>JAIUJO010000122.1:222272-822272 GCA_023846275.1 Vanilla planifolia | reverse complement strand
TGTCATATCTTCTTAAAAAATTTTGTTTCCCTGATCACTACAGTATCCTAGAATGAAACTTTCCTTTTAATTTTCCTCATATGTTCCAGTTCTTTTTTTAAATTTTCTTATACTATAATATCACTTTAGCATTTCAATTTATTATTATTTATACTTACTTGCATTGGTAATTTATAATAATTCTAAATGAGGTCTAATATGGATGAAACAAATCTCATTGGACTTAATATAATGTGCATTATATTTTTAACTATTTATTTGTATATTTTTAAATATTTTGTATTCAAAAGTTTTGGCATACTTTTTGAGACATTTTAAATTATTCTTAATTTCATGACTAACAGCATTAAACTCGATCTCCTTAATATCTTGGAATGTAATATTCTTATATAATTTATCTTATTTCAACTTTAATATATATTTAGCCCATATTAAAATTACAATTTAAAATTATTTATTTTTATTTATGTTCAAAATTCATAGTATTTCCAATGAGGTTCAAATGAGATAAAATAAATGTCATTTTGCCACCATTTGGAAGGCATTTTGATTCTACCTAACTTGATTATTAAGAATACTACAATTGATCTTTTTAGTTATTGTTATGCTAAGTTTCTCAATAATTTAACTTATTCAAAATTGTTTTATTTTTATCTGGCTTTTTTAATATGTTACACTAATCCTTGTTTCATGTCAAATTTAATTCACTTTAATTTTTTTTCATTATATTGCTTTGATTTATGCTATTTTAGTGATATTATATATTAATTAAATATTATAAAAATATTTCATTATTATTTATGTTTTTTTACTTTCATAATTTAGTGAATTTTTAACAAAGTTTGTTTAAGAAAAATAAATGTCATTTGACTTATGCTGATGAGTTGTATTCCATTAACTATTTTTTGTTCTCTAAATAATTTATTTTATTAAGTTTTGAGATTCTTTTGAAAATATGTTTATCTCATTTATTAAAGTTTTAGGTTTTAATTTTGTTTTAACATTATAATTCTCCAAATCTCATTTCATATGACCTTTGCATCGCTTTGATTCTCTTATTTAGAATTACTTCGATTTATTTCATTTTAGTTTTAATATTTTTTTACTTAGTTTTAAAATAATATTTTATTACTATTTATGTTTACTTACCTTTGTAACTAATAGTTATTCCAAATAAGGACCAAAGAAATAAAACATATCTTTAGACTCATTAAATAAGCTCAATCCTATTAAATAATTATTTTTATTTTTCTAAATATTTTTTCAGTAGTGTTTTTACTTTTTCTAAGGCATTTTAATTCGTAGCTAGTTTGATCAACATGGATGTTTTAATCAATCAACTTAATGTCACAGAATGCAACTTTTCTTAATATTTTATTTAATTTATTCAAATTCATTACTTTTATTCATTCATATTATGATGTAATTCTTAATCTTCATTAATGTAACCTTTATATTTCTTTAATTTTTTATATTACATTCTCCATAATTAAATAATTTTTACTTTAATAAAACTTTAACTAATTTTAAAATAACAATTTATTCTTCTTTATGCTAATTTATTTTGAGATTTCGACATCAAACTTATCTCGATAACTTTGTCAAATTGATTTTTTTAAATATTTATAAGTATATCATGTTCTTGTTCCCTAGCATGATTTATCTGACCCTTCATTTTCTACATGATCTGATGATTGATGATGTCGCAATGAATTTTTGTAAAATTTTAGAAGGAAACTTTCGTATACAATTATCTCATTTATAAAAAAAATTTGATTTGCTAATATTAGTTCAATTTAGGTAATTTTAAATTTAGTAAAATTTCTGTAAAATTAAAACAATTATTTATTTATTATTTATGCTTTACAATACTAATTCACAATAACTACAAAAGTGTTTTGGTGGAGAAGAAAAAAAAATTGTTAGACTCATTTTAATAAATATTATGAAATATTTATTATATTTATTTTGCAATACTTTATTTTTCTAAAATTTGGCACAAATTATAATATATATATATATGATCAAATAAAATAAATTCAATTAATGTATTATATCCAAATCAAAGTGATGTGAAGGACACTTGAGAGACGACATAGATTTTCATTATAATATAACAAAATAAAAATATAAAATTTTTAAAATGTTAAAAAAATGTACAAAGACGTTCATTCCAAAATATTCTGAGAATGTAAAATTCTCAGTCATCAAAATAAGTAAAGATAAAAATGTCACATAAGACTTATAAAAATAAGAGAAAAATTTTTAAAAATATAAAAATAAATATTTAATTGGAGTGAGGTCATTAATATGACTACAGTGATGTTTGTTTAGTCTCCATCATACCTCTTTTGGAATTAACATGAATTAATAATGAGAATAAAATAAATAATATTAAATTGTTATTTTTGTATAAATTAATTATCAATTCAAATTAAAATGAGATAATTTGAAGAAATATAATGTAACCATTTAACATTGTGAATTTGGTTTTGTTACCCTTGTGATTTTGAAAAATAAATATGGAGTGCAACAAATTTTAATAAGTAATAGATTTGAGAATGATGTTAATACTTTTTATGAGATATTATGATTCGTAAATGATTTAACATTAATGGATGTTACCCAAAATCTCCAAATATATCTTAGAATGTAATTTGATAATGTTTCTTAGAAATTTTAATTTTTTGCTTGTGTGACCATTATAATCTTTGATTTCCAAATTATGAAAGTGAATATACATAAATGATAGCAAATTGCTATTTTAATATTAAGTATTATATAATAAAGTTAAAATGAGATAACATGAAATAATAAAAGATAAAAAAATCTAGCTAATGTAATGATCACACTAATGTAAGTTTTGATTTACATAAAAATATAATAACATAAAATAAAAATTGAAGTAATGAGAAAATATGATAAAATTTTAATCCAATGTACAAATGAGATTGAGCTTAACACATTTGATTATCAAAGCATGTATGAATAGAAATATCTCAAACAACATTAAAAAAACATAGAAAATAACATGTTTTAAATATTAAAGAATAATTATTTAGTAATGTAAAGAACATCTAAATGAGCCTAACGATATTTTTTGCTTTCAATCAAAACACATTGAAAATTACTAAAAATTTCAAATTAAATGTGCATTAATAATTATGTAATATAACCAAATCAAAGTACTATGATGGTCACAAGAGAGTAGAATTGGGATTACATTATAATATAAGCAAATGAAAGTAAAAAATGTATAATTGAGATAAATTATGCAAAAAAACATACACAATAAGATACATAGGAGATCGAGTATAATTTCCTTGATAATCAAATTAGATAAAAAAATCTCAAAAAGTTTGACAGAACTCTAGAAAAAAATATTTAATATTATTTAATAAATAATGAGATGGAGAAGGCTTGCCAAAATGAGTCCAATAGCATTGGTTTCATCTTAACTAGATGTCATTTGAAATTAACATGTATTGCATAAGCAAAAGAATAAATAATAATATTTTATTTTTTTAATATTAAGTATATATATATTAAAATTGAAACTGGATACATTTAGTAAACATAATATATCCAAATAAAAAACATGCCAAGATCACATTCACAGTTATGAATAGAAATATCATGCAAAGCCTACAAAAATCATCAAATATAAATATTTAAAAATATATAAAAAAAATCATTAATTATATATATATATATCCAAGATGAATCAAATGACATTTTTTGTCTTAATTGAATCTCATTTTTAATTATGGAAATACTGATGTAAGTAAAATATAAAATAATAAATTATTATTCTAACATTAAGTGAATATATTAATGTCATAATGGTATAAATTAAATTAGATTTCTGAAATTAATATTATGTCAAGGTCAATTGATAAGAAATTTAGAGTTACAAAGTAACATAACTAAATCAAAGCAAACAATTTGAAGAAATGAGAAAAATTATATGGAAAAGATGTATTCCAAACTATTAAGGAGACTGCGTAAAACTCTATTGATCACCAAAATAAGAATCAAAATGAAATGACACAAAATATTCTAAAACCGTAAAAAACAAAAATTTTCAAATGTTTAATTACTTTGATAAATCTCAATAAGACAAGTCTGATGATATTTGTTTCATTTTAATCAAACATTTTTTTTAATTATCATGAATAAAAAATTAAATAAATAATAATATGTTATATTTTTAACATTATATATAATATAATTAAATTTTAAATAATATAAATTTAAGAAATGTAATATAACTAAATCAAACTAATAGAAAAGACACAAGAAAAGAGATTTAAAGTTTCATTGTTAGACAACTAAATCAAAAAACATTCCAAAATAATATAAATTATAAGAAAAATCTATATTCTGAGATACTAATAACATCATGTGCAACATCTTCAATCATCAAATTCGGTACGAATAAAAATTTTCATAAAATTTACAAAACACCCTAGAAAACAAAAATATTTTAAAAAATTAATAGAATATTTAATTGGATAGAGCTAATCAAGATGAGTCCAATGACATTTCATTTTTTGTTGATTGGAGCTCATTTGAATTTTATAGTAATTACCAAAGCAAGAAATATAAATAATGATATAATGTATTTTTAATAAATAAATATCTATTAAAAGAAAAATGATACAAATTGAAGCAATGTAAGACAACCAAATCAATCGGATGTAATAGTCATATATGTGGAAATTTAGAGTTACATACTAATATAACAAAATAAAAGCAAAAGTTTATTGAATGATATAAATCATTTAAGAATGTTACATTCCAAGATATTAAAGAGATTGAGTGTAATATTCATATTCATCAAATTAGGTAAAAATTGAAATTCAACATAAAGAAAATGAGAACCCTAGAAAATAAATATTTAAAAACATAAAAATGTATAATTAATCTCATAGAGGTCATCGAGATGAATACAAAGATGTTTATTCTATCTTGATTAATTGTTCTTTGATGCAACATAATATAACCAAATAAAAAAAATGTTAAAAATGTGTGACAAATTTTATCTGAGAGTTAAATTTCAAGAAACTGAAATGATTTTTTGCAAAATCCTATATCAACATGTCAAGGGTGAACAAACATATCTCATACAACATACAAAATATAATGATATAATATATTTCAAAAATAAAATATTTAAGTGGATATAGCTTGTGAACATTTGTCTATTAATGTTTGTTTCATCTTAAATAAGCTTCATCCAACATTACTAAAAATTATCAAAAATAATAAAAAAAATAATAAGTTATTATTTTAATATGTATTAAATATAAAATGAATATAAATGTGTTAAATTTAAGAAATATAAAATTGCAAAATCAAAGCTTTGTAATGGTCACACAAGTTGATAAATAAACGTCCATAGTAATATAACCAAATCAAGGCAAAATACATGATGAAAATGAGAAGACTTATATAAGAAAGCTACATTAAAAGACACCAAGAACATAGCGTGTAGTATCCTCAATTATCAAATCAAGTAAAAATTAAAATATCTCATAATGCATGCTAAAATAGTAAAATGTAAAAAAATAAATTTAGTTAAAAATGAATATTTATAAAACTATTTAAGATAAGCACAATGATATTTATGCCATCTTCACTTGACCATATTTCTAATTACTACTAATTATGAAAGTAAATAACATAAACAATAAGAAATTATTATTTTCATTTTAAGTTAATATATGTTAAGCTTGAAATGAGATAAATTAAATTTGTATAATACAACACAAATAAATCATTATAAAGGTCATTCAAAAGGAGAATTTGAGTTTCAAGTTGACAAAAAAATCAAAGCAAAATAATTTGAAGTAATTAGATAAATTGTATAGAAAATTACATCCTACGATTTTAAGAAAATCGAGCGAAACATACTCAATCATCAAATTAATGAATTAAAATATTTCATAAAATGCACTAATGCCCTAAAAAAATAAAATCATTAGAAATATACAAAATAAATATTTTTCTTTGTAAAGCTCATTGATATGCATCCAACTACTTTTTCTTTTTTCTTTATGAGACCTCTTTAGGAATTATTACAAATTACTAAAATAAATGAATATAAAAATAAAAAATTCATATTAAATAAGTATACATTAGAGTTGAAGTTATGTAAATTAAAATAATGTAACGCAACAAAACCTAGCTGATGTAAGGGTCTCATAAAAGGAGAACTAGGTATATAGTAATAAATTTAATTCAAAGGAAAACATTTAAAAAAGTGAGAAACACTATACATAAAAGTTGCACTCTAATGTACTTTTGAGATCCAGTGTAAGATCCTTAATAGTCAAATTATGCAACAAAAGATGACTCATAAAATATGTTAATACCTTAGAAAATACAATAGTTGAAAATATAATAATGTAAACTTAATTTAAAGGAGCTTATCAATAAGAATCAAATAACATTAGTTTCATCTCTATCAAACCTTGTTTGAAAATATTACGAATTGAGAGAGGAAATATGCTTAAATAAAAAGAAAATAATATTTTTAATGTTAAGTAAAAATATATTATAACATAATTAAGATAAATTAAAACAAAGCAATATAATTAAATAAAAGAGTTATAATAATCACACAATAAAAGATTTCAAGTTATATAGTAATATAACCAAGTCAAAGAAAAGAAATTGAGAGAAGGTAAATTTTTGTGGGAAGTATAATTCCAATATACTTTTGAGATTGATTGTGGCATCCTTTATCATCAAATCTGATACAAATTGAAATCTCATGAGATGAGCTAAAATTAAAATTTCATAGTAATAAAAGTGTATTATTTCAAAAATTATGAGTAAATGAAATAAATTATATGAGCAAACTACATTCCAAGATGTCAATGACACAAAGTGTAACATCTTCATGCATCAAATCATGTATGATATTCCAAAGATCATGTGAAACATTCTCAATCATGAAATTAAGTACAAATCAAAAATGTCTTGCTGATTATGCAAAAACTAGTGAAATAAAATAACTAAAAATATAAATGCAAAGGGTTAATTAATTAGAGTGCATTAAGGTCAATCAAACTACATTTGTTTCTTTTAATCTGACCTCTTTTTGAAATACTTTGAGTTACCAAAATGAAAAAATAATAATAATAATAATAATAATTTTTAATTAATAAATTGATTACTAATAAAGTCCAAATAATAAAAATTGAAGTAATGTAAATGAAATCAAAGCTTTTTAAGTTTTAAACAAGAGGAGTATTTGAGTTTCATAACAGTTAACCAAATCAAGTCAAAAAATTTTAACAAATGAGATAAATTGAATATGAAAACATTCTAAGATATTAAAGATTTAAAGTGTAACAAGTCAAACATTAAACTTTGTTTGAATCAATGTCTTAAAAAATAAGATAAATTGTTTGCAAAGGTTGCTTTACAAGATATTTAGGAGATCAATATAAATATTATCAAAAGAAGAACTAGAGTTACATAGTAAAATGACCTAACCAATGTGAAACATTTTAACAAATATGATAATTTGTGTGGTTTGTCCTCCAAGATACTTAGGAGTTTAAGGGTAATACCATTATCATGAATTAAGATATAAATAAAATTTCTCAAATTTTATGCCAAAAAAATAATAAAATGTTAGAAAAATTAGAAATGATTCTTTAATTAGATAAAGTTCTTTAACATGACTTCATTGAAATGTTTCAGTTACTATCAAACTACAAATGTAGTTACTAGGAATTAGTAAAGTAACTAGTCATAAATGTAAAACATCATTAGGCCAATATTTTTTAAATATATATTAAAACTAAAATATGATAAATGGAAGCAATGTAATATAACTAAATCAACGCCATATAAAGATCACATGATTTAAGATTTGGAGTTAACAATAACATAACCAATTCAAAACAAAAAGTTCTATGAAATTAGATAAGTTGTTTGAGAAATTTGTATTTTAAGATACAAAAGAGTTTGAGCATAAATATAAATTGGTCGTCATTTGAAATCAATACAAATTACTAAATTAAATTAACATAAATAGATATAAATTACTATTATAATCTTAATAACTATACATTAAAATGTAAATAACATAAATTAATGAAAATATATTCTAACCAAAACAAAGATAACAAGTTGAAGAGAAGAGTTGATCTTTATAAAAAAGATCCATTCCAAGAAACTAAGAACATCGAATGTAACAAGCTTGATCTTTAGATTGGGCACAAATAGAATTATCTCATAAAAGGAATGAAAATATTAGAAACAAAATAATCAATATAATAAAATTAAATAACAAAATGGATAGTGGTCATTGTGTTGAGATCGACAATTTTTATTTCTCCATTAGCAAAACTCATTTTATATAAATATAAATTTTCAAAGTGAAAGATCATAAATAATAATAAATTATTATTATATAATTAAGAAAATATATATTAAATCTAAAATGAAATAAACTATGATAATGTAAAATAATCAAATCAATTCAAGATAAAGGCAATGCAAGAGGAAAGTTGAAGTTGCATTGTAATATAACAAATTTAAAGTAAACATTTTGGGGAAAGAAGACAAATTATATAGGCAATTTTCTTTTCGAGGTGCTTAGTAAGCTTATTGTAACATCCTTGATCATCAAATTAGGTATCAAAAAATTACTCATAAAGTATGCCAAAATCATGGAAAATAATATATATATATTTTAATTAAGCTCATTAACGAGAGCCTAATAATGTTTTTTTTGTCTCCATCAGACCAAGTTTCGAATTATGATGAATTAAAAAAAAATAAGAATACTAAAAATTTAATTATTAGTTTAAAATTAAAAAATTAAAAAATTAAAACAAAAGTTTAAATGAGATAAATTAAAGCAATAAAAACCAAACCAATGTGACATAGAAGCAACATTGATATACATAGAATCATAACCAAATTAAAGTGAAAAGTTTGAATAAATTACATAAATTGTATGATATGGTTTCATTACATGATTCTAACTTGATTGAGGGTAACATCCTTAATCATAAAATCATGTATTAATAAAAATATCTTCTAACTATGCAAAAGCTATTGAAAAAAATATTTAAAAATATGAAAAATATATGTAATCAGATAGAATGTGTCAAAATGAAACCAATGATACCCTTTCATCTCCATTATTCCTTACTTTGAATTAATATGAGTTACAAAAAAAATGACCGTTAGCAACGACTTATTTTTTTAAATTAAATAAATATTTATTAAATCTAAAATAATTAAAATTAAAGTAATGTACTTTACCAAATTAAAGTAATGTAAACGTGACAACAAACGAGATTTAGAGTTACAAAGTAAAATAACAAATAAAAGAGAAAAATTGTATAATAATAATAAAAGTTATACAAGAATATTGAATTACACAAAACTCAAGAGATCAAAGGTCAAATCCATGATTATCAATTCAACCACAAATCTAAATTTGTCTTAAAATAGGCAAAAATACTAGAAAATAAAATATTTGAAAAATAAAATTTTTGATAACTAATTGGAAAGTGGTTTTTAAGACAAGTCTAACGACTTTTATTTTAGCTCTGTTGGTCCTCGTTTAGAATATGAGCAAAGTATTGAATTAAATAAGCATAAATTAGAATAAATTTTTATTTCAATACTAATTATACATATATTAAAGCTAAGATGAGATAAATTAAAGAACTAAGATAAGTTCTATAAGAAAGTTGCATTCAAGGATAATTAGGTGATTAATGTAACGTCCTCGATCTCCAAATTAGGTATGAATAAAAATATTTTATAAAACATGAAAGACCATAGAAAATTAATTGTTTCAACCAATAAAATTATTACTCTACTTCATCAAGCTCTTCAACACAAGTCGATTGACATTTGCCTCTTGCCAATCAAACCTCCATTAGAACAAACATGAATCACAAAGGTAATTAAACAAAAGTAAGAGTAAATTCTTTTTTTAATATTAAATAAATATATATTGAGGATAAACTGAGATTAGTTGAAGAAACATAACACAATAAAATCCAAACAAATAGTTTCGATAAGATAAACTATAGTAGAATGTTAGATTCGAAGATAATAAGAATATTGGTTGTAACATTTTTATAATGAAGTCATATAGAAATGAAATTAACACGTAATACATGCAAACTTTTAGAAATAATAAATTTATTATAAAAAAATTAAATATTTAATTTGATGGAGAATTTCCAGGTAAGTCCAACAACTATTATTTTTTTCTTAATGAGACTTCATTTAGAGTTATTATGAATTACCCTAATAAATCAGCATAATTAATAGTATGTTTTTATTATAATGTTTGGTGAATTGTAGTAAAGCTAAATTAAGACAAATTGAGTTTACGTAATATAAAAAAATAAAACAATATCAAGAAAACACAATAGTTTAATTATAGTATCGTAGTAATAGATCTATATCAATCTAAAATAAGATAAATTGTATGAGAAAATTGTATTGTAAGATACTAAGGAGATCAAGTCTAATATTCTCAATCATCAAATCAAGCACAAATCGAGATATTCTATAAAACATTCTAAAATGGTAAAAAAATAAAATATTTAAAAATAAATAAGTGTTATTTAATTAGGTAAAGCTCATCAAGATGATATTAATGATATCTATTTCAACTCTAACAAACTTTGTTCAAAATTATGATGAATAACTAAAGTATATAACTATAAATAATAATAAAGTAATACTTTAAGCTAATATGCACTAAAGCTAAAAAGTGATAACTCAAAGTAATGTAATATGACTAAATAAAAGAGATTATAATTTCATTGGATTATAACTAAATAAAAAAAAGAAATTGAAAAAAATGAGAAAAGCTTTTAGAAAGGTTGCATTGAAAAGTACTAAGGAGATTAAGTGTAATAAATTTAATCATAAAAAAAGAAACGAATAGAAATATCTCATGAAATATACCCAAACAATAATAAATAAAATATAGAATTTTTTTATTAGATGGAGCTAGTTAAGATGGATCCAATGACATTAGTTTTGTCTGAATTAGACCTCATTTAACATTCCTAAAAACTACCCAATTGATTATGCTTAAATAAAAAAAAATTATTATTGTAGTATATGATAAATAAATAACAAAGTTAAAATAAAATAAATTGAATGAATATAATATAATAAAATAAAAATGATGTAATGGTCATATGAGAAGAAATTAGAGTTTCATCGAAATATAACCAAAGCAAAGCAAAACATTTGAACAAATTAGAAAAATTGTATGTCATAGTTGTTTTCAAAGTTACTAAAGACCTCAAGTTAACATTCTCAATAATCAAATTATTTCAATTCAAAATCCCATATAAAATGTATATGAAATGAAAAATAAGAACATAAAAATGTAAAAATTAGTATTTATTAGAAGAAACTTGATGAGACTAGTCAACTGATGTTTATTTTATCTTGAATAGACCTCATTTAGATTTGTTGTGATAAAAAGAACATAAGTTGAAATAAATAGTATTATGTAATGTATGGTAAATGAAATTAAGATAAATTTAAACAACATAATATACAAAATCAAAGTGATGTAAATGTTTTAATGGATAAGATTTTGAGTTTCATAGTAGTATAGCAAAATATAATCAAAAAATTTGGAAAAATGAGGTCAATTCTACAAGACAGTTGTATTTGAAAATCGATAGGGATTAAGGGCAACTTCCTTGATTATCATATAATGTAAGAATAAAACTAACTCTGAAAAAATGCAAACTTCTTAAAAATAAAATACTTCAAAATATAGAAATGAGAAATTAATTTGATAGAGCTTGTCATAACTATCCCAATGTTATTTGTTTTGTTAATAGCCCAACTTGTTGCAAACTTTTGCTAATTACCAATATAAGTAAGCATAAATAATATTAGATTATTATTTTAATATTAAGTAATATATGTAATATTTGAAGTAAGATAAACTAAAAATAATGTAATGGTGGCATGAGAGGATAATTATAGAATCATAGTAGTAAAACAAAATCAAATAATAAAACTCAAGAAGAAAAAGATAAAAAAAATATGGATGAAAGTTGCATTCAAAGATACTAAAGTTATCAAGTGTAACTTTATCAAACATCAAATTAAGCATGAATTAGAAAAAAATTTATTGTGAGCCAAAATCTTGAAAGATATTTCCAAAAAAACAAAAATAATAATTTTATTTTATAGAGCTCATTTACACATGTCCAACGATGTCTATTTCACCTCTAATCGACATCTTTTAGTAATTATTTGGAATTATAAAACTAAATAGGAATTAATACTAAAAAATTTTATTTCAGTACTATCAAAATATTAACAAAAATTGAAATAAGAGAAATTGAAGCAATGTAACATATCTAACTCAAAATGATGTAAATAATGAAATCAATGTGAAAAATTTAGATAAATGAGAAAACATTTATAAGAAATTTACATTCAATAATAATAATGAGATCAAGCATAAAAGCCTCAATGAAAATCAAGACAACTAACGTTTGTTATAGAACATATCCTAAAGTGCGACTAGATCTTGAAAAAGAAACTAATTTGAAAAATTAAAAAAAAATTCAATTGCTAAGGCTAACAAACATGAGTCAAATGATGTCTATTTCTTATCTATTAGGAAACTTTTAAGAATTATGCGAAATTACAAAACTAAATATGAATATATGTTAAAATTTGCATTTTTTTAATATTAACTAAATATTTATTAAAATCTAATTTTGAGAAATTCAAGCAATGTAAAATAACCAAATCAAAATAATATAATAGTGACATGAAATGAGAATCAAAATTTCATCATAATATAGCTAATCAATGTGAAACAATTAGATAAAAGAGAAAAATATTATAGGAAATTTTTATTCAAAGATACTAAGGAGATCAAGCATAACATCGTCGATTATCAAATCAAGTGTAAATCAAAAATTAATAAATTTAAAAAATAAAAAGTTAATATTTGATTGCATTGAGCTTGTTAAGTTGAGTTCAATATTATTGTTTCACCTTGATCGAAATTCCTTTTGAAATTTTACAAATTGCAAAAGTTGTTAAACATTAATAATAATAATTTTTTATTTTACCATGAAGTATATACATTAATGCTAAAATTATTAAAATTTAGAAATATAATAGAACTAAATAAAAGAGGAAAGTTTGAAGAAATAAGACAATTTGTATGCAAAAGCTTTGTTTGGTCATTCCAAGGAAATCAAGTGCAAAATCCTCCATCACCAAATAAGGTATAAATTGAAATGCCTTATAAAGAATGCACAATAATGACGAAATGTGAAAAAACCAAAAAAATAAAATTCTTAAAAGTGAAAAATTAGAACAAATGATACAAATTATTTGCTAAAGTTGCATTAATAGAGACAAAGTAGATGGAGTCTAACATCCTTAGTGGTTGAATCAAGTATCATTTTAAATGTCTGTAAAGTATACTAAAATCCTAGAAAACAATATATTTCAAAAACTATTATTAAATATTTTGTTACGTCGAATTATTCTAAACAAGTTGAATGATATTTTCTTTCCTCTCAATTAGATCTCATTTGAAATTAATAAAATTACCAAGAAAGTTATAAAACCTTATGATAATTATTATTTTAATGTTAATCACATATATACATATTTAGATATATATATATATATTTATTTATTTATATATGTATATATTAAGAACTGACTCTGTTAAATTGAAGTAATATATTATAACTAAATGATGGTGTCATAAAGAAGACACAGGAGAAGAATTAGAATCATATAGTAATATGGCCAAATCAAAGTGAAAATCTTGAAGAAATGAGATAGAATATATTAGAAACTTAAATTCAAAGATACTAAGGAGATGGAGTGTAACATCTTCAATCATCAAGTCACGTACCAGTCAAAATGTCTCATAAAACATGCCAAAGACATTAAATTTTAAATATTTCAAAAAATATAAAAAGTTATTGAATTGTACAAAGCTCAACAACATGAGTATAATGACACTTGATTCGTCTTGATGAAGCCTAATGTGCAATTTCAATGAATTACTAAACAAAATAACCATACATAGTATTATTTTATGTTTAACATAAAATAAATATCTTTTATAATTGAAATGAGATCAACTGAATAAATGAAATATAAACAAATCAAAATAATGTAAATATCACATGAGAGGCTATTTAAGGTTACATAATAATATAAAATAATTAATGAAAAAAAGTAAAGAGAAAAGATAATTTATAGCAGAAAATAGTAGTTAAAGATACTTAGAAGATCGAGTGTAATATTATTGATCATCATATTCGATATGAATAGAAATATCTAACAAAATTTAAAAAATAAAAAACTAAAATATTATAATGATATAAAAGAATATTTAATTGGATAAAACTTCCTAAGGCATATCGAATGATTTTTGTTTTATCTCAATCATTCCTCTTTTCAATTATTTCAAATTAACTAATTAAAAAAAATAATAAATTACTATTTTATTATTATGTTATATATATTAATGTTAAAATGAGGTAAACTAAAGAAATATAATGTAACAAAGATAAAACGATATAAAGATCATAATATTGAAGAATCAAATGTTTCATTATAACATAACAAAATTAAATAAAAAAACTAGAAAAAAAAGATAAATTGCAATGGAAACTTCCATATCAAAATCTTAAAGATATCTAAGGTAACATCATTGATCATCAAACAATATAAGAAAAGAATTGCCTCATAAAACATGTAAGAACCTTTGAAATGAAATTCTTAAAAATTTATGATTGAACATTTAATAAGGTAAAACTACTAAAAATGGATCCAACGACATTTGTTTTGTAATGATTAAACCTCATTTGTTAATTCTATTAATTACTAGGTAAATAAGTATGAATAAAAACACATTATTAATTTGATATTAAAAAAATGAGGTAAATTTAAAAAAGTAAAAAAAGAGAAATCTAAGCTATGTATATTGAAATAATGTAATAAATCCAATAAAAAATAATGCAAAGTTCACATGTGTGGAGAATTAGAATTTTATAGTAATATAACTTGATGCAAAAAATTTGAAAGAATGGCAAAACGTTTTATAGGAAAGTTACATTCCATGATTCTAAATAGATCATGTGTAATGTCATCAAACAAATCTATGATGAATAAAAAAAGTCCACAAAAACATGATAAGATAACAAAAACCATGTAGTTTTTAATAACAAAATGAATATTTAATTAGATAAGGTTCATTGATTTAGTTCCAACAACATTTATTTCTTCTTCATCATATAACTTTTGAAATTACATTGAATTGTATTATTTAGTAGGAATAAATAATAAAAAAATAAATTGCTAATTTATTATAAAAAATTTAATTTAAAAGTGAAATTAAGTAAACTAATGTAAGGTAAAATAACCAAATAAAATTGATATAAAGGTCTTACAAAAGAAGAATTGTATTTTTAATATATTATCACGAAATTAAATTAAAGAATTTTAATAATAAAGGTAAATTGAGTAGGAATGTTTCTTTCCAAGGAACAAAGGAGTTAGGGTTTAATAGTCTCAATCATCAAATTGTGAAAGAAACAAGTTATCTCATAAAATGTGCAAATTACTATAAAATGAAATTAGTTCAAAAATTAAAAAGCGATAATCCAATTTATGGAACTCATCAACACTAGACAAATAACATTTTTTTCATCTCAATTAGACCATTTTGAAATTACAACAAATTTCCCAAATAAAGAAGCATAAATAATAACACATTGTTTTTTTAACAAATATCAAATGAGTCACTAATCAAAGTATGTACTAAACTATGTCAAAAACTTACAAAATAAAATATTTAAACAAGAAAATTAATATTTAATTGGATACAACTTATTGAGACTAGTACAACAATATTAACTTCTTCAAGAAATAACCTTGATTTTATTTACTATGAGTTAGCAAAGTTAAAAGCTATAAGTTATTGTTTTTTGGTTTAGGAATATATATTATAGTTCAAAAAGATAAACTAAAGCAATGTAATATAACCAAATCAAATGGAGTAAACGTCACATGAGAAGAGAATTAGAATTTATTAGTAATAATTGTTTCTGGAAAGCTAACTAAATTATTTCAAAAAAAATTACATAAATTTTGTAAAAAAGTTGCATTCCAAGACATTAAGGATCATGTGTAAAACACACAATTATCAATTCAAATTTGAATCAAAATATCTTGTAAAATGTTAAAATATTAGTAAATAAAATATTTCAAAATATTAAAAATAATAATTAAAATAGACAAAGCTCATCAAGATGACTCAAATGACATTTGTTTCACCTTGGCCAAAACTTGTTTTGAATTGCTACAAATTGTCCAACAATTAAGTATAAGTAGCAAAAAAATATTATTTCAATATTAAATAATTATATAATAAAGCAAAAATGAGATACATTAAAGCAATATATTATAACTAAATAAAAATGATTAAAAGATCGCATAAGAGGGCAATTAGATATTCACAGTAATATAAAAATTTCAAAAGCAACAGAGTTGAACAATTATGATAAATTGTTAGCAAAGCTCATTTCCAAGATTAAACGAAGTGCGAGTGCAACGTGCTCAATCAACAAATCTTGTATGAATCAAAATATCTTGCGAAGCATAAAAATCATAGAAAAGAAAATATTTCAAAAAATATAAATAAAAATTAATTTGATAGTGCTAATCAAGTCAAGACTAGCAAGATTTCTTTCACCTTGAGCATACCTTATTTGGAATACGATTGAATTACTGAACAAAATATGCTTAAATTATAATAAATTATTATTTTAATGTTAAGTAAATATATATTAAGGCTAAAATGAGATAAATTCAAGAAATGTATTAAAACAAAGTTGTCATGATGCAATCTCACATGAGGGTGGATTTTGAATTACATAATAATGTAACCAAATTATATCAAAATGTTGAAAAATGAGATCAATTACAAAGAAAATTTGCATTGCATAATACGAAGGGATCAAGTGCATAACCTAAACAATTAAATTAGGTACAAATCAAAATTTCTCGTATGGTGTATCAACACCACTCAAAAAATATTTAAAAATTTATATGAAAACATTTAAATGGAATAAGCTCGTTGAGGGACTAAATGACATTTGATTCATCTCAATCAGATCTACTTTGGAAATTCTACAAATTACTAATTCGAACAAACAAAAATCAAGATAAATAATTATTTTAATAATAAAAAATCATATGTTAAAGCTAGAATCAATTAAAGTAAAGAAATTTAATATATAAAGATCAAAGCAATATGGATGTCACATTGGAAAATATTTACAATTGGATAAAAGTATAACAAACTCGTGCAAAAAAATTGATGAAATATGATAAATTACATTCTAAGTTGCTAAGGGAATTGACTATAACATACTCTATCATAAAATAAGATATAAATTAAAGTTACTCATGAAATGTACCAAACTCTGGAAAAAAATGCTTAAAAATTATGAATAAATATTTAATTTGAAAAAGCTTATTAAGATGAGTCTAATGAAATTTATCTATCTTGAGAACTCTGATGGAATTACTATAAAATATAATTTTAAAAAGCATAAATAATAATAAATCATTATTTTAATGTTAACTAAATATATAATAAAGCTAAAGAAGATAAATTGTACGAACGTAATATAACAAAATCAAAATGATGTAATGATCACATGAGAGGAGATTTTGCATTTCAAGGTAATATATCTAAGCAAAATAAAAAAATTTGAGGAAATGAGATACATTGTATATATTAGTTATGAATCAAAATTTCTCTTAAAGCAAACAAAAATTATAGGAAGTATAATGTTTAAATAAATAAAAATAAATATTGACTATTGTAATGTTAATGAAAGCTAGTCTGATAACATTTGTTTCACACAAAGGGATGTCTTCTCAAGTTATGACAAATTAGAAAATTAATGAGGTATTAATAATTATAAATTTCTATTTAAATATTTAATAATTTATTTAAAGCTAAAAAGATATAAACAAAGGCATTGTGATATAAAAAGTAAAAGCAATATAAAGATTACACTAGAGAAGAATCAAAGTTTTATAGAAAAATAAAAAAATCAAAATTTTTGATAAAAATGACATAAATTCTATGGTAAAGTTGTATTCCAATATACTAAAATGAATTAGTACAACATCCTTGATCATTACATCAAGTAAAATTAAAAATTTGAATTAAAATATATCTAAATCTTAGGAAATAAAATATTTTTAACTGTTAATTTTTTTCAATTACATCGAGCATTCCTACATGACTTCAATAAAATGTTTTTAATCTTAATCAAACTACATCTTGAAATGCAACAAATTGTAATATTAAGTAAGCATAAATAACAAAAAGTTATTGTTTTTATATTAAGTAATTTATTTTGAAAACTAAAATGTAATAAATTATGGAAATGTAATATAACCAAATAAAAACAATATAAAGATCACATAGTAGGGAATTATAGTTTCATAGTAACATCATCAAATTAAATTAAAAATTTGAGAAAATAAGATAAGTTAAATAAGAATTCTATATTCCATGATGATAAGTACATCAACTATAATAACATTGATCATTAGATTAGTAGCAATCGAGATGCCTTGTAAAATGGGTTAAACGCTATAAAATAAAATATTTAAAAAATATAAATCAATATCTAAATTAATAAAGCTTGTTGGCATGAGTCAAATAATGTTTGTTTTGTATCCAATAGACCACATTTTGATTTTCTATGAATATCCTTATTAAATAAGCGTAAATAATAATAAATTATTATTTTCATATTTAGTAAATATATATTAAAGTTGAAAAGGGATAAGTTGAAGAGATGTAATATAAATAAATTAAAATGATGTGAAGGTCACATCGAAATATAATTAGAGTTACTAATCATTATAATTAAATCAAAGCAAAAAGAATTTGAAGAAATGAGATAAATCATACAAAAATGTTGCACTACAATATTCTAAGGAGATTGAGTGCAACATCCTCGATTATAAAATTTTGTAAGAATTGAAATGACTCATAAAAAGTCTACAACTTAAGAAAACAAGTTATTAAGAAATTTAAAAATAACATCTAGTTTGAGAGAGCTCATCCTATCAAGTCTAACAATATTTGTTTTGTCTCAATTGCATCTCGTTCAGAATTACTACAAATAAAAAAATTTAAAAAACATACATTATAATAAATAATTATTTTAAAATCAAGTAAATATATATTAATAATGAAATAAGATCAATTATAATAACGTAACATAACCAAATCAAGGTGTTGTAAAGGTCTTATTAAGTAGAGTTAGGGTTTTGTAGTAATATATCCAAATCAAAGTGAAACACTTGATCAAATAAGATGTATTGCATCAAACATTCCCATTCAAAGATATAAAAGAGATTGAGTGCAACTTTCTAGATCATCAAAATCAAGTATTAATCTATATGCCTCGATTTCAATGTTATCTTTGAGTGTAGAATTTTATGAAACTTATCTCATTTTCTCAATTATTTTTGTTAGATTTGTATATATTATTTAATAACTCTAAATCTAATCTCATGTGGCCTTAGCATCACTTTTATTTGGTTATAGCATGTTTCTTATATTTATCTTTGTTAAATTATAGTATATTGTTAATATTAAAAAAAGGACCACTACACTCATCATGATGAGCACTTTTTAATTAGTGGTACATTCTTATAATTTTTAATATTTTATTTTTTAATATTTTGGGATGTGTTATGATGCATT
This sequence comes from Vanilla planifolia, assembly GCA_023846275.1. Classification (NCBI taxonomy): domain Eukaryota; kingdom Viridiplantae; phylum Streptophyta; class Magnoliopsida; order Asparagales; family Orchidaceae; genus Vanilla; species Vanilla planifolia. The sequence continues at coordinate 802,459 of JAIUJO010000122.1, read as the reverse complement.
TTGATTTGTTCGAAAATTGATGATCTAGGATGACAGTCAATCTCATTAGTGTCTTTAATTGTAACTTTCTTTTACAATTCATATAATTTCTTCAAGTATTTTTGTTTGATTTTGTTATATTATATGAAACTCTCAATCCTCTATCATTTGACATTTACATCAAATTTTGATTCTCTTATCTTATGTTTCTTCAATTTATCTTATTTCAACTTCAATATAGGTTTACTAAATATTAAAATAATATATAATATTATTATTTATGCTTGTTTATTCTATTAAATCTTAATAATTCTAATAGATGTTAGATTAAGGCAAATGGGAGATCACTAGACTCATCCTAAAGAGCTCTATCCAATAATGCATTCAATATTATATTTCCAAATTTTTTATATTTTATGGTTTTGGCATCCTTTACGAGATGTTTAAATTCGTATATGATTTGACAATCATTGATGTCAAACTAAATCTCTTTGACATCTTAGATTGCAACTTTCTCATATAATTTATCTCATTTCTTCAAATTTTTTACATCTACTTAGATATTTTACAATGAAACTCTAATTCTCTTCCTATGTGACCTTTATATTGTTATGAATTAGTTATATTACATAATTTAAATTAGACTCATTTTAGTTTTAATAGATATCTACATATTACTAAAATTTTTAATTTCTTATTATTTATGCTCATTTCATTGGTAATTCATAGTGATTAAAAAATGAGGTATGATCAAGATAAAGAAAACATCCTTGCACTCGTTTATATGAAATTTATCCAATTAAATATTCATTTTGTATTACTTTTTTTATGTTTTTTCTAAGATTTTTACATATTTTATGAGGTATTTTTATTCGTTCCTTATATGATTATCGAAGATGTTACGTTAGTACTCATTTCTATCTTAAAATGCTACTTTCTTGTTTAATATATCTCATTTCCTTAAATTTTTTTGTTTAATTTCATTATATTATTATGTACCACTAATCTCCTCTAATGTGTTATTTACATTTGTTTTTTTGGTTATTTTATATTTTTTTGACTTATCTTGATTTATTGTTTTATATATTTACTTAATATTGAAATAATAATTTTTTTATTATTCATGATTATTTAGTTTATTAATTCAAGGAAATACAAAATAAATGTTGTTAAACTCACGTCTATTAACTCTTTGTAAATTAAATTTTTTTATTATTCAATATTTTATTTTGAAGGGTTTAAGCATGTTTTATAAGACAGTGTCTTAGAATACGATTTTTCATAGACTTTATATCATTTCTTCAATTTTTTCTTTAATTTTGTTACATTAATATCTAACTCTATGTCTTCTCTCATGTGACGTTTACATGTTTTTGATTTTGTTTTGTTATATTGCTTCAATTGGTATCATTTCTACTTGAAAACATGCTTATCATTGAAAAAGCATGTTATTATTTATGATTAATTTCTTTGGTGCTTCATTATAATTCAAAATGAGGTATGATAGAGACAAATCAAACAATGTTGGACTCATAATGATGAGATCTATTAATCTAATTATTAACTTCTATATCACTAAATATTTTATTTTATACTGTTAAAATGGAATTATTTATGATTCATACCTTATTTCAACATTTAAGATACCACGTTTGAACTCCTTAGTATTTTGGAATGCTAATTTATTAAATAATTTAATTTGTTCTTTAAAAGTTTTCCTTCGATTCGATTTTATTGCCACATAAATTTAAATCTTCTCTCAGGTGACATCAATGTCGCTTTGATTGGTTACACTATATTTCTTAAATTTATATCGTTTCAAGATTAATATATATTTAGTTAGTATTAAAATAAGCACAACTAATCATTCTGAATGATATTATTATTGATTTGGAGAAATTACTACTCTGTTACCTACAGAGTAGGTCAAATGATGGGAACGCAATACAATATTTTTGCTGGGAATAGGTTTCTTAAGGAGTGTGGGGAACTCGAAATTTGTATTTTGTTGAATTGGCAATCACTGTTGATTGCAAAACATTGTAGGTGTGTCATTTCATATGAAAATCATTTATCCATTTATGACTTCAAGTCTAAGTATTTCTTGATAAATAATACTTTTTATTTTCCACATAGTGCATCTCATAATGTAAGCTACATAATATTGTGGCCCCTATACCACAAATAATATGATTTGGTAGAGTGAAAAAGGTAATTCTTTATTTTTTTCAGCCAACCTATCCTGACATGGAGGTGGAGCATATGGCATTTGTTCTTGAGTTGGTTAAGAAGAATGGCGTGAGGGATCATAAAAGGATACAAAAGTTATTTGCACTAGATTTGGTATTTAAAGTTCATGATTCACCTTTGGCGAAATAAAATGAAACGTATGTGATATGCTTCAAATTGAGTGGGCATATGGTGCTGGACTCAAACACTACATACAAAAACATTAATACAAGCCTTTATCCACTATAGAAGGATGTTGTCATCATTTTGAAACTACAAGTGGCCTCCAGTAAACATTTTCTTATTGAGATTAGCACTAAATCTTTTTCTCACTCTCTATTGGTTACATGCAAGAAGGATTGAGATGTCTAAGCTTTCTCATTGGCGATGTACTTCTAATTAAGTTGTGCAAAATTATTTCTAGAATTCCATATTGCAAAAGAATTATAGTCTAATAACTTCTTAAATGATTTCTTCGTGCTTGGTATGACAAATAGCAAAGTTATCACTTCCTTTTTTGACCTCCCTAAATTTATGTCTATCCATATGTGGTCGACTACAGCTTCTCATAAAGTTAAATTTTCTGTTTTATCTTCATTCCACTTTTTGGCATAACAAACGTATGAAGGCACATGTAAATAAGGTACTTTAATTCAATAGCACTTTGAATGAGCACTTGAATTGCTCATGCAACTTGCTACAGCTCTCCAATCTCATTTAATAAGAGATCTAGAGGCCTTGATTAGTTCTTTAATATCTATTGTTGGGCTCCACCAACGACTTGGATTAAACTCAACTGTGATGTTTCTATGCATGATATCTTGAATGTTGGAATTTGTATTATTATGTTGGATGACATGAGTAGACCTACTACTATTGCCAAAAAAACTTCAATTTCATCTTTAGCTTCTACCATCATTATTATCACTATTCTTGAAGCATTGAAATTATTTAGAATGCCACATCATAATGTAGTGAATCAAATGCTTTTCTCTAAAACAAACAATAGTATTACTATAATTTTATTGCATTCATTTAGGACAGGAATTCCATCAAACTATCCTGCACAAAGCACTAAGAAACAATAGTGTAGACTAGGTCACTTGTCACACACATTTGTATGATTTAGTGTGGGACTATAGAAGGTGCTTCCCAACAAACTTCAACCTTATCTTTTTACTAATTTTATCCACAATGTCTTTCCTTCCATTCCATTAGTTTCCAGGGAAAGTTTGGTGACAACTTAACTAATCACTTCAACAGATGGACTCATTCAAACAAGGTGGATGGAGACATGAAAGTGGCAGACATGTTAGGTGAGTATAATTGTACGTACAAAAGGTGACATAGTGCTGGTTAGTCAATGACATTGGTTACAAAAGAGGGAGAAGGGATGGTGGTGGTCGGAGATTGGATTTTCTAAGGTTTAACAGTGTGCTCACGATGAGCTTGGCATTCTTTATTTTTTAATATTTTCTTTTTGTGGCTTCAAAAATTGAATAATAATTACTAATCATCTAAATTAACATTGACAAGCTATTAGTAATGTGAACAGCTACATCCTATAAGGGTGAAGAAAACTAAAAGCAATTTATTGTAATTCTCCCACTCATATGTGGAAGGTATTGATGTTCTGCATTCGATTAGAGATTACTTGGAGCCAAAAAAACACCAACGTGATCATCAAAGATGTTGGAATTTTCTTTTTTGGGCACTACCAAGTGTTGATGATGAAATTCAATGCTTTATAAGCAGTAATGTAGTTCATTTTTAGAAAGTGCAACAATCAAAAGAGGATGGTTATGATAAAAATATTTTTATTGAAGATGGAGGTACAACATTAGGGTTGCAAGGTAAATTAGTATCAGAAATATGTAAGCAAACTAAGCTTCCAATAGGTGAGGCACAAATCAATAAAATGGGAAGTGAACCAGAGAAGATTTGGAGCCTTAATAGGGCCATTGAATTGAGTGGCTATAAGCATGGTGTTTGTGAGAATGTTAAAGTGGCCAAGGATGACAATAATGTAAATGGCACACATGAATCAAATAGTTATACAAAGTTTAGCTTTAAGAGGGCACTTACATGAGAAGCAAAATAAGAATTATTAATAGCACTTACATGAGAGATCTTTTTATTTACATCTTAGAGACACCAGCTATGTTGGATGTCAAAATGCTTGCACTTAAAGATACCTCATACATTGTTAACCAAGAAATATATTTGTCGAATGAGGCACATGAAGGTCGAATTACTCATTCCTAATTAAACCCCATGGGTAAGGTCTATGAAAACTTTTTTTCCTCAGAATGGATAACTAGAATAATGTTGCACTAGAAAGGTCATTTAAGCTGATTTTAATGATTATGTGTGCACCAGTACATATTAGATTCTTATAGCTCCTTCCCTTGTCCTGGGACATAGAGAATATATTATCTTATCAAAGCTGTAAAGGATTTTATTTAGATTGATTGGTGGATGACAGGAATGCAAAGGTCATCCTTTACTGGTGTGTCTTAAACTATATTGGTATAAACCACTTAGTGTGGGAATGCTTATTAGTGGACTCTTGGGTCATTCCTTCTAGCGGTTTGAATATGAGGGATTGCTTACTATTTGCATCAAAGGTTGCAAGGTGGGGCAAGCTTCTAGTTCATGTGTACCCAATGTGTTAGTACACACTACTACAATAGTTATGAGTGCAAGTCCTTTAAATTCTTGTCTTGATCAGTAAAACTATAGGGGACTTGATTCAAAATAGCTAGAAAATGAGGACCATGATGAAAAAAGATAATGAATGATGGTCTAACCAAAGAGGAGGATAATGAATGCCACAACTTAGATGTGGTGAACTTTAATAGGCAAAGAAATTAGTAAGTATGAGATTGTAAATAAATTAAATCAAGGAGATACATTGCAAATAATCGAAAAAAGTAGGTCTAAGACTAAGCATGACAGCAGCAAGCGTGGCATATGTATCTTGAAATTGATCAGGCTAGACTTCATCACTACTACAACTTCAAACTGAGATGCAATATAACCTTTTCACCTGCACTGGATATGAATTTTTTAACAAATATTTTCTTCTTTTTTAGTACATTCAAACATTTAATTATGGTAACAAAAAATTATGGTTGGGGAAATTTTCAAATAGTCCAACCTACTAGATTGTTTAGGTAACGTCATAACACTAATCTATGTACAGGCATGTTTCATCCATGCAAAATGGAGGAAGTGCAATTCCTTGACTTCATTTTTGTGGAGGAAGGCTTTAGAAACTATGGGTCGCAATCGATCTATGTTACATTGAAAAATTAATTATTGGTGAAATTTATGTTTGATGGTTTTTTGCTACTTTGACATTTACTATTTCTATTAATGTTGTTATTGTGTTAATACTAACAAGCATTTGGGACATCATATATTAAAGTTATGGGAGTAATTATTATTCTTTTTTTGTCCTACACTTTCTCATGAAATAAAAATCATGACTATGGGCTAGAAAGTAAGACAACTTCTATTGTTGAGAAGTAGCTTCCTTAATTTGTTCTTTAAGTTTAGTAAGTACAAATACAGTAGGTGCTAATTAGATGATATGTTTTTAAGGCTTTAGAGATTATGCTAATGTATGAAAATATTGTAATATGGGTGAGGGTGTTTTTTCACAACTTGGCATTTGTTCATCCATGTAATGCTAAATTATATGCTATCTAGAGATATAACATCAATGAGGGCTTGAGTACTTAATCACAAAATACTTCATTCACCTAATGGTAAGATTGAAAATTTTCCTACTACAACACAAATTTTAGGGTATGGTAGATGTTTTGCTGAGAGGAAGCCTTTTGATGCAAGTTGAAAGTGTTATAGGGAAGGCATCACTTTACTTGTTTGGCTGTTGTTGGGATTACTACTTCTTTCATGATTGCCCTTATATTCTCAATAGTAGTCTCTTGGGGATACAAATATCTATTATATGGAATATGGTAGGCCTACATATAAACTTAATAAAAATGTGAAAGGCAACAAACTAAGTAGTATATAAGGTGAGGTGTTTGGCAAGCCTTGCTCATTTTATAGGTGTAGAAAGTCAATGGCATATTTAAATTTAATTCAAAAAGTGATGCATCAGCTATGTCGAAATCATTTTGTGAGAGGTTCTACGAAGTGGATGAGTCGGTTAGAATTCGTTAAAACTTGAGGATTAAAAACTCACTTTTTCTTAAATTAGCCTTATTGCTATGAAAGATGGGATAGCAATTATGTCTTAAGCCTCTCTACAAAGATGTGGGAGCAATTTTTAATCTTATTTCTCACATGAGTCTAGACTATTCTGATATCATAGAAACATATCATAAAGGAGTTATAGGCACTCAAGCACATCATTTTAGTGTAAATACATTATTCAATATTACAATAAGCTAAACTTTTAGATTGTGGATGCAGAAGGATGCTTTTCTAAAAAATTTTCAATGAAGTGCAATACTAAGCTTATGATAAGGAGGGTCTAGAAATAAAAATCTAAGAATAGTGCTTCATTTTTAGCAGGGAAAGTGCTCCATATTGAGAGCCAAATTTATAAAATACTAATTACAAAGCCTTTGTAAAAGAAGGCGTGCATCATCTAAATTATGTCATTAACTTCAAAAATTGCCTTAATGCAAGAGGCTATTGTGATATTGCTGGGTCGATTATGTAATGGCTTGAAATGGGGATGATGCATAATAATGGAACACCATTTTTTAGCTTGCAACTTAATTTTGTCAATAAATTATGCCCTCTTTTTAACTATGGAATATCTAAGAAATTAGGGTAGCAAAATACAATGCATACTTTTAATATTTGGTATTGGAGAATATTATTTAAGTATTTGTGGTTCTAAAAACATAGGTGGAAAAGATTCATTGACATGACGTAGAGTAATTGTTGGCCCAAAATTAGAATTACTTTATTAAACCTTCCATTATGCTATCAAAGGCATTGTAATATTACAAAGGGATTACGTCAACCTTAAAATTGCAAATTATTCAACCCAGGTAATTATTGTCCAAGTGAGATCTAATAATATTAAGACTTAGATTTCATGTGTTATGTATGCATGAAAAGACCATATTATCTATAAATAGGCTTCAAAAAAAATTAGAGATACAACTAAATTTTGTAGAACCAAACATGTCGTAGGACACTTTAATGCTTCACTTGCATATAAAGATAAAAAGGTTGAAAAATTTAGTAGTAGCCAGACTCAACATAAATTTTCCAAATTTAAAAATGATTTGAATCTAATAGACCTTGATCTTAATCTTAATTTATTCATATAATGCAATAAAAAAGAAGAGAATGCCCATATCCATGAGAGATTGGACAAAGCATTTATGAATATTGAAAGTATGTAAGCTTAACCAAACACCATAGTTAGACATTTACCATGCATTGGCTTCCACCATTGTCACTTACTTATATAGTTCAAATGACCACTATTGGGTGCCACTAATAAGGAGGCTTCAATTCAAAAGCATTGAGCTATCCATTCTCAAATCAACTATTATTATTAGTGTAGCTTAGAATGAGACAACTAAGTGATTCCTAATGGACAATTTATCCACCAAAATTTCATTACTCTTTGATTGTATTAAAGAAATGGAGTTTAGTAAAACTTGGTAGCATCCTTAAAAGGCATTGCCAATGAGAATTGGAAATCAAAGAGCTAAAATAAAAATAATTGATGAGTGGCTTAACAAAACCAGAACATGATCATTTGGTATAATGTATTGTATACTATCATAGTGCCATGACATTAGAAGAAGTGTGGTGATCAAATGTACAAAACTCAACTGGGCCACCTTTGGCACCAAAATATGCTTTTCTTTCAAGCAACATCTAATTACACTATAAGAAGCAGCTATATTCACAAGCTAAAGAATGAGAATGAGGAATTAGTTTCGTCCTCAATTAAGATAAAAGGCATTATTATGTAGTTTCTTAGTAAGAATAGGAGATTGTAGTTGTGGCTTATACCAGGAAGATTGAGCTTAGATAAATGGTGATATCAATCAAAAAATATAAGTTTCCTAGTTTGCATAGCTTCTCAGTTGAATTTATGCATTGTTATCAGACAATTACATAAGCTAATATTCTTACAATAGTAAAATAATTCTCTAAAGAGAGTTATATGCCCAAACATTCGAACGATACATTTCTTATTCTCACGCCTAAAGTCAATGGAGCATCCAAAATAGAGCAATTTAGGCCCATTAGTGTATGCATTATGATATGCAATGTAGTGAGAAAACTTTTTGTCTAGATTAATGGATGTGCTACCAATATCATTACTAACGAGCAAGTTACTATTGTGCCAAGCCATGTTATATCTGATAATATTTTATTGGCTGTAGAAATGGCCTCTTATATACATTTATCTACTTCAAAAGATAGTTTTATGGTCATAATGTTGGATATGGATCGAAGTTATGACAAGTTAAATTAGTAATTTATGATGGATATGCTTAAGAATCTATAATTTCCTACTATTTAGTGTGAATGGATTAGGACCCACGTCACTACATTAAGATTTGGGATGATGTTTAATTGTATTCATCAACCATGAAATGAAATGAATAGGGTTCTTGGATAGGGATGTTCTATCTCACCATAACTATGTGTTATTGTGTCTAAGTATCTCTTATTTCTTATCTAATATAAACAAGATCATGTTATCTTGAATTTGAGTAAGACAGGCCCTTCTTCTTTTTTGATTATACACCTATTGTTTGTTGATGATTGCATCATTTACGTACAGACAACATGTGTTGTAGCAACACAATTTGGGTTATTATGAAGAGTATGACCATTATATAGGTTACGTCATGAATCTAAACAAATTCTAAGAGCTATTTAATAAGGAGAAGCAATAAAAGCATAATAAAATAATTGTAAGAAAATTACATATGCACCAAGCCACTCAATTGGAATATTTATGAATAGAAATTGTCATAACTACGCTTCAAAAAAAAAGTATTCAATTTCATATGTTATTCATTAAAATCTGTGTGTGAACATGTGTGATCCAGTCACTATATATGATTGGGCAAATTATCATGATTAACTTTGTGTTAGTTTCTATTCCTAGTTATTAATTTGTTCACTCATTAATTGTAAGTCAAATAATTGAAGAACTAGAGAAATTAATGCACCACTGCTTATGGACTAGTTCAAATGATAGTAGCACTGTACACTATGTTTCCTAAGAAATATTAAATTTTCATAAGGATTGCTCAGAGTTCACAAGCTATCCACCTAGTAGTCAATGTTAATTGCAAAACATTGTACTTGAGTTATTACATAGGAAAACGTTTTGTGGAAGTAATCCTTTAAATTGAAATATTTAGTGACAAGTGATACTTTCCATATGCCTCTTGGTGCAACTCATGCATCCAAGTTAACTTAATTTTGTAGCTCCTTAAACCATGAACAATACAATTTGTCAAATTTTTGTTAGTAACTTAATTTACATTTTGTTGCATAATTGGAACATTATCCTTATTATTGCTACTTAAATTCAACACACCCCGTGGTATAAATTGAATGAAATAGATGTCCTATGCTTCAAATTGAGTGACAATGTGGTGTTGGAAATAAAGGATATATATAGAAGCATGTCTCCATGTAAAGTTCCAGTGCAGCTAAAGGTTACATTTTTTCTATGGACATAAGCTTTAAACCTTCTTCCTACTTGATCATAGCTTTGTGCAAAAAGGGAACATTGTCTTAACTTTTTCTATGAGGTTGTAATGCCAACAAAGTCTTGTAACATTCTTCTAAGAGTGTCATACTATGAAAGAACTCTGGTCCAACTACTTTGTGAATAAGTGCTTCAAGCTTGGTGGGTTTGATTTCAAGGATATCAATCTTTTTAGCACCTGAACAAATTTTGTGAATGAGAGGGTGCCTTTAGCTTCCCTAGCTATCAAATTGGTAGCTATATCTCTATTTGACCTTTTGCTGAAAAGGCATTTATAGGCTCATGTAGGAAAAGTCTATAATATAATCATACTTAATACGTGCATCTGTACTGCAGTTGCTGCTAGTTAAAAATCCTCCAACAAGTTGGATCAAACTCAATTGTGATGATGTTGTACATGTTACTTAATTGTTAGAATTGGAATCACAGTGCATGATAATGTAGGTAAACCTATTACTATTATAAGAAAGGCTATGGTTTCATATTTATCTTTTGCTATAGAGACTATTCTGGTCCTTGAAGCAATGGTAATTCTAAGAACTATTCTTCGTAATGTCAAGGAAGTAAAGATTTAAATTGATTCTAATATTGCCAATTCTTTTCTTTGTATCATTGGATATGTTGGTAATATGATGTCCCTTAACCTATCCAACATTATGTACCATGGTAACAACAACATAGATTGGCTTATTCATCAAGTACTTTCAATGATTTGGTTTGGGGCTATGGCGAGCCTCTTTCCAAACAATTTCAACTTTGTCATTTTAATGATTTTATATATGAATCACCTCAAATAGTGCATGATGCAGGCTTGACCATTATCTTATCATGAAAACCAAAGTATTTAATTTCTTATTAGGTGCTAATGAAGTGTAAAGAGAAACATCTTGCATACTTTGGTTGACATCATTTATAGTGAGATTAGAAGGGTATTTGATGATCTTTGAGCACCCAACTTTCGTTCTTGATTACTGTAAATACTTTCATAGTTATTAATCTTCATAAATAAAAAAAATTCACATTTAACTATGAAATATGAATGCCAATGATAGTCCTTAATTATACTTCTAATCCTGAAGGATAATGTAATTGCATCAAAATCATGTGATGTTATTCCATACTAATGTATCCAGAGTATGTTCTGGCTTTGAGCACACTAACTTCTTCAAAGTAATGACACAAAAGGCACAACTCACCAACTAAAGTTGGACAACGACATCAATAAACAACGGTCCAAGTATGAGCTTCTTAACCATAACAACTAAAATAAATATGATTAGAGTAGGAATTACTATAGTTGCTGGCACTACAAACGTCACCCAATCAATCCTCGTTAAGGAATTCAAATTGTACTCATTCGAATTATTATGCAATTCGAGTCTGATAATGCCTTTTATTCTCATTACCTCCCTACAATATTTTTTAATTTGTGTGCCTACAACCTTCCCTAGATGTGATAACCATCTCTTAAGGTCTCTCTCTAGAATTTAACCCTAAATCTTCATCACCTATCACTACAACAATAGGCCCATATCCTAAAATTTAAAGTTGATAGGGTGAAAATTCAAATGATGCATTGCAATCATGGCAGGCATTCAATTTTATGAGTTATCATTAATCATAAGGGAGCCCATGTCTGATGCAAGTATTAGCTTTAAAATTACAATGATTATTTATTAACTTGTACCATTAAATAAACTATAATTAATTTAAAGAGCTATTCAATGTTTGATAGGTAAAACTAATCATACAAGCACATACATGCCCTAAATCTTTGAGACAAGAATATGACTACTTGTAAGACAAACCATGTTAGAATATAATGATAAATTGCCAGGTCACACCTTATGTCATCGTTGGCGCATTTGTCTTGTTTGTCAATTCTCCATAACGGAAGAGCAAAAGCTCCTAAGTTGGGATACCATCACTAAAGTTTTGAAACATTTTCTCTTGGTAATAGCATTCTTTTACAACAACCCTCCACCGTAGTGAATGGAGATTGAAATAGTGATTTGCAAGACCATAAAAACATGAGATCAAGGAGAATGACACATTCAATAACATTACAGAATGACAATTATTCCAACATAGGAGAAGTGTGGTGTCATTGAAATAGTTGAATGGAAGCTACCCATCCTATAAAAAAATAACAAATATATGAACTTCCTCATAGGAGGATTTGATTACATGACAAAGTGCTACACATAATGACTAACCACACCTAGGTGTAGCCATGCCATAAGAAGTAATACAACAAAAACATCACTTGTGTAAAAGTGGCCCCAAGGTAACCCAATCCCATTAGCCCAAAGTGTTTTAAAAGGAATACCAAAAGAACAACAAATTGGCTAATTAAGGATGAAGGCCTTTGCTAACACCAGTATGGCATGACAAGTGGCAAGTCCTAAAAAAAGGCATAGCCATACAAATAATCTATAAAGGCATCCACTAATCTTACAACCATTAAAATGGCTATAACTTATTGCACCTTCTTGTTGTTGAGCATGACTTATCTGACTACAAAAAATTTTGTCGAATATTTATGTGAGAAAGAAATCAAACTAAGTGCTCAAAACATGGTCAACCACTAAGCAGATCCATGTTAATTACTTAAAAAGATGCATTTCCACAACTAACATGTTACATTTCTCAAGCCCAGCATATCATACATAGAGGAAGACCCAACACATGGGAGAGGCTTTACATTATGCATCACACTATGTAGAGGCAACAACATGCTCAAACAATACATGGACAAGTGTAATTTCCATCGTGGGGCAAACACTATGCTGAACGAAGCCCAAGAAGACAACCAAGGTTTGACAAATCAATATTATGCCAAGTCAAGTACACACTAGAGCAATACCTCTTTCCTACATTAGTTGCCTTGAGCAGTGAGAATTGTAGAAAAACATTATGCAATTTAGAAACAAATTATTGCACATGAAGGAAGCCACTACATTGGCCAATGGGGACACCACCATGCTTTGCGCCAAGATAGACAGAAGCATAGATAGCAAAGACATTGTCAAGTGCAGATACATACACAAAACATTCACTATAACATGAGCAAAATTGTACATCATAACACCCCATATAAAGGGCAAAGAGTGGCACAGTGGACATGGACAAACCATAATGTAGATTGCACCATCCAGCATCCACATCTTAATGGGCCACCCTATGCAACATTTTGTCCCTTAAAGATTTTATATTGTGACTATTTTGTTAAGTAAGATTGCACATCTTCCATAGGGTATCACCTTTTTCATGCAGCAATAGTGTGTTGTGCTAAAACTCCCAAACAAGGTTATGCTTTTTTTGGCTCAACTATTCACATGCAGTACTTGCCACAAGGCATGCATGACCTGGTTATCATGTGCACTCACAGTGCTATAGCATCTGCATTTATAGTAACACCCAGTTAGGCACAAAAGCTAGCATAAAAAATGTTTATTGAATATTGCACCATCAAACTTCTACTTCTTTAAGGGATACATCACACTACATAATAACCCTTGTAGATTACATATTATGACCATTCTATCATGGAAAAAAGCTAATCTCCCAATATAAAATCACCTTATCTAAGCACTAAAAACCTATAGTGTTAGAAATTCAAAACCAAAGCTACATTTTATGGGCCACACAACTACACAGGGAGATGCCACAAGGCACTCGCAAACAAGGTACCACATGTGTAGCAACAATAGCTTGTGTTTAGGAGTATAGCTCAGTATCTACAAACCTTATCATATATTGCATCATCCAACATTCACTATGTCATTAGCCATATAACAGCTCATATTACCCTTTGTGGATTGGGTATTGCAATAATTTTATCATGATAATTTTATCAAGATAGAATACAAGTCTCTTAGAACAGCATCACCATGTCTAAGCTTCATTAGCCCATAGCACAAAAAATCCCCAAAAAGTTACACTTTAGGGTTCCCATTACCCATGCACAAACTAATTGGCTATCTAATGAATGCAAAATATACTACCACACACACAACTACTGCAATGCACAATTATGGTTGGAGCCTAACAAGCACAAAGTTTAGTGCTTATTGCACCACCTAGTTTTGACCTCATCATTAGTCACACTACACTACACATTTCTCTTTGTACATTAAATATTGCAACAATGTTTTCAAGGAAGAAGGAAACTATCACAATAGAGCGGCTCCACATCCACATATATAAAATGTTAAGTGATAAATGGGGTAATGAAGGTGACAGTTTTGTTATGCAGATAAAACTAATAAAGGTATTGCTTTAATAAGTGATGTGAGCAAGTAAGTGAATGTTTTAAAACCTATGTGAATGATGGATTTTTAGGGATGAAGCTATAATTCTTTTGGTTCGGATATAAGTTAATCATGATATTTGTAAAGAAGGCAAAGTGTTATAACTCTAACATGGCATCATCCAATCTCTATGATGCACAATGTGATGAATCCCATCCTTGCACCTAGGAATGCCTCTAAGGGGGCAATTAGAATTACACAATATAACACATAGTACTACATGAACTAACATAATAAGTACAATAAAAAAATTTTCAATAAGTACTGCAACAAGTGTTGTGCTAAGTTCCATAATAAGTACTTCAATAAGTACTATAATCAGTACCACAATAATTATCTCAATAAGTAGAACAAGTAGGGAAAGATAAACAAGTGAGTAAGGGGTGTTTTCAAATGTTTATGATGTCTATATCTCCAAAGGGATAAATCTTCTAGTAGATAATTATAGTAAGGTGACTCTATAACATACACTGCCTCAACAAAAATTTAAGTCATCTAGACCCATCATTTTACACTTAACTATCACTGCTTATAATGACCACTCCATCTAACTTTCTTTGATACTAAGTGAGCTCATGGACATGTACCCTTGGTGTGAAACGCCCCTACTATTATCCAACAAGCGAAGAATGTGTTGTTGCATCACACTTTTGCTTTGCTTTTGATGTAGAGGTGTTTACTCATAATCTTACACACGATAGAATTGTGGCACTGGCTTTTCAACCAAGCATGATGGCCATTTTGTGAAACAATGGTTCTTTTCATATTAGTTTAAATTATTATAAGGACACATTCATTGGTAGAATAAAAATCAACAAATCTCACAATGGCCTAAACCCAAAACTCTTTCCCAAGTAATGGTCGTACAATCCATCACTTTGAGAATTCTTCTTCATAATGATAAGAAGAGCTGACATTAAAGGATCAAAAGCAATGTCACTATTAATTCTTGGCCATCACAAGCTAGTTATCCCTATGGTAACTTTTTTGATAGCTTTAGCTTCAAATTTTGAAAGCTTAATGGAACGAAAGGACATGTTTTCTTAGCTCTTATTCGTATAGGATATTTGATTCAATGATGCCATTACCCTTTTGTTTCATGTGAGATTTCTATTCTTGTTGAGGTCCTCATAGTGCAATGTTGTTATCTTCTAACTAATGCATTGCCCTAGTCAAACTCCCTACCTGAGAATGTGTTATGCCTTGTTTGACTTGTCAAGGCGTGACTTAGAGCAAAAAGAAGGGGTTGGGCTCACCTTCATCTCATGGAATTAGTAAAATAACATTAAAAGCAATTGTATTTCAATTCCATTGGCATGCCAACTCCTATTTATGATACACCTCTCAAGTGAATTCACAAAGTTGGACTAGAATAAAGCTTAATAAGGTCTTCTTTCCCTACTTATTCTATGTAGCCCATTCGCTTAGCGATGGGTTCATTGCATAATAAATAAGGAAAGTGGAAATATCATTAGTCTCTTCAAACTTGTGAGTAATTAGATAATGAGACATTTAAAAACTTTAAGAGAGTCATAGTTACTCCTATAATTTACTCACACTTGATCAAATTTCTTTAGTTTGACATTTAGAGCATTGGAAAGAAATCAAATTGCATGAGCATCCTTGAGGATTATCATAATGCTTTGTTTTAATTGAACAATCTGATTCCTTATGTCTGTTCTAATTATGAGTTGATTGTTTAACAACCTAGGAAGGCTCTTATGGGGGCTACTTCTAATTTATATTCCAACTAACACATGTAGACCTACTTTTACAACATGGGCAACTCAATGAGACTACAAACTATTGGTGGCTTCTAAATTAGGAACCCCATACCTGACTCTTGTAGCTAATCTTTTTCTCAAACTTATAGATCCATTTCGTTCACTTTCCATAACTACATTGCTTCATCGACCAACTCCTATTCACTTTGGGGACCTTATGTAGCTATTTGAGTGAAAGGGTATGGAAGGAATTTGACCATCCACGTTTTCAAGGATTTTCTAGGGCAGCTCATGCATCGCTCAACAAGGAGTGCACTTCCAACTGCTTGGCCATACCTTTGGCTAAGGCATTTCCATGGTAAACAGGAAGCTAAGTAGAAAAGATAAGTCTTCTTGAGGAACCATCAATGTCTATGGACCACTTCACATTACCATTGACTGCCTCATCCTAGCTTGCAACATTAAGCTTGGTGCTTTTTTGAAGCACATGCCAAATGGCACTCTCTAATGCTTTTCTCATATCTCTTAGGATTATCTAACCCATGTGTAAGTTTTCTTGACATGGAATCGTTATCACCTTCAACCTCCAAAATTCTCATTTGAATATTTATTATTGGCACAAAGATCTACATAGTGAATGCTCCATGTGAGCTCATGCCCTTTATTTTGTGGTGCTCCTACTCATCAAGACATTACATTGCACTAATGGCTAGATGTGGGTCACTTGCTTAAGCACTATTCCATTTTGAGGATGACACTTTTGATATTAACTTTGGCCTTAGGCTCCTAAATTTCTTTAATGGATTGGTCAAATTTTGCTTACCATTACTAAGGGATAACTGCCTTCTCCTTCACTTATTTATAAAATTAAACTTAACTAGCATCCTCACCAAACATTGGGTCATGATTTCACACCATGGAGGTTGGAGTTGGATTGGTGATGGATATCTTCTTGTCGTACTACAAATCAATTCTTACTTTCCTATACCACAATACTCAATGACGTCCACATCATATCGCATCGATAGCCAAAAAACACTCAATTCTTCAACATGCTATTCAATAGCATTGGGCGTCATTAATATTCTTGAAATGGGGATTATAGCCTAATCTAGTTATTCTAAGCTTCTACATGGTGCGACAATTCGCATTAAACTGATATAGGCAAGCACTTGGCTTGCATTCATGGGCTCACCTTGCATTCAAAAAATGGATGGTTCATGGGATTCTAAAATTCACAACACGTAATGCATTTTGCTGCATCCTTCATCAATTCATGAGCTAAAATATCCATTATTGAGAGTCATCCATGTTTGACTACCAAGTCTAAATGGATTTAGTGATGCATGAAAAACTCATTACTAGCTTAACATTTACTCTCCCTCAGTGCACAACAAAGCCCATAGGCTATTGTTTATGACCTAGTGCATTTTACTTAATAATGAAGTCAAAGCACATCTGATAGATGAATGTAACATCAAAGAGTCATCACAGGCCCATAGGTTGCACAGATTGCCTAATCATTTGTATCTCTCATTAATGATCCCTCCATAGGTTGACGTAAAACTTGTTACAACTTCTCTTTCCTCTAAATGATAAGATTTAGCATACTTCTCACTAACTTATATGTGGCAAACAAATCATATCATGGGGATCTAGAAACTTCACTAGATCATTCAATCAATCAGAGCAACAGGTGGTGTGCACAAAGGGGAGTTGATGTAGTTAATGTAAGTTGTTGACTTATCCTTATTAAGAATTCCTCATCAAAGACTAGAATTTACAATGTTTTTTCCCTATCGCACTAAAATTTAAGTGAGATTACCTACCCTTTAGACCAAGGTAATGTAATATACTCATTGAATACATTTGTGTTGCCCTAAACATCTAATGAAATCATAGTCCTCTTACTACCTTAAAATTTGATGAAATAAGTAGCTATAATACCTTTAAGGAGCTAGCCATAGTGCCTACATCTTGGACAACAAGTTAGCAAGTTGAGGACCCATTCATTAATGAAATTGACCAGAGAAATCACTCCAGCAACTAAGAAAGTCCATGCATCAACAACTATGAAATCAAGAAAGAGCTCTAAATTTTTCAATCATTTTTATGTTTGAAACTAATATGTTTACTCATGTTCAGTTAAATTTAGCCATATGCTCTACTACTAATGGTCCCATTTGTCAATTTATTTAAGTTTCAGATTTGCTAGCAATTGTGATGTTGTTTTATAAGAAGACAATGCTAGAATTTGTATTATTATTTAGGATGGCATGGGTAGGCATATTACTATTATAGGAAAAAATGGGGTTCAAGTGAAACTTTTACCATGGGCACTATTGCTATTCTTCAAGTAATGGAGCCCCTTAGAATGTTACTTCCCAATGGCTAGACAACAATGATCAAATCAGACCCAACTATAGCAATTGCTATAATGAACCAATTTCTTTTGTCTAAAACAAAATGAAGTGCTTACCATAGGCTATTGCATATTTTTAGAGCAAGCAAGATTTCATGTTATCTCACATGAGGCACTAAAGCACTAGTGTTGTGGACTAGGTTTCTCATCATGGATTTTCGTATCATTTATTTTGGAACAAGGGAATGTCACTTCCTAAACCACCTCTATTTTATCTTTTTCGTGAGGTTGTGTAAGAATCTCCTTACAGAGAATACGATGGGGCTTTGGCCTTTACTTTATCAAGAAAATAAACACTTTAATTCCTTACAAGAAGTTGTTAGAGTCCAAAAAGCAGCATCCACCAATCATTAGTGGACATCATTTATGTATGAGACTCGATGGTATCTGATCATCTTTGATACCCCAACTTTTATTCATTTTTTATTGAAAATATTTGTGAAAAATGCTTTCACAGTGATTTCTCTTTCATAAGTTCAATAGTTTATCTTTGATAATGAAATATTAATGCCCATAATAGTCCTTAATAATTACTTTGACCTCAAAGGCCACACAATAGGATCAAAATCTTGTGATGTTATCCAATGCTAATGTATCCTTAGAATGGGCTTGCTTTGAGCAACTTATTTCTTCAAAGTAATCATGTTGTCAACATTACTTCAATTACTAACAATAGATTGCATGATCAACAAAAGGATCAGGGCGAGCTGTGCACACCAAAAGGTGAACAAATCGACCCAAACTAAGGTCTTACTATGTGGTTTTCAACTAAAACAACTATAATATATGCCATTGGAGCCTAAATTATCATGGCTTCAAGAACCAAATTTGACCTCCAATTGATCATTATTAACACATTTAGATTGTACTCATTCTAAGTACAAGACTTGTGGAGCCCATTATTCTTATTAATTATTGAGATGTTGTTCAACATGAGGGGGTGAATTACTAGAAATAAAATATTTAATTTGTAAAAAATATGTTAATTTACATTTTCATAATAAAGCCTTAAAAGTTGTGAAATAACAAGATACAAATATTTAAATATTCACACAAGCAAATTTTAGGTGGTTTGGCTTAAAACAAAAGCCTACATCCAGCCAAAAGAATAAGGAACAAAAACAATAATATAAAAATTTTGTCAAAAGTTAGGTAGATTAAACCTCTGTAATAAGAATAAAAAATATGATAAAAGAACCTTACAATAAAAATATAATAGGAAAAAAGAAAGAAGGAAAATAATGATCAAAATCCACACAAATGAATTCTATGTTTGATAGAATATTTAATAGGGCACAATTATTTTAATTTAATTAGCTATGAATATGAAAATAAGAGATTAGCTTATTGGAAGAAGAATTAATAAATTTGGAATTTTTTAAAGAAAGGTGTAGCAAATGGAGGAGAGGATTAGCAATGGTTATGAATTACTTTGAAGTCATGACTTGAGAATTTTTCTTTAGAATTTTGTAAAAGTTTTCATCAAAAAAAATTTCAAAATATTCATATTTATAGAAAAATTCTAATAGCTATAAACACTTACAAAATGCACAATTTGGCCATATAAATTTCTTTCCAAAATTTTTAATTTCATTAAATAATATTCCAAAAAATGCCAAAACATATCAAATTAACAACTAAAAGAGTTGTTGCTTCCGAGTTTTGGATCAGATGATGCCACTTTCATCTTATGGAAAACTTGTGCCATCAGATAAACAAAATTCAATCTACATTAGACCATTGGATCAGAACTACAGTCTGACAGCAAGATATAGCTCATCGAGTGAATGAAACATGAACCTTGAGATCACAGTAATGCATGATCAGATGGTTGAAAGAATTAGTAGCTTGAAAAATGAGATAAAATGTTGAATGTTCCATCATTAAAATGCATGATCAGATGCTCATGTCATTCCTAAAATTTAGAAGTTTGACATTCTATAAAAGCAATTCATTTAGTCCTACATAATGTATCAAAAAAGCACTTTTTACTTTATAAATGTTTTGGTGCATGCTAGTGGCAGGTTGGTTTTGAGATTGGCTACCTCCTGATTTGTGTGGGATTTCATCACATTCGTCTACCAGTAATTATAAATTAATTATGTTGATTCAAAAAGTCTGTTCTCAATCTTAGCTACATATGAAAGTGTCAAATAGGTATAGGATTCATTCCTAACCCAACCCAAACACTATAGCAACCGACGAACAACAAGAAAACTTTTAGAATTGTAATTAGGTTTTTTATTTATAATATAAACTTCTTATTTAAATCATTACTAAATAATAGAATTTGGAAGATATTAATCAATTACTTGAGACATATGTATTTCAAATATTGAATCAAAGATTGTGGTCAAGGATATTAGAGATGATGGTTAATTAATAATTTTGTGCTATCAGAAATTACTTTTAATCAACTAAATATTCTAAAAATGAAATTCAAATACATAGAAGGAACGTCAAAAAATATTTCTTAGTGATTTTCCACTTCCATCAAAATGCTTTTCTTAAGATTTCATTTTATCCTGTCTTCTTTAAATTCTCCTAAGGATATGAGCATTAATTATTTAGAATCTAAAAAATTCACCAAACAAAAATTATTAAAAATACTTAAGTTTTGTTATCGTCAAATAAAGTACGATGGGTAGGGGTTAATGACATAATAACTGTCATTATCTCTTAGTGTCAAAAATTGGTAATTTGTGTGCCTACTAACTTCCTTAAATGTAGTGGATTTCTCTCATGTTCCCTATCTAGAATCAAACCATATTTTCCTATCACCCAAACTACCATGGTTGTCATCTATCATACTATCAAAAGTTGACATAGCAAAATTTTGAAATATGCATTACTGGAATTGAGGTGTTGTGATTTGACAACTTGTTATGAATTGTTTAGGAGCCAGGACAAACCTCATGTCACCCATTTACTTGATAAAAGCATCCATTCCAAAAGTTAGTGTTTGATGTACATATTAGATCTCGAATTATTATAATTATCCAAGTGTCATCCATTAAACAAACAATAATTGATTTAGTAAGCAATTCATAGTTTGAAATTATTCATGCTTACCATTGAATGGCTTAATCTTTGAGAAAGGCATATGGTTACTAAATGGATCAACCAAGTAGCTATAAAAATATAAATCATTAATTAGTATCACATGTCATGATTAAAACATTTGTCATGTTGAGGGATACACTAAAAAAGAAGTGCAAATGCTCCCATGTTTGGGTATCATCCATAAAGTTCTAAAACATTAACTCTTACCAAATGTATTCTTTGACAACAACCCTCCCTGGCAAAGAATACAGATTGATACAAGTGATTTCAAAGATCATGCCAATGCAAGAGTATGGATTATCACAAGTTTAATAGTAGTATTGAATGCCATAAGTTCAAACATCGTAGAAGTGTGGTGTCAAAAAAACAATTAAATGGAACCTACACATCTAATAGAATAGTAGAAAACATAAGAACTTATACTTAAGAAGGTTCACTTACATGGCAAAGCCCTACACCTAATCATTGATGATGCAAAGTAGTCAAGCCATAACATATAGCACCAAAAAAAACATCTCTTACAAATGCCAATCAAATCCCATTAGACCAATGAGCTTCAAAGATATACACAAGGAAGCTCAAGGGGTTTAATGATGGATGAAGGCCATAGTTAGCATAGGTAGACAAATCTTCTAATGGATTCATTACGTCAAATGGATTGTTTGAGTCTTCATCGAAACAAAATAGAATATAGCCTATGCATCTTTTGTTGAAATGAACAGTTTAAAAAGTACCCCCCACCCCTTTTTGAAGAAGCTTTAGTTGTCTGAAAAGGCAATTCAGAAGTTTTTTTCCCACATAATTAGATTGATTCTTCAATTCACTTCTTTATACCATTCAATTGGTACGTGCAACAAATAGGCCAATTCGACAACTTTTGTTTATAGCGGTGTCTAATTATCATCAATACCACCAATTATCTTCAATACCACCAATTATCATCAGTATGATTGAAGGTAATAGTTCCTGGGCTCTTGATCTCCATTCTGATTGATTGAATATCTTTCAGAAAGAAACAAAGGAAGATGCGATGATATATTCTATCAAACAGGTCATGACCAATACCTACATTCCATGCACCTGTACACCACAAATAAGAACTAATGAATAAACCTACAATCCCTTAGAAAGACATCACGATATCCTGAAAAATCTATGATTAAAAGCATAGAGCATTGTAAATGGTGCTATACAACCTTTATCTTTGAAACAATTGAAGGAAAGAACAAATAGAAGATTGACAAGTATGACAATTGCTTATAGACTTTGAACTGCAAGGTTGAGCTTTCAGCCATCTCAAGTGGGGCCCGTAAGGGTACTATTGAAGATCGGGGGTAGGGTGTCCTACAGGGAAAAGACCTTTGGGGATCTTTTTTGGGGAACTTCTTGACTAATTCTCTTTAGTTGGCTAACTGATTTGTATCAACCCAAAGGTCACAGACCCATCATGGCCCGAGAAGCAGCTCAAGGTTGATGATGAATGACATTGCCTCTGGCTACCTCCCGAACTGCAAACCTACGAAGGGTGGAAGAAGTTTTTTCTTTTTCTCTCACTTCTCCATGCTCTCAGAACTCGTTGAGTTAGGGGCACTTTTGTCTACGCCATTCATCTCGGTCGATCACGAACCTTCTCCTCCAGTCAAATTCCTCTGGGGACTTCAACTCCATGGTGAACATAGGATTCCCTTAGGTAGGGTACTTGTTGGAGGTAACTCTTCTTGCCTTAACCCAACTTCAACAAAATTCATGGAGGAGCCCTCCACGCTAATACCCTGTGCCTTTTGTAGATAGATCAACTTCAGGGCTTCCCTTGTTTCCAAAGGGCCTCCATAAGCATTTCTCTTGGCATCTCCTCCTTGCCTCCATGGGCGGAGGTGGTTATCCACACTTTGAAGCTCCTCTTAAGGAACCTTGCAAGACTTTGTTGCTGGTTATCTTTGAGAGGTAAGGATGTTCATCCTATGAGGATAAGAGGAATCGCAGTGGGACCTTAGGTCGAGAAGAAAGGGATTCCTTAGACCTCAATTACATAGTGATATACTCCCAATCTCGTGTCTTCCTCCTTTTTTCGTTTTCTTATCAAAGTTCCTCAGAGGGGGGCCTGGGTTCCCCATAACTAACCCGACCCTTGGTTCTGATGCTTATGGAATCGACGTTTTGCTTGTGACTTCATATTTTATATTATAGTCCTTATCTTACATCAAGTTTTGTATCTGCCTTACGCACTAGCTTAGACAAACCCTGGAATAAATTGTGGGCTTTCTTCTTCGACTTCTCATATCGATCAATTGTTTAGTCGGTTTTTTAAGAAAGAATCACAGCGTCATCTTTGTTGATTTTCATAGTCAATGTCCCCCAATCTTGAGTGAGATACATCCAAAAAGCTGACTCTTTTATCAATATTAAAGTAATAAGGCACCTCTTCAAAAAAAAGTTCCATATGTGCCCAAAACCTAGACCCTGTTCGGTTCCTTTGAAGCTATTAGCCCTGTGGATTCAAGTTGACCCGCCTACTCGACCGAGTTGTTTGATTGAGTCGAGGTTGGCGACCTTCTTCTTCGGCTTTCATTGCTTAGCACTCTTTGTGGTGTGCCTAGCTCTTCAAAAGCAGGTTGGGAAGGCCTAGTGATTCTACATTTCATTTAATTTTTAGAGTTTCTAGCTAATATTTATCTCAAAAGAAAAGAACTTGTCCTTGCACTTCTGGTAAGATAAAGTCAAAGTCACCCCAAAGAAACCCAAACTAGCCAACAATGACATAGTCTTGGACACCTTGCCTAGGAAAAAGAAACTTTGATTAAAATTCACTCGTGAACCTTCAACAATAGTAACATCGCCTTCCAGCTTCATTGTTTCCTCTCATTTGATCGACACAGGTTTGATATCCAAAATTCTCTTGGCTATTCCCCAATTGGGTAGGCACAAACCATTAGAATCGGTAGGATCACATAAAAAAGTAGTAGAAGAATTACTATTCATAATAATGATAAGAAAATTGACCGAGCCCCGGTCGAACACCCCTTTTGTTTTTATCTTCTTCTCTTTTCTTTTGTGCTTGAACTGTGAGAAAAGTTGAAATGTTGCCTCAATCTGACTACCCTATTTTAGCATATTTGAATCTATTTGAATATGGTTTTTCAAACTTCTTGGGTGAAAAGATTTTGTTGTTCTACTTGTGTTTTTGTTTTTGAGTGAAGAAGAGGTTTTTTAATTGACTATTGCCCTTGAAATAAGTAATCTACCTACTTTGTGTTCTTTGCAAGAGTTTAGCTTGCTCAAATGCCCTTCACAACTATATGAAACTGAGATCTTCCCTTCCAACACCTTACCATCATTTTCTTTATCCTAGTACCTTCAAACCACCCCTCCACTTGTTCCCTTGACTTTGCCTATAAGCTTCCTCTCACTTACCATCAACCCCTTACTCCTACTCCATTCATCTAAACGAGTTTGACCAGTAACTGTTTTCAATCCAAATCTTTCTGATCAGCTAGCCGGTGTTCCTCTGAAAAACCATTTTTTCATTGACAGGTAGGGGCTATTGCTAGATGTCACGGTTCTACCCTCCTCCTTATCTTCTCGAACAATCAAGGGCTTTAACCTTCAGCCTTCATAGGTGGGAACAGCTAACTCATCGAAGAAGTCAATCGCTCCAACTTTTCATCGGGTCGGGTATGTATTGCACCTAAAGAAAAGTGGGGTGAGGCAGTCACCATTTAGTTTGGCAAGCAT
Organism: Vanilla planifolia; assembly: GCA_023846275.1. Classification (NCBI taxonomy): domain Eukaryota; kingdom Viridiplantae; phylum Streptophyta; class Magnoliopsida; order Asparagales; family Orchidaceae; genus Vanilla; species Vanilla planifolia. Next base: position 777,256 of record JAIUJO010000122.1, on the reverse strand, counting down.
AATCTAGAATCGGATCCCTTTTCTGAGAACATGTACCTCCCTTTACTACAAGTTTGAATTGGTGTTCTCCTCACTGGAATATTGATAGGTCCTAATGATTTGCTAAGAAAGTCTAAACCACTAAAGCAGGCCTGGTTGTAGGAAACTCTTTGCCTTACCTTGTTTAACCGGGGAGTCTCTGGCTAATTCGTCCATTAAATCTTGCAACTACTCAAATTTCTACCAATTCACTTGTCGCTTTCTATTTGTCTAAGTCAAAGAAATTAAGGCATTTGGAAATAGCACCAACTAAGAAATTGGATAATCTATATGGAAGATATATATGAAGACTATCCAAGTATAGTGAAACTAACTAGTAGTGACCTAGACCTGCTAAGCAAACAAGCCAAGTTTTTCAAAGAAAAAGAATAGGTCTTTCAAGAAGACAAGCTCCACGCTCAAGCTCAAGTCAATAGATCCTCAAAGGCCCCCTTACGAACCCTGCCACTTACTGAACACCTAATAAAAATAGTCTATTACTATAGGGCTCGAGGATGCGCTTGATCAAGAGATACGCTTCTCAAGGGGAATATTTGACTAGCTATTAAGTCATAGTAAGAAGTTCCTCTATGGGGGCCCCTGAAGGCCCTAACTTTGAACAAAGAGATGAACTAGTATGATTCTTTGTCTCAAAGGTTTTGTAGCAAAGGGAAATCTTCATCAGTAGTGGAATGGAATTATTCAATCATGGCTACAAGAAATTCTCTCCCTTTTTAAGGTATTCTACTTTCACACTAAAGAACTATTTCACATAAGGTCGATCAGTTCATAAGGTAGGGGCATATACTCTCTCTCCTTAAAGCAGATTGACTGGATAACAGAATATAGATCAAAGTCAAGGCAGGCATTTTTCCCTCCCACCAAAGATATTTAACAGCTTCTAAGGCTTAATGGAATACTTATCTCTAGTATTCTCCATTGAATGAAGCCTCCACTCACTCCCCCTACCCCTAACTCAGAGTGATCAACTACTATTATTACTTGACTACTAATTCATAATCAGAAAGGAAGTTGATTAGCAAGAAAAATTCCCTACGACTAAGTCAGTCTCACCTGAATTAGTTTAGCCAAGTCAAGGGGTTGAGGGGGGACTTTTGAGAATAGTTTTTAGATAAGGATGTGAAAGTGTTTTTGTTGCTTGATCAGAGAAGAAAACTCTCTCCTTATATTGGTCCAACTCATGTAGACATGCTGGTGACATGTTGGGTATAAAATCAATAATTGACAAGCAAAGCGAATCTCCATATCATCTATTATTCTCAAAAGAAGAAGAGAAGGAAGTTTTCTAGATAAAGGCTTGACTTGAATGAACTACTTCGACCCAAACCTGTCCTCGTGAAAGTAGCAATTGTAGAGTTCACTCTTTAAAAAGTCTAATTGAATAGAAAAGTAGAATAAGGCATGGTGGATGAGAGCAAAGGTGCTAAGAAGCTCCAATTCCATCCTTCTTCTTTTCTTTGAATCAATTTTCAATTTTTTAGTAGTCCATTTTGATTCCTCTTTCTGGTGAACATAAGAAGAAGGGGACTTAGGTCGACAGATATTGAAAAGAAAGCCTATTTGACTATTGATTATGAAAAGACTTTAAGCCTTTATGCTTATTCTTCTGAGTCAAATTGGGTGCATGGAAAGGAAGGGGAGTTTTTTTTGGAAGTTTGAGAGCTAATGAGGAGAAAACCAATTAATATCGGTACGAGGAGGAGAAACATTGAAGCTAGCACCCAAGCCCTATTTTCAAGCATTGATCATTAACTCAAGCAAGTATTGTCAGCTTCACATTACAACATGTCCACTTCAAAAAAGAGCTCCTCCCTCCACACAAAACCGAGAAACCAGGCCCTTTGAGCCAAACCAACAAAGCATTCCATTGAATGAAGCCCACTTCCCTCCTAGAAAGCCACTTTCGAGGGAGAACTCTTGCTCCTCGGCTCCCTGAAATCGAGACACAAGAAAGAAGATGCACAAAATGCAAAGAAGACTATGGTTGCAAAGTGATTCTCTATCCTATGTCTAAGAGTCGAGAAGAGACCACCTTCAATCAACAAAGCACTTATTTCTTCCTCGCCCAAGATTTGTGAAAGGGAACCCTCTTCCAAAATGTCTCTAAAGGTGGATAATGGAACTACTATTCTGCTACTTTGTCTTTAAATTTTTCCAACTACTGTGATGAAAGTAAGCAAGGAAACTCAGCTTTTTGTAGGTCCGAATAATCGGGTCACTAAGGTCCACTCGTCAAGGAAAGCCTCACTTTGTCGGATTCACTAAACCTACCTTTTGACATCGCTAGAAGGTCTTGTATCATAGATTAGAAGGTTAGATTCTCTAGAAGCATGTCTAATCAACGAATTTTGCAGCCACTTGAAACTAGGTACAAAAAGCTAAGGTACTTCTAGTCCACCACTAAGAACTTCTCGCCATCAGATTAGTTATCATCAACTTCACCCTAACAACTCGACTTGCAAAATACCACAATGCTTAATGTGAATGCCCTTCGAAATTGTCCTGAGGTGCTATTACACGAAGACACACATGTGACACCACGTCGGGCCAAGAAAGACAAATGACAGAAAGCAATCCTTTCCAACAAGTCAACCTGCAGAGTTGAACACAATAGTGACTTTGACCAGGTTCTTCTATCAATCTTCTGGCCCTTGCTGAACTCCTTATTCTATAATCCTCTCACTGGTTGATCTGATTGAAACCTATGAGAGCCAAACCTAATTCAAAAGTTCTCCAAAAAAGATTCCCAAAATCCTATCTAGTTAACCCGTGAGGATCCCCAAGTGTAATCGTCAAACCCGTCGCCCATCAATTGTCAAGTGAAGTTCCCCTTCTCCTCTCGAAGAAGAGAAGGATGGCGAGTGGTAGGATGTCATGTATTACATGAATTACAAACCTGTTGATTCAGGAAGTTCCCGCAACAAAGAATGGAGCCATATGACATGAGAGTGCCACAAAGGATTGATATGAATTCAAAAAATACGTATACGTCATGGCGATAAAGTACTTCAGCAGATGTCATATATTCTATGTATTCCTCAGATATATTTTCATAGGGAGGATATAGCCCATGAAGATGCCTTCAGAATCAGCTTGTTTGTCAGTATGCTAAAAGAAGGCACATTCAACTGCTATGTCATGCTTCCAAAAAGCTCCATCAACCATGGGCTGAAATGGAGCAAAAAAGAATTTTGCACTGATTCGATGAAGATTACTCTATCTCTGTAGCCCAATGTGTTCAAAAAAACAAACAAAGCATGTCGGCATGGGGTCCCCCCTCTGGGGTATTGATTTTTGGGAACTTCTTTATGATACTATAATATAATATAAATAATATAAATAGAAGATTCTATTCTAAGAAATAATCAAATAGAACCAGATGCACGAGTACATTTGTGACCTCATACTCCTTTTAGTTTGTTTGTTTCTATTTTTTTCAATCCATTGAAGTTAGTGCCCTCATGCTAAACACATAATAGGTAAGGAAAGTGTATGCTAATGATCCCCAGAGGGGGCCCCAATTGGCAAACTCAAGAGGGGCTTAGTTGGCATGCTTTCCTTAGCAAGTAGAGTGAGCACAAAGAATGAGAGATGGGTTGCTCTATCACATGTTCTAGGATTGCTCTGCACCTCAATCTATTTATCACCTGGTCTGGGGACCGGGGCCACTTATGCTTTCCATTGCAAAAATAGCATAAGGAAGAAGACGAGGGAAATACTGGTTTGCTTTACTAGGGAAAAGAAAAATTTCGAATTTTTCATTGTCATTAATCACACAAAAATTCACACTTAGAAAGCCTAAAATCTGCCTAACAAACATGTCCACTATATCACTAAATAAGCCAACCGACTAACCCACAAACCCACTAAATATGCCAACCTACTAACCCACTAACCTAGCTGAGATAAAGCAAATTTGTTTTGAATCAAACTCTAACACTCCCCCTTGATTCAAACTTCACTACACCTAACCTAGTCAAAACATCTACTATATGATCTTCAGTCCCAATAAGCTAATCCTAACTGAACTCCTGGAATATTACCACAAGTTGAATCCTAAGAGTAAATGAGGCCGATCCCTTCGGCGAAGTCACCTTCTTCATCATGTTCATCGAGGTCGACATCCATGCATCCTATGATGTCATACTTCCTCTTGTAATCAACAACCGCCTCGTCCTCACATCCACCTTCTGTCGGATTAGAATACCGAGGTTCTTCATGTTTTGTAGCAGCATCTGTTTCATCTCCAATGGTATGCTACCCAGGAGTTATTCTGTCACCATCTGCATGATTCAAAGCTTCCTCTTTTAGCACATGTTTTGACCTTTGGTTGATCAACTCCAATCCCATCATAGTTTTCGAAATTTACTTTGTGTGCATCCATCCTTGAATGCTTTCCTTTGTGTGCATCCTTCCTTGAATGCAATTTCACTTCATTCTCTCCTTTTTTGTTGTTGCTGGCAACCAAGATAGCTCCATTTTGGGGCCCAACACCTTTTTTTTGCTTCAAAACACTAAGTGTCTTTGGACCTTCAAACAAAATAGAAAAATTATAACCTGGAAGCTCTACTTCCTTCAAAGACTTTATGCTCTCAGGCTCCAGAGAGGAAGTGATAGTAAAAAATAAAAAAATTGAAATTGAAATAATTCCAAAAAAATAATCATAAATTAAAGGAGAGCATTAATCAAGTAATCACGTACATGTAAGAGAAGTTCAACATTAACAATTTATATATTCATTTTATAAATGATCTATGCTTTTGTTAATTTTATTAAATAATTTATTGTCATCAAAATAGAAATGTTATTGTGTTATTGACCTCTTGTCACGATATTTTGTTTATTGATAATAAACACTAAGTGCTTTTAATTAATTTTTGAAGTTAAGCTTTAAATTTTAGATAGATAATGTTTGTATTAATGGGAAAACTTGAAGAAGTGTACTATAAGTAAAATCCTATGAAAACTATTTTAGTTTGAGTAACAAACTATCAAAAGATATACTTTGAATTAAATTTTAGGGATTTTAATTTTACTTTGATTAAAATATTAAGCTTGATTGAAATATTTATCACAAGTCACAAAAGTTAAATTTTATTAAAGTTAATATTTTAAAAAAAATCTTTAGTATTAAAAAAAATAATTCTTTTTTTATCCTGAATTCATTTTATCTTTCTATTATATCTTAATATTTTTTAAATAACTTTTGTAAAATGTAAAATTTAAATATAATAATAAATTAAAAATAAAATGCTAATTAAAATAATACTAATTATTAATAAAAGAGCCAAAGGTCTTTACAGCACCTAAAACATGCTGACTTTCGTTAAGAATTCTAGAATGCAAGTTCCAAAACTCGTCAGTCAATTGTGACTGTAAGTACAACTACAAATATTTTTTATGGTCTTAGAATGGGTCAATACTCTCTTATCCACATATGCAATTTGTAAATCATCACTAACGGTATGAGTAATGACCATTCTAGAAAACCAGGGGGCAGTCAACGCAAAATAAGCTGACATTGAGAAGCATGTAAGCTTTATATACAAAACATCTTTATTCACTTTCATAATATGGGACTAAAGTTAAGCCATGCTTTTACACAACATGCTTCTAAATTACAGGACTAAGTAGAACTTTCTAATCATGCAATTTCATGATCACATGATCTTGATATCTTCCATCTTTTTTATAAACCTTAAGAAATGTAAGAAACAGATCAAGATAAATTTAATAGTTCTGACGAAATTCTTTTTCTAAACACTCTAATCAAATCTCATTCATTCAACATGTAGTTTTCTTGAACAAATAGTCTTAGATTGTTCTAATTGAGTGACTCATGTGCAGCATCCCTTTTTTTTTAGAATATTTTATTTAAACAATAATTTTTCAACTAAAATAATAGAAAATACAATAATGCTTCTTTTTCTTGTTTAATAAATGCTTTTAGCAATTATAAAAAGTCTATAAATAATAGAAGTTTTGAACAAAATGGTTTGATGAATGTTTATGCAAGAAGAAAAATATTTTTAAGCCAATAGTAGCCCATGATAATTGTCACTACTGTAGTTACTTCCTTTAGTCATGACATTCTCAATTATAGCATTCTTAACAAGTCAGTTAAGTTGCTAATTTTCTCTATTTCTAATTGATTTATTTAAGATAGTTATTCCTCTTTAATCATTTCATGAACCATAGGATTTTGGTTGTATTGATTTTCATTTTATGTCACCAAATCTTTTTCCCCTATTGTCATTTCATTTTGTTGTAAAGCTGTCCTAAATTATTTCTTTTATGAGGGTCTAGCCAATAAGGCTTTTGCTAAATGGTTTTTATAAATTGTTTTCATAGATTTTGATGGGATTAGACGTAGTTGTTTAAGTAGAATCACAAAAATATCATTGTTGTACATTTTAGTTCTTATTAATTTTCCTATTTCATGTTTTTTCATATTAATTATTCTTATTAAAAAAACAAATATTTTTAATATAAACTTAAAACTTTAATAAAATTCTCTTAAAAAAAATTATATGAGAATTTTTTTGAGAAACTTAAATTTTTATTCATAACAATTCATCCGCTTCTTATAGACTTAAAATACATCATATGTCTTTATGAAGTATTATTTAAAATGGAAGGGTTGAATTGTTTAGAACTTTCTTTTAAAATATTTAAAAGAAATCTTTAATATATTTTTTAATAAAAATAAGTATGTCTTTAAAAATTAGTTTTAGTAAATATTAAATTTATTTTTAAAAAATTACTCTATTTTAAAATATATTGATTTTCTTTTCATAATAAATTTTTAAAAAAATATCAAAAAAATTGTATAAATAAAAAATGATAGGAAATTTATTTTCAATTGATTTAACTTAAACTTAAGCCTTTATCTACCCCTAAAAAAATATTAAAAAAACAAAATTACTAATATAACTCTTTTGTCGAATGTTTGTTGGTTAAAACTTTACAATAACAAAATAATAGAAATTGACTACTAAGGCCTCACAACCTAATAAACTTGAAATAAAAAATAATTTAGCTTCACAAAAAAAAATTAATACAAAAAAATTATACATAAAAATATTGAATGTGATGCAAGTATTTTAAATGAATTAATTAAAAAAATTAAAAACTTCACTCATTTGAGAAGAAAGTGAAGATTACTAGTTTGATATGTGAAGGACAACGAATATGGATGTGATTATGAGCACTAGGTGCTAATGGCTTGAATGTCATCATTTGAAAAGTTTTCTTTAAATTTTGTAAAAAATTCATCAATCAATTTTATTCAAGAATTGACTTATATATATAAATTTTTTAATAACAAAAGGTACTCACAAAACTTATCAATTAATCATCATGGATAAATTATGAAAATACAAATTTCTTTAAATAATGTCTAAAAGAGCCATAACACAAGAACCGCTCGATCTAAAGGCTCCTAGATTATTTCATCATGAAAAAACATGATCAAATGGCTTGGATTAAAAAGGAATTATTTGATATGGATTAGTTGATCTAAATTATGATATAATGACAAGCATTTTTCTCTTATGCATGGTTAAAATCAGTGGTGTTCGATTATGAAATTGCATTATCGAACAATGAATCTGATTCGGTGTTTTTAAAAGGCAAATAAGATTATGATCATTTGATTGCATAATTGCATGATTAGATGACAAAATCGCCTTAATAATTTTGAGTATATTCATGCAAAATGGTTACACATTTCAGTCCCAGATTTGATTGTTATTACTTTATAAGAATTTTCTTATGCCACATAATAAGTGCATTGTTTGGGCTTAGTAAACCCCCTGGTTCACTCTGAAGTGATTTCCCTTATTGCTACTACACTCATACTATATTAAATTTGGATTTTTGAGTTATGTATTCAACCAAAATTTTTTGATGAGTTTTGGTGTTATTAGATCAATGTGATAAACCCAGCTACACATATTTAGAATCTATGCTCTAATTGAAAAATTTTGACTATTATTAATCATAGGTTTTTCTTTTTTATAATTTTAATTATATTTTTATTTTTAACTGATCAGTTATTATAATTATAATACACTTTTTAAATAATTATTGATATAAAAATTCTAATTATATTATTAAGAATAAAATAATTCTTTAGATGGTTGACTTTTGATAAAGATTTTAAAATCATAATATTGTTTCTAAAATGATTAATTTAAATAAAATTTTGTTATTGGCCCTTAAAAGAGTGATTTTAATTAAGCTTAACATTCTAATAAAAATTACATTATAATATCTAAAATTAAATTCAAAATATTTCTTACTTATTTGTTAATCCCACCAAAATGATCGTCAAAAAATTTCACCTTTGCTCTACTTTCTTTTCAATGTTTACCTTGAATAGAGGTATCATCTATCTAAAATTTAAAATTTATTTAAGAAAATTCATTAGAAATACTTAGATTTTATGATCATCAAACAAAGCATTGGGACAATGGGTCAAAACAACGTCTCTTTCTTGATGAAAACATAACTTTTAATAAAATTCATTAAAGCATAAATTATTTTTAAAAATAAAATGCACAATTATTAAAGATAAGCTCCTTTACATGTACACTGGACTTGATTAATGTTCCCCTATAATTTATGCTCATTTTAATCTTTCACTTTATCTTCTCCCCTGCTTTATCATCACTTAAAAAGAGTTAATCTATATTTAGTAAATTGTTAAAAAATTTATAATTTTTTGAAATTATCAACCAACTAATCTATTTATTTAAGTCTACTATGTTCAAATTATACATATATCTATTGATCTAAGACTTGCATAATTTCTTTCAAATATATTTAATTCATTCTTTCTATCTATTACCAAAATTTGTTATTTATGCTATGTTGTGTAATGCATGACTAAATATTGGTTACAATGGAGTATTGTTATGAAAGATTAAGGTGTAATACTAATCATAATTCATCTACCACCTTTTTGTTTGGAAGATCATTACAAAAACTTAAAGTTTTAGGATGTTTTTGACTTTTTTATTTATTTATTTTTATTTTTATTTTCTAAACATAATTTTTTAAATCTTATTTGTAATATATATATATATATATTTGGGTGTGTGTGTTTGTGCGATTGTGTGCATGTGTGTGCGTGTGTGTTTTATTTTAGTTAGAATTAATTGATCAATGTTGCAATACATAATATTTTGTTTTAAGTATTAGATTTAGGAACACAAACCATTTTAGCTCCAACACATTTTGATGTAATTAAGATACTATACTTATTCATATAAAGCATGCTTCCCAAAGTGCTAAATCCTCATAAAAAAAATAGACAAACACTACTACGATCATACACCATAATAAACATGGTAATAGAATAAAATAATTCGATGACACAAAATGTAAATTAATAAAAAAATCTTATGCTTGATAAAAGCTTATTGAGAAATAAGTGTTTTAATTAAATCAATTATAATTAATGAAAATTGAGAACTTAGCTTATTTGGGAATTAAGTAGAGATTATTAATTTTTGGTTAAAGCATGTTCCGTAAGAAAATGTCAATGAACAATGAAAACTAAATGTTTGAATATCAAGATTTAAAAAGTTATCTCCAAATTTTGTAAAACTTTTCCAGTCTACCTTGTTCAAGAATTCACTAGCTAAAAGCACTTGCAAAGTTAACTAACTACTCATTATTATCAAAATTGAAATATCCACCATAGTTTTTAATTAATAAATTATAAAAATCCAAACAATTAAAAAAACTCACTACATAGAAGAACTCAATCAGAAGGCTCTTAGACTATTTGATTGTGAAAACTTCTCAATTGGATGGATAAGATTAAAAGAACTATTTAAAAATTATGATTTCATTTGAATCGATAAATTTAAATCATGATTTGACTATTAGATTTAGCTCTTCCTTGCAGATGAAACATGGACTATGAGATCACAAATTTTTGTGATTGTATATGAGGATCTAAATAAGTTTTTTTAGAAGTGGATGATATTAGAATCATTCAATCACATAATTGTGATTGTATAGCAAAAGCACTAAAAACATCTTCAGTACAGCCATAAATGGATACAAGTTCTTTAAGCCTTAAATTTAATAAATGATTGATTATTATGGCTTTATTAGATCTTTCTTACATTGAACATTTTGCATTTTTTTTGTTTGTTACCCTTTACTATGCTCTAGATGTAAGTTATGTTTGATCCTTGAGTTATGAATGAATCAAAATTTTTTGATAGGTTTGAGAGTTATTGATTGACATGATAAATGTTATTAGCTGTATTCAAGCATTGTGTTCTAACTAAGACTTTTTGCTCTTTTTAGTAATATGTGTTTTTGTTGTTTTAATTATACCATTATTTTTTTACAAATTTATTTTTATAATTAAAATGCAGTTTTTGCAAAAAGTTTTGGAAAGAGAATTTTCAAAGGTACAATAAGAATAAATGATTCTTGGATGATAAAGATAAGATCAAGATTTTAGAATCCTAACACTTTTTTAAGATGATTAATTTAGATAAGGCCAAATTTTTTTGCCTTGTATGAGTGATTTAGATAAAGTTTAATATCTATTCAAAACAAAATTTAAAATAAATTCCATTGTTAAATTCAAACCATAAGTCCTCTTCTATTTTAAATTCCCCTATGAAAACAAGCATTAGTTTTCTAAAATTTAAAAATTCTCTTTAAGAAATTCATTAATAATTCTTAGGATTTGTTATTATCAAATAAAGTAACATGACTAAGGGCCAATAACATAATACATTGAACCGTTAATTACTTTATCAATTATCATAAACTATCAACTATCATTGATAGTGATAGTTTCCTTTCTATAACACTTTTGGTTCCTTCATAAAAAAAGCATCATATAATCATAAAACTTGTTCCTTCTCCATCCTTAAAGGCACCTTCATAATTATCTAATTTGTCTCCCTCTTCCTAGCCTTTATAATAGTTTTTCATTTCAGTCCTAACTATAATATCTTTGTTATTAGTTGCTTTCCTTTAATAATTCTCCTCATTTAGTACATAATTTTTATTATATTAGATATCCATTATTACCAAAACCTTATTAAAATTATAATTTCCTACACATTCTAATGAAAATGACTTCTAAAAGTTTCTCAAAAAATTCAATAAAATACTACTCCAAGTGTTGTTTATTTGAGTAAATAATTCAGATATTTCTAAAATCATTTGGTACTTTTATTATTTTGTCTTTAAAAATTTCGTTAGAAATAAATTAATATTTTTTCTAAAAGGTTTTGGTATTTTTAATGGCATATCCATTTCTATTTGAAGAAAAATTATTATTTAGTGTTCATTTTCATTTGTTCTACCATATTTGACTTCTCATTTATATTGTTAGTTCTTTCAAATAGTATTCTTTGTGATATTATAAAAAAATATAAATATGAAAATTTCATTTCATCACATTCAAAATAAATTTTAAATACACTTAGATTTATTCAACAAATGTTAAAAAAAATTTAATTCTATTGAATGTTTTGTAAACTTCCCTTCATATAAGAATTTAATCATTCAAGTTCAAACAATATTGGGATGCCTCCAAACAAATTCTTCCTCTACTTCCCAAGTACCTACTAGTTACAATAACTTATCCATTATAGATTCAACATGGCATGCTCCCTTTCTTTGTTTTTTAGAATTCCCATGTTATGAACCCCATTGGTTTCCTCATAAAATAATCCAGGATGCACCATCATGCTACTTTCATCATGTTTAAATATATAAGTAATATTAGCAACAAAATTTGCTAAAACTAAAAGAAAAAAATAGTATGCTTCCTGAATAATGATAATGACAAAATTATATTGTAAGTAATGTAACATTTTATTTCAACAATTTATCAAAGAACAAAATTCCTTTTCTTTAGTTATCCTCATTTTCCAAACATTATAATGCATTTTATTGTGCTTGCCTATAACAATACATGATCCTCTTCCTAACAATCTACTTTCTTTATTTTCCTATCAAAAGTTCCATGGGGTAAACCATTTCTTTATTAATTCATGCTTCGTTTGAGTGGATATTCTTAATTGTTTCTAAAATCATATCTATATCAAGAAGGGTACTATTAAATTGTTTATATCAACATAACGATAATATCACAATATATTATGTAAAACATTTTAAGGTGTCATATCTAAGCTAGATAACATTTATTATTGTTAGAAAATTAATTAAAAGTCAAATGCTTGTCCTAATTACATAAGAAACCTAATTTTGATGGACTAAACATTTTCTTAATTGTTTTAAATATTCTCTTTCGTTGATTTCTATTTTAGCCTAAAATGTTGTGTTAAACATTACTTTCATATAATATGCTTTGCATAACCTTTTAAAAAATTATGATGTAAGTTTTGAATCCTTTTGAAATATAATAGTTCTTGCCCTACTACATGAGCCCTACTATTTTATCAACATATATCTGACCAACTTGTTTTTACAAAAAAAATGTTCTATTAATTGGTAAAATATTAATCTTTATTATAGAAAACTTCATTTTTAATTAATTCTAATTTAAGGTCTCTACCCAAAAATATTTTGCATTTAATCTTACTCAAATCAACAAGCTAGCTTAAGATAATAACTTCTTACTATCAATATGCCATAATGACAAATGTAGTAAAGTTAATTCTATTTGATATGTATATAGCAAATATCATTAAATTATACTAAGCTTCCTATATTTTATATATCTAACCATTTTTAACTCCTTATTAAAACATTAGTAGCTACTTTTATTTTTTCTTTACTGATATACGCACTCAAAATCAAAATGCCATAATAATTAAGCCACTCTGATAATCAGAATGTCTAAATGGATTTATTATGAAACTAATTATGAATAACATATTATATGTACTTTTGAATAACAATAAACCAAAATATGAAAACTTAGGCATATTTTGATAGTAGAGTTACATCATTAAGTAGATAGGAATTGAAGATTAGAAACAAAGAAATGGAGGCTATTTCTTCATAATATTCTTCAAATAGATGAACCCATAACCTATTTAATAAGGAAACTTAGTTGTAATGCAATCTACTCAAGTAGTGTTTGATGAAATTATGCATCGAAACAAAGAGGTAGATTCACAAGACATAAAAGACTTTGGAAAAGTAAAATTGGTAGAAAAACAAAGATCATGGAATGACAAACTTTATGGATTTCTACTCAAATAATATTTTAGGTTGGGAATATAGATAGAATTTTGTTCTACAAGGATTGCGTTGATTAACTTTTTCTAGTCCAACATTGCTTGGACGATACGATATTTGGAACAACAATTTGTGACTTATGTGAATTAATTGTTAAGCATGTAGGTGCTAGATTTGAGATGAACATAATAAGTGAGGTTTCCTATTTTATTGAATGCAAATTAACTAGGATGAGAAAAGTATCCTAAATATTCAATAAATCATATAAATTAGATGTTAAAACATAAAAAATAAGAAAATAGTTGCACCAAAGATGTTAGCATAGAATGAAAATCACTTTAGAGATGTAATCTTAAGTGACCTCTCTTTTGGAGTACAAACTAATGCCTCTCTTTAAAAGAAAATTATATATGGTGCATCTATTTCTAAATTTGTAACTCAAAATATAAGTGAAGCCTTGAGGAAAGAATTTTTTTTATTTGTCCATGTTGGATGGTTTCAACGTTTTTTTGAGCGTGAATGTTTTGGAATCAATAGACATTCCAAGTGACCACATTATTATGGCAAAAAGTGGGCACTCAAAAATAAAATGTAAATAACAGTGTGGTTACCATTCAAAATAAGGAAAGGCTAGTTGTAAAGGGTTATAATAAGTAGGACTAAACTTAGAATGAATACCTGAACCAATGGTAAGGTTGAAGGCAACCAGGTCATTTTTACCTTTTTCTTAATACAACTCCTTTAAACTATACCAAACGGATGTTAAGAGCACTTTCTTAAATGTTGTTATTTAGGAGAAAGTGTATGTAGGGTAATGTGACTATATTCAACATTTTCTTCATCAAAATTATGTCCATAAGCTAATGAAAGAATCATATGAATTGAAACAAGAACAAAGATCCATTTATGAACATACTTAGAAGTTTTCTAATCAAACATTATTTTAGGATTGGAATGTAGATAGGACTTTTTCATCATCAACTATGCTAATGAACTTCTTCTAATCGAGGATTATATAAACAATATCATATTTGGTTCAACCAACTTGGACTTATGTGAATGATTTAGTGAGCATAAAGGTGTTTGATTCAACTTGAACATAATGCGTGAGGTTACATATTTCTTTGGATTGAAAGCTAAGGAGGATAAGAAAGGTAACCTTGTATCCAAAATCAAGCATAAAAATAAGGTGTTAAAATTGTGTGAACATGACAACATCAAATGCATTTCTACTTTTAAGAGTCCCCACCTTACTATTGAAAAAACATGAGAAAGCAAAACAATTATATTTCAAGGTATACCTAGAAATGACACATTCTTGACTTGACTATTAGAACACCTGACATAGCTTTTAGTGTCGCACTTTTTTGATCAATTTCAATCAAGCCCTAAGGACTTCTATCTAGAAGTTATAAAAAGAATATTTTAATAATTGCTTGAAGCAAAGGGTGTTAAGGTTTTGGTATCCCAAAATTGTCTTATGTCATGATCTCATACAATATGGCTACAAAGTTTATGTATGTTCTTAAGTACATAAGAAAAACATTTTAGGTATTTAATCATTTTTTGCACCTCTTAAACTAATGATCTAGCAAAAAATACAAAGCTATTGCTTTAGAAAAAACATTAACCATAATATATAGCATTATGAAGATTTCTAGTAAAAAAGTGTGTTGGTTTCAAAAAGAAATTAGGTGATATGGCATTACATTTACAAACAATTCCCCAAAAATATGACAATTTGAATGATTTTTCCTGAACTAAAAGCATTATAAAGTACTGTACGATTGAACAAATTGATTTTAAGCAATATTTCATCATGAACTATGTATATTGAAATATAATTGACATATAATTTTTTCTCAGGCTTGTGAAGTGATGGAGGTTCAGGCTATGGTTGAGGCCCTCAGCATACTAAGGGATACATTTCCCTCCCCACTATCATGCTGTGGAGATACATACTGATTCGATGCTGGCCCTACAAAAGGTCTGCAAGCTTCTAGCCCACCCATAGGTGGTGGGTCATTTTGCTGAGACTATCGAGTACGCAAGGCACCTGGATGCACTTAGATTTTCTCACATATACAAAGAAGGGAATGCACCTGCTAACTGGGTGGTGCATGCTGCATGTTGCAATGAATTCGTCTGGGAGATGGGGAATCCCTTCCCAAACCCCTCATTAAATTTATGCTGTTAGACTTAATGTTTGATCTTCCGTGAGGATCTTACTTGAGAACCTATTGTATGGCTTATGCCTCCATTTGAATCAAAAAAGAAGGCTATATCAGGAAAAAAAAACAACATGCGACAAGTTAGCACCTTGA
Organism: Vanilla planifolia; assembly: GCA_023846275.1. Taxonomy (NCBI): domain Eukaryota; kingdom Viridiplantae; phylum Streptophyta; class Magnoliopsida; order Asparagales; family Orchidaceae; genus Vanilla; species Vanilla planifolia. Next base: position 761,702 of record JAIUJO010000122.1, on the reverse strand, counting down.
CAAAGCTTCTTAGCAAAGATTTATTCCATAGAATTAGAAGACTTTTTTATGATGACCAAAAGAGGTTATTGTTCCCATGAGCTATTCTCTATGATATTTTGATTTTAATAACAAAATTAAGTAGCACACTTATTGATTATCTAGCTTTGCTTGTAGATATGATAGGTGAACAACATTAGAAGGACATTAATGTCAAAACCACAAGTCAGTAGATTAAATATATGGATATAACAATTTGTGGAATTAGAATGAAAAGGATTATAGCATGGTCAAGAAACTAAGTGTTTTTTCGTTGAAAAATGAATAATAGAAGAGAGTTGAATTGTGTGTTTAACAAATTTTTTTTATTCCAAAAATTTAGGAAAAAAATTTTGAGCTTAAAATAAAGCATTTTTTTTTATAAAACTTACAAACAAAATAAAATTTCTTAAAAATAAATAAAATGCATAAAAGATTTTTAAGTGGTTCGACTAAAACCTGTGCCTATATCCACCCTCAATTACTTATGAGGCATCTATTAACCGCTCCATTTTTCAAAGCTGGTAGAGTTAAAACAAATATATATTGGTGCTCTAATGAGATACTAAAATTTGAGAAATTCAGGCTATATGAAAAAATTTTAAAATTTAAAATTTTTGCTTGCAAAAACCTATACATATTTAAAATTTACAATTCCAGCATGGTGAATTGATTAAATATATGGATATAACTATTTGTGAAATACCAAAAATATTATGAAGGAAAGTGGGAGAATTGGAGATCGACAAAAATCCATAACTTTTATAATTAGGTAGAAATGCATTGCTCATAGTTTGATCTTCAGTTTGACTGTATGAAAATTTTCTTTTTTGATTCAATTGTTTTAAGATCTAGTAAATGATCCCTATTTATAAATAAAATAAAAAACTCAAAAAATAACTCGCACAACAACTAAAATCTACTTTTTAAAATGCCACAATTAAAAGAATGAGATGATGGTACAACTATCATCCAATTAAGCGAATGGAGTGGTAAGCATCAGATCAACTAAAATGATAAAGGGTCTAGATTTAATCACGAAAAGATAAGTTTTAAAGAGTTGGATTGAAAAGTTGGAGTGATCAGATTACTATTCATTAACACGAGTGTGATCGTGACTGCTTGATCTTGAAAATGCATGATCAGTCAGTGTGAAAATCTTAATTTTGGTAATAGCTTTTGTTTTGTTTCACATTGAAAAATAATTGAAGTATTTTGTGCTTATAATGCATCAACTATATATTATGATCAGCCTAATGGGTTGGCTACCCCTAGGTGTTTCTAAGAAGTCATGACCCGGGTCATTAATGGGCATGTATTTGTCTAACGTAACTCAATTTTCCTAAATTTATTAAAGAATCTTCGATGGCTCTTTCTTTCTAAGCCTATTCATAAGTAATGCCTTCAGCAAATAATTTAAGCAACCACAATAGTAACCTGACTTGATCGATACTTGGGCTTCACTCATTTCAGATTCGATCAGGTTGCTAGCTTGCAGGGGTCCCCAAAGCATTTGCCCCAAGGTGCTACAGCTATTTTACCTTAGCCTTTTGGGGCTAATGGTTAAGAATGCTTAGGAAAATGTATTATTATTATAATAATAATAATTTATATATAACAAAAATTTTAATATTTATAAGATTTTTAAGATCTCGAAAGCTTTCATTTAAAACATAACATGAACCAAAGTCAAATATGAATAAAAGATGATAACCCTATTGGCCAAAATTATGAAACAATTAAAAGTTTAACATCCTAATCACAAAAATTTAGAAATGTAGTTCTTTTTTAATTAGCCACTCTGTAAAGACCATTGTTTTTGGCTCCTATGTTAGCAGATTAAGCCATCAAATTGTATTCAATATTTATGTTATAGTACTTACTCAAACAAATCTAGACTATTAGAATACTCCATGAGATCTAACTAAAACAATACTAAGTTCAATAAAGTATTAATAAATACTTAGGCTTTATTTTGTGATCATCATATTAAAAGGTATAACAATCTCCCTCTTGAGGATTATAAAACTAAAGCTAAATGAAAACATAACATTAATCGAAAAATTAAATTATTTAATATTCAACCTTATAGTATATAGCTTATATGATAGCCCATATACTCCTCTTAAGTTCTAGCTTAGCATCACCCACAATTTTCACACTTAGTTCTCTCTTTTTTTTGTAATAATTCGAAGGGGTCGATGTCACTTAAGCTTAATCTAAGTTTAATGAATACTTCGATAGTCAATGGCTCAGTACGACGATGACACAAATCACAATTAAATTATTTTTTTATACATGCTTTCTAATAAAGTTATACCATAATTCTATATGTTTTGTCCTTTACTTGGTTGTCTGGTCTTCGTGAAAAAAATCCAACTGAGGGGATCTGATTTTGAAAATACGAAAATATCGGACTTGAAAAATATAAAAATATTTGATTCAGAAAATATAAAAATATTGGATTTGGGTTGAAGTTAAGTTAATTTAGGATTTTCTTGGAACATTCATCTTGTGTGATGTTGTAGTGAACACAAAGAGGCCAAAAGAATGTTCTCCCACTCTTTCAGACGTGTTGAGCTCCACAAATTCCTATAAATTTTAAAAAAGGCTTCTTTGTTTCAGCAATCACTTTTTCTTTGATCCATGTCAAAAAGGGGTTCATGTACAACACATGTCTTGAGAGAGCCTTGCTTCGTGATTTTTCTAGCCTTTTGTTCTTTTTTTTTAAAATTTCCATTTATTAGCTTCTTTTGGAAAGGGAAACCTGATGTGGGAATTCCAAGCTCAGCTTATGCGATCGATGATTGTGACAACTCTATTCACCAAATGAACAATCCTTCTTGACATTTTATACAATCAAATGAGAATCAAAGGAATTTGATTGGAAATAGAATCCAATCAAATAGATTATCTAGTTCCCTAGATTGTGCCCCAATTAGCCCCTCCTCGAGAGAAGAGTCTGATATCACAGAAGCTATGACAGGGAGGTCTTTTGGCATGGGAAAGTTTCTCTCATAGCAGCCCGAGCATTCTGTACATCAATGTTGCTCTTGCAGTTCTATGAGAAAACATCACTGGTACTACAGGCCGACGGAAGTTGGAGCTGATTCATTCTCTTTTCGATATAGACCTTAGATTTTAAAAGCGCTATTAGGGACCCGAAATTTTGGGGGCCAAGCCACCCCATTTTTCAAGGCCCATCGTAGGTAAAGAATTGGAGCATAGGCTTTCCGTTCCATTTTCGAATGCCACGATACCACCCCTGTCGGGAGACCTGTTTGGGGGTTGAGCTCAGGCAAGAAAAAGCCCTAAAAGAGAACTACAAGAAGGCCTATCGGATCTATCCAAATTCAAAGCCCGTATTGTGCCCCTCTGGAGATTCTTTAACTAGAGAAAGACTCAGATTGATTACATGTCTTTGCTTCTCTCTAGGTTATAAAAATAGATCAATATATCAAAATCAAAAGATAGATAATATCTATCTCGTATTGACATTTTCTTCATAAGGGCCTTCCAAACTAGATCAAGGCCTCCTTCTAGTCTGACTTCCCTAATCTTCTAATGTGAGGGAAACTCTCATGTACAGTGTGTTTTTTGGGGGGAAGGAGCCTGAAAGGCTCTCCTCAACTTTTCATTTGTTATGAGCCCAAACGATAGATTCAAGTGTCAGAGAAAACAAGAATCAAGAAAGCAGGTATTTGACCGAGACTCAGGTCTCAGATGCTTTTGTATTCCTGCTGCACATGAATTGGTGAGTATCGTAAGGAGATGTCAAATATAGGATTTCCGAAGAAGTGTTCTGGTATATTCATAAGCGGAAAGTGATGACACTACTCAGTAGTGTGAGCTAGTTTTTGTTTTCTCTGAGTGCAAGATATTCGGCATAAGCCTCATAAATGCTTTTTCTCTTTTGAAAACACTTTTGAAGTCAATCCCAGATGAGAAGAGAACCCATTTCCTCAAGGAAATCCTTTTCGGTGCAGGTCACGTGACCTACAGCTCGACCAGACTGTTCTAGTTCCCCTACCCCGGCCATAGAAGAGCTGGGATTCACACCGTAGTCGAATTCCACATTGTTTCAAGTGTTTGGCTCTTTCTTCTTTCGAAACCCTAGGAGGATTGAAAAGGGAATGAGTGCAGTAAGGAAAAACAAGGCTATAAGCTGCGTACATGGACCAAGAAATGAGACATTGGAAGAATCTTTTGAGTCAAGAACTCTTCAATTGCTGATCGATCGCTAAACTAGGAGGCCCTTACATTGAGATCATGGTTGAATTTGAATTACAATTAGAATTCGCAAGAACAATATTTTCTTAAGAATGAAATTTGTGGGATTATAATTATAAATTCCACTTTGGCATGGTTATGAGCCTATTTATCATATCTCTTTGATCGAATTACCGACAACCAAAGTAGGTATTGGGACCAACCTTTATACTCGGTTAAAATGCACGATGTTATAGTGGCGAAGACCCCAAACTCAATCCTTTATCTCTAGCCATTAGGGCATGGAGGATCATGTACTTCCTAAAGATGCCCCTATAATGACTCCGATCTATGGAGCAGATTTTGTTCCGTTGCAAAAAATAGATCCCTTACCCCTGCTTGCCAAAATGAGAAATATGAAGTCTGGTAGGCTGCAGGTACTATGGATCCTCTGACACTAGCAAAGACCTATATTGGAGTAGTAGGCGGCCGACGCAAGTATTCTTTCTAGCTCCTTCGTTCGAACCCTGCTGCTGTGTATGTAGGAGTTTTTCCTTTGCTTGAAAGTCCATGTTTTGGGTTTTTTTAGTGATTGTGAGGCCCCAATTATTGATTGGAAGGGTAGAGCTTTTGGGTTTTTCATGTTCATAGTTGAACGCATAGGTTTAGCTTACAATGATTTTGGAAGTCCCAGTTTCGATTTTATTTATCATCCCTAATTCGAAGGTCACCTTTTCTTCTCCTTTTGTAGTAACTCTTGAGGGAGCACAATATGGGGAACTCATTCCTATTATACCCTGATCCCCCTTTCTTCCCTAAATCTCCTACTATTTCAGAAGAATTCTACGAGGCACACCTTGCACCAGCCTCTCCAGGAGTCGAGATATCTTAGAGGAACATCAGATATCAACTTTTGCTTCATGAAGCAAAGAAAGATTCAAAAATTCTAAAAGTAGGGTAGTCAGATTATGACAGCATTTCAGCTTTCCTCATAGTACAAGCACAAAAGAAAAGGAAGCATCATCAAATAACCTTTCCCAAAACTGTATTGAAATAGAATCATCAATCCCAAAACTATGTATTTCATTCTTCTCTACTTCTCTAGTTTGTTCTTCCCTTGAAATAGTCCTTTAAAACCTCCCAAGACACCTCATGTGATTCTGAGGAACTAGAAATCTCAACCTCTTTTGAGGTTGTGAACTTTCGGTTAGAGAAATTACGATCTGCTCCAATGGGGCCCCCTTTGGGGATAGTTGGAATGTTCTTTTGTACATGTACCAAAAACCTACAAAGGTGAATCTATGGGTTGAGCCTTGGAATTCATTTATCGACAGTTTTTTTGTTTCAATAGGACTACTTATGAGCATTCTTTCTATTTGTTATATATCGATCAAAACCCAGGGCCCGAGTTGGCCCACTCTAAAACCATAGCTGAAATTGTGATCTCATTCAAAGAGAAAGAACCAATGAAACGATAGCTACTAAAGCATAAACTACTTGTTTTTCCTTCCTTGGTGCAAAATCATCCGTTCTAGGTCAACATTTGTTCGAATAAAATGTTTAGCTGATTTTAAATTATAAATGAAATCTAAATTTTAGAAAAAAAATAAGAATCAGAAAAAAAAATAAAAATAATAAGAAACAGATTCAGCAGTCTTTCAAAAACCATGGGTAAGTAGCTAATCCCAAGTCTAATTTCTAAACCACGAGATGCACAAAGATTGATTTGATTTTGGGGTCTTTCCCCAGGAGCCAATTCATGATTGAATTTGACTTCTGACCTGCCCTAGACAGCACAATTTTATGCAAAATGGACATATGGGAGGCTCTTCAAATAAAAAGTGAGACTCTTTAGGCAAGCTGTCCAATGTTAGTTTCGAATAAATATTGGAATCTTTTTTTTCTTTCTTCACTTTTTCTTTTTATTCTTATATTTCTTCTTGTATTTCTTGTCTCAAGTTGCATTTTCTAAAATAGCATTAAGTGATCTTTCCAAAATCAACCTCAGAATGGGGAACATGTTGACAATACGATCCCTCTTTCCTTTGGCAGACTAAAATGGAAAGTAGATTGTTGGAGATATTCTTGGGAATTATTTCTCTTATTTTTATTTTTGGTTTTGAAAATATATTTATATTATTCTATTTATTATTGGAGGCTATCAACGACGAGTTGTTCCCCTCATTGATTACCCGAACGAAGAGATGACAGAAGATCTAGTTATTAGCATAAATGTAGAAGCTCGAATTGAAACTTGCTACTCCCAACTCGACTGAGGGGCCCCTCTAGGGATCTTGTTTCATTTTCTTATACATCTTGCTAGGTGATCCTAGCCATGTTTGATGTCGAACCTGGTAATTCTCTAATCTAAGTGATTACCTGTCTCTAATTTGGGACCAAAAATGGTTAGGAGTGACAATAACATGATGGACCAAGAAATCTCCCGATATTATTTTTAGCAAAAGTGAATTACTATTTTCCCTCGAAAGTTTCAAATCTTCGAGATGATCACAACAGCTAAAATGCAAGATTGGTCTGTACTACTCTCTAAAGCGAGAAAGCTCTGACAGAACCTTCTAACAGGATTGATCATTTATTTATGAACCAACCCCTGAGCAATCTTAGTTATCGGTAGGGGCTCAGTCTGTTCACTGGTATTTGCTTAGGGCCTGAACTTGTCGACCTGATCATTATATGGAACTTTGTGGTCAACTTCGATTGTCCGGAGGTTCCTAGAGTCAAAGAGTGACGTAAAAAATGAAAAAGTCGACTTTCCATGGATTTTTTTAAGAATATCCCTGCATACAAAATACTCCTCTACAACAAAACTAAAAAGACCTCTCAAGTACTAACATGACTTCAGAGTAGCAGACCACACATCTCTTATACACTCATACTGAAGGATTGTTCAACCTTCTCCTCTTTACTGCTGCACAACTCTGAGAATTTCATCCCAAACAAGTCATGGTTTCAGCACTAGTGTACCATCAACATGTGACATCCAGAACACCTACTGGAGTTTGTGGTGTCTTGGAAACCAAAGAACTCCTCATCTCCACCAGCCACATGTCTTGTATTACTTCATAACATTTCATTACTTTGTCCTGCATTGAACAAAGGAATCAGTATTCCAAAGCATATATCGTTCAAAATATACAGAATGTAGTAGCTTACCTTCTCCATGAGGCAGAATGGTTCAAGACGTTGTCTATTAATAGCTTGTTAGCATTACCCAAGACAGCAAGTGCAACAATAGCAGCCACCTCTGAAGGCTTGAATTCTATAAGACAATTTTCTACATTAATGTTTACATAAAAGGATTACAAAAGCTGACTTTTGATTTCCAAATGATTCCATAACAATAGAATAAAGCAAAACAACCTCTACATGTATCTAAAATGAGCTCAACGTAATGGTTGATTTCAGATTGTTTTGGGGGATTGCCATTACTAAACTTATGGACAAAGTAGTCCATAAAGCAGAAAGGTGTCAAGGAATGCATTCTCCATTCAAGTGTGCTCAGTACCAAAAGCTCCATCCTTTGAATAGTCTTTACCTAAAATACATACTTGGCATTGCCAGTCTATATAATGCATCGAGTCAAATGTAGCAATTAAGAGAAAAAATAGCATTCAAGGAGAAGGTTTGCCTGTAGATCAAGAGATAAGGGGACTTCAATTTCCTCCATCTTGGCAGCCAAAGATAGCCAGGCATCGGCTAGCAATTGGGTCATCCAAGCCTTCCCGCTCTAACAAACAAATTCATATTGCTTTATTATAACGATTGAAAGAATATAAATACCAGTTCCATTGACACATTTGTGCAAGAATTCAACATATTGATCCCAACAAACTCATATGGCATGGTTCTCATAGAGAGCTCATATGCAGAGAAGAAGCGATCCAGATAATTTACAGATAAGTAGGCATTCAGAGGCCCAAAGTTGTAATAGGCATGCCCTACAAATGTGCATCCCAAATCCATTCAATCAACCATAAAGGAGCCAAAAAAAAGTGCTGAGAAGGGTAAAGAAATAAGATAAAGATATATGTAGTTACATCTTTTACAAGAAGCAGATTTATGTGAACTGAAAGGTAAATCGTGTGCAAAATATGCTAACAAATACTAACATAGAGGAACGGTAACCATCAAAGAAGACAAAAATAATCTAAAAAGGGGGATAATGAAAAGAAGAATCCACCTTAATAATCCAATCGACAACATTCTCTCTTATGGATATGTCCAAAGACCCTCTCATCAACCGCTGTGTATATTCCTTTACTGGAGTATGCTCAGATTCTTCCTTTAGCAACGCAAATAAGCATTCTTCGGAGTGCGATGAGCAAAGATAGAAGGAATCCCAGAAAAAAAGAAGTCTTTTGCTTGCATATTTTTCCAAGCCAACTCCATTGAGCTTTCCGATTGATGCTCAACTACTCATCCTTGTCAAAAAAAAGGATGTTGCTGTTATCCTCGATGCATAAATGGATGGAAGATGCGTAGTAGCAACTACCTCCAACTATAGGTGCATCGGAGATACAACAGGCATTACTTTCCTTACAGATGGAGATGTGCTCTCTTCTCCTTTTACCGTGGGGACTTCCCTTGTCATAGATGAGCCCAGAGGTAGAGCTTCCTCATTTTGTGTAGGCTCTCTGGTGAAATGGTAGAGGGAAAGAGAAGAGGGAAGAATAGTGATGGACAGGATAAAGGCTATTGCATATATGGAAGAAGAAGAGTTGCTGAAGTGATGGACACGATAAAGCCTGCTTCATATATGGAAGAAGAAGAATTGCTGAAGAGACAGATGCTGAAGCTTTAGGGTAACTTAGGAGGGTGGAAAAGGAGGTGTCTTTTGTTTGAGGGATATTTAGTTAAGCCTTATAGAAAATGATGAGTTTATTATTTGATTATGGAAATATATTATGTGAATCATGTATATTTTAAATAAACTTTATAGTGTTACTATAAAATTCTTCAGTGTCTAAAACTGGACTATTGTTTGGATAATTTCTGTCACATGACATTTAATTTAATTATTCTTAAAAAAAGAAGAAATTATCATATATATAATTGTTAGTCTTTATGTTTATAATTTTATTTTATCATAAGAAATCCTTAAATTTAGTTTTATGTCACTATGCACGACTTTCACCATTAAAATTTGATCCAAACAGACCTAAACTTGAGTTGGGATTAAATATCAGTTTGTTTAAAACTATTATCTTACAAAATGCAATTTGAATTTATATAGATGTAAAACATAGTAGATGTTATGTAAATTTGAATTTATATAGATGTCAAATATAAAGAAGTCAAAAGGTATAACAAAATGCAATTTGCATGACTTTAAGTTCAAAAAAATAAAAATAACTTATTTTTTAACTATACGAATATGTTGAATATTTGTTAAAATTTTCTTTTTTCTGCTAGAATTATGCAGCTCTTTGTTTTTTATCTTGATAAAATCAGATAAAAGAAAAAAAATAAAAAAAGATGCCTGTTTAATGAATCGTTAGACAGTGTTGCCGTTAAATGACGTGTAAAATGAAAAAGAACATTTTGTCACCATCTTTCGATTCAAGCCACTGAACAAATTAACAAAAAATAATTGAAATGTTAAACTATTCCAAAAAATAAACTTCATAGCAAACTCTACTATTAAAATTTTTTTTGGGAAAAGAAGGAGAAGCCTTGTTATGATGCCCACTTTGGCCTTTCCCCATGCATAGTCTTAGTCAACCAATGACTTTTTTTTTCTGATATTTAAATTTGTTTAATGCTTGTAAACAATTCTCGAACATTTTTGCTTTATCTAATTTTACTTATATATCGAATATTTTTTTTGAATAAGGATTTTTTAATAATTTTACATAAAATATTGGTACACTTTTTGAGTTTTGCTTAATCATTTTGTCTAAATGGAAAGGTATTGAATTATAAACATAAATGGGAATATAACCCACAAGTTAGATGTTACTTTTTTATGCTTTCAGTTGAGCCCAAAAAAATTATTATTGAAGAAGATTGCAGGAAAAAAATATATTTTTTTTACAGTCGTATTCATTTTTTAATGACATAAATTATGAAGAAATAAAATCAGACTCGTCGAAGATGCACAAAATCTTTTTTTGTCTTTGACATCTTTCTGCGTATTCATATTCATTTAAGGATAAGGAAGGAGAATCATTCCTTTCCTTGCACGGTGATACTTTGCTTGGAAAAATGGAGCGAGGTAGGCCCCATTTAGTTTAGCAAGCACGATCCAAAATTCGATCCCTTTTCTCTTTTGTCTCTAAGATGAGGGAAAAGAGTGTCTCAGCAGAGCCAAACACCCCCTACTGCCACTTTCCTCCCTTCGCCATTTTGGGATTGAATTGATTCGCTTCGCTCTAAGCGAGTTCCACCTATGCCGTGTGAATAAAGTTCTCACAATCATTGATCGCGTTTGCATACTAACTCAAGATATGCTTATTGGTTTCATGAGTTGTACCTGATGTGCTTAGAAATCTGTCGAACACTATTCTTGCTAAGGCTTTTCGTATAATATATAACGTAAGGAAATGTTGCTTTGAGATGCATATTGGATTTCAAGATGATCCCCAAAGGGGGCCTTGAACGAAAAAGGAAGTACCCAAACAACCACAATATTCACCACTTCTAATTGAAAAAGAAATTGTAGTAATTTATGCAGCTATAAATGGCTGCCTTGTTTTAGTCCAATGATGAAGGCCTTGAAAACAAGAAGATGAAGGTTTCGTCTTGGTAGTGTCGGTGTCGAAAGATCTGTTAGTTCCTCCTCTTCCTTCAATATCAGTCACTCTACTTTCCTTCAGATTCAGATGCTCCAGAATGGAGGGAAAAATATGGGGATTTTCACTTGCTTGGTGTTCAATCCATAGTGTTAGATGGGTTCATTCAGTTATGGCTATTGCTAGGATTCAAATCTTTCTTCCTTCTCTAGAGTTCTAATGCCAAGCTCAATAAGTTCAAAGTAGCTGGCCCCTCCAGTCAAGAGGCATAGTCGGCCCCCTCTTGGGGTGCTCTTTCTTCTTTGAAAACCATAGGTGGATCACCCCTTCTTCAATGATCTGACTATCATTTTTGAATGAACAGGAGCTACTTTTCTTTTTCTCCATAACTTCATGCCTTTTAATAGGCGATTCGATAGACGAACTAAGGCTTCAGTTAAGAAAAAGAGATCTCCACTAAGGAAGTTTTTTCACTCTCAGGCGCTGACGTATATTCATAGGCAGGAAGTGAAGCAACTACTCAACAGTGTGAGTCAAGTTTGACTTGCCCCCGGCCTCTGAACATAGAAGAACTCCTAGGCAAGGGTTGCTAGGCCCCAGGGGCCCCCAACTTCAGTATGTTACTCTGTTAGGGTTTGGAAGCAAAACCCTAAGGTGGAAGACGACGAAAAGCCTGGTTGTGTTACCAGGAAAAATAAAAAATAAACTTTTGCAAATTTCATTAATTATTCACAAGAAAATTACATGCTTAACAAACACCTAACAAACAACACTCAATATGCCAACCTACTAACCCACTGACCCAGTTGAAAAACTACATATCTTTTTTTAATGGTTTGACTGTTTTGAATCAAACTCTAACCGTCCCCCTTGTTTCAAACTTCTCTACACCCAACTTGTCTCGAAACTTTGCCTTATACACCAATTTTACTCCAATTATGTTTCACCCTTGAGGAGGTTCAACTAACTACCATGTTTTTGTTCTGCTCTATTACTAACAGCTCCTTCATTGCTTGCTGCCATTCTTTCTTAATTGTAGCCTCTTCAAATGTTGTTGGGTCTGCAACATACAACACTTGAGTTGTTTCATATAATTCTTGTATTGTTCTTACCTTCCTTATAGGATAATTAGGATCAGAGGATCAAATTCTAGGTGTTGATTCTGACCCATTGTTGGAGCTTAATATCTGTTGCTCATCTTCTTCAGTTTCAAACTCATCCTGAATTGAAACTTCTACTATTATTGCTTGTGTTTTCTCTAACCAAATCTAGCTTGTATTCTCATCAAACAGTATGTTTCTACATACCACAAACTTTTCGTTTTGTTGGGTTATACAACATGTAGCATTTGGATTGTATACAATACCTAATAAATATGTATTTTTCTAATTTTTTATCTAGATTACTTCTATTGTGTGAACTGAGCAATGTGTATCCAATGCAACCAAAGACTTTAAGATGTCCCACACTTGGTCTCCTCTTAAACCATGCTTCAAAAGGAGTTTGTTTTAGCACTACTTTGGTTGGTGAAAGATTCAGAATGTATACTACAGTTGTAACAGCTTCAGCCAAAAATGGATTTGGTAGCCCCTTTGATTTGAGCATGCTTCTAGGCAATTCCACCACTGTTCTACTCTTTCTTTCGGTGACACCATTCTTCTAAGGAGTATATGGTGTAGTCAGCTGCTGTTGAATGCCTTCCTGCTCACAATATTTCTTGAACTCTCTTGATTGGTACTCTTCCCCTCGATTTGACCTACGCACCTTCAATTTCTTGCTAGTTTGTTGTTCAGTCTTGACTTGAAACTTTTTAAACATTTCAAAAGTCTCACTTTTGTTTTTCAAAAAGAACACCCCTGACATTCGGTTGAAATCATCAATAAACAATAGAAAATACTTGCTACCTCCAATAGACGTAGTCTTCATTGGTCCACATAAATCTGTGCAAACTAATTAAAACACTTGAGTTGCTCTAATTGAATTATGTTTGGGAAATGGCAGTTCGGTTTGTTTGCCATGAATTTCACACAGACTAATTTCTTGAAAGTTTGGTAAAACAAACACCATATGCTTTTGACTAAGTAATTTAAGTCCTTTAATATTCACATGCCCATACCTGAGATGCCAAATCTCATTCGGGTTTGACAATTTGACAGCCATCACCTTCTCCTCTATACTTAAAATCTTTAAAGGAAATAGTTTGTTTGTTGTCATCTCTACTACAACCATGATTTATTGTGTAGCCTTGTTAGTAATTGTGCACTTCTTCTTTTCAAAAATGATAGAATAACAACTGCTAATCAACTATCCAATATTCAATAAATTATGTGTTATTTGGTGAACGAAATAAATATCATGCAAGAACCTTATATTGTGCTGATTGGTTTGAACTACAATTGTTCCTTTACCTTCAACTTTAATTAATTTATCATCTCCCAACTTAACCTTCAATTTGTGTGTCTCATTTAGTTGACTGAACAGGTTCTTGAAGCCTATCATATGATTAGACCAGCCACTATCCAAAAACAAAATTTTGCTGATGTCAAAAATTTTTTTCGTTTTAGCCATGAATATTTTCTGCTGATGACTCCTTTCTACAAAACTGGTCTGCTCTTCATCTCTTTGCTTCTTGAAACAATCGGCTTGCACGTGCCCGTACTTGTGACAATAGTGGCATTCGACATTTTTCTTTGATGCATCTCTCTGCTTTTTATAACATTCAACTTGTCTGCGACCAAATCTGTGACTGTAAAAACACTCAACATTTTCTTTCGATTGCCCATCAAACTGCTTTTTTGGTTGACCGTCCCAATCCGCATTGACTCATACTTCTCCCTCTTCTACACAAGTTGCTGCATTCTCGGCTACTCGAAAACTCTCCTCTTGTTTAGAAAGCTTTCGAGTCTTCCTTCTCTTTGATTCTATTGAGCCAAGACTCCTGCATCAAAAATGATCCCATGAGCTCATCAACTGTGTACGTCGCAAGGTCCTTCGACTCCTCAATTGTAGCCACGACGTGATCAAACTTCAGCGTCAAGCTTCATAGAATTTTTGCTACCATGGCTTGCTCTATAATCTTCTATCCATATGCATGAATTTGATTCACGATACTAGACATTTGTGATAGAAAATATTGGATTGTTTCATCGTGCTTCAAGAAGAGAGTTTAAAAATCTCTATGCAATCCTTGCAGTTTGATTGCAATCACCTGTGAACTCCCTTGAAAAGTTATTTTTAGTGTGATCCAAGCTTCATTAACCGAATTTGCTGCTACTATTTTAGAAAAAATCGTTTCATGCACTGCTTGCTGAATGATATACAAAACCTTTGTATCCTTTTCTTGAATATATTACATGTTGATATATGAATGAAGGACACAATTTTCTACCAAATCTAGTAGACCTTGTGATTTAAACAAGGTTTTCATTTTTATGCTCCAGAACTCATAATTTTCAACTTTGAAAACTAGAATTGACGGTGAAGACAAGCTGCTTGTTGCTGCATCTGCCATAGCTTCCTTGCACAGTCAAACTTCTTCGTCGAAACCTTGCTGTCAATTTTCTTCTCCCTTCTTCGGAGTAACTGCCTCTGCTTCACTCAAATTGCCGTGCCAGAATTGCTGTTTGCACTGTTTGCCTTCGTGTCTTCGAAACGTGTCAGTTAATCGTGTTAAACGGTTTTGCAATTTTTCAGCTGCGTTTGTGGGTTAGTGAGTTGGCGTGATTAGTGGACATATAATGAAGTTTGTTAATCATATTTAACACAATTTAAAGAATGTAATTAGTCCCTGGTTAATCACCGAAAATGAAACTTAGAGTTTATTTTTATTTTTCCTGGTAACGCAACAAGGCTTTTTGTCGTTTTCCACCTTACGGTTTTGCTTCCAAACCCTAACAGTTGGTATTAGAATGTGGTTTCGCTTTTTTTAATTGTTGTTTTGACATCTGCACTAGAAGAAAGAAGCAGAGGAGCTAGGCCATGGTAGGCCACAATAGAAGGATGAAGCAGAGAAACGAAGTGTGTCTTCAAGTCTCTCGTGCAATGAGAGACAGGCAATGGCAGCGTCTGCAACTACGTTAAACTTAGGCTAGGGAGAAGTTACTATCAACACCTGTGAGGGAACCAGCCTCGACATCAGCCATGGCAGTGTCAGTGGGGACGTAAAACCCATGGAAGACGAAGTAGTTCGAGAAGGCTGTGAGGGGAAACTTGAGGAGAACGACGAGGTCCGAGAGCAAGAGGGCATTAAATCCTACAGAGAAAGAGCCAACGGGAAAGAAACTAAGAGCGAACGACAACGAGAGAAGGACAATTTGAGGCACGGGGAGAGTGATCGCCGCAAGAGAAAAAACGTTTGCAAGAAGGTAGAGTTTTCAAAGACACGAAGGTGGGTAGTGCAAACAGCAATTTTGGCAAGGCAATTTTAAGTAGAGGCAGTGACTCCGAAGAAGGGAGAAGAAAATTGACAGCGAGTTTCCAACGAAGAAGATTGATGGTGTAAGGAAGCAATGGCGGATGCAGCGATAGGCAGTTAGTCTTCACCATCAATTCCAGTCTTCAAAGGAGAAAATTATGAGTTATGGAGCATCAAAATGAAAACCTTATTTAAATAACAAGGTCTGTGGGATTTGGTAGAAAATGGTGTCTCTGATTTAGATATAAACCCGTAAGATGTTCAGAAAAAGGATGATAAGACATTGTATATCATCCAATAAGTTGTGCATGAAAAGGTTTTTTCTAAAATAGCAGCAGCGAATTAGACGAATGAAGCTTAGACCACAATGAAGACGATGTTTCAAGGGAGTGCACGGGTGATTGCAATCAAACTGCAAGGATTGCACAGAGACTTCGAAACTCTCTTCATGAAGCACGGTGAAACAATCAAAGATTTCTTATCATTAACGTTAGGTATCGTGAATCAAATTCAGGCATATGGAGAGAAGCTTACAGAGCAAACCATGGTGGCAAAAATTCTGCGAAGCTTGAAGTCGAAATTTGATCGCTCAGTGGCTACAATTGAGGAGTCAAAGGACCTTGCGATGTACACGTTCGATGAGCTCATGGGATCATTGTAGATGCACAAGTCTAGGCTCAATAGCATCGAAGAGAAGGAAGACTCGAAAGCTTTCTACACCAGAGGAGAGTTTTTGGGTGGCCGAGCATGCAGTAGCGCACGTAGAAGGGGGAGAAGTATGAGTCAACGTGGAAGGGGTCAATCAACAGAAAAGAAAAGGTATTTCGGTTCAACTAGAATTAAACCCGATTCAGCCAGAAATTAATCGAGATTTGTTGAAAATGAAAAGTAGTTTGATGGACAATCGGAAACAAATATCGAGTGTTTTTACCGTCAGCAATTTGTTCACAGACAGGCCAAATGTTATAAAAAGTAGAGAGATGAATCAAAGAAAAATGTCGAATGCCACTGTTGTCACAAGTACGAGCACGTGCAAGCAAATTGTTATAAGAAGCCAAGAGATGAAGAGCAGGCCAGTTTTGTAGAAGAAAAAAACGATCAGCAGAAAGTGTTCATGGCTAGAACCGAAAACAATTTTGACGTCATCAAAATTTTGTTTTTGGACAGTGGCTATTCTAATCACATGATAGGCTTCAAACAGCTATTCAGTGAACTAGATGAGACAAACAAATTGAAGGTTAAGTTGGGAGATGATAAAGTAATTCAAGTTGAAGGTAAAGGAACAATAGCAGTTCGCACCAGTTAGCACAATACTAGGCTCTTGCATGATGTTTATTTCATTCCCAAACTAACACATAATTTATTGTGTATCGAACAGTTCATTGGCAGTTGTTATTCTATCATTTTTTAAAAAGAAGTGCACAATTACTGACAAGGCCACACAACAGATCATGACTATAGTAGAGATGACAACAAATAAACTATTTCCTTTGGAGATTTCAAGTGTAGAAGAGAAGGTGATGGCTGCCAAATTGTCAAACCTAAGTGAGATTTGGCATCTCAGGTATAGGCATCTGAATGTTAATGGACTCAAGTTACTTAGTCAAAATCAAATGGTATTTGGTTTACCATAAATTAAGGAAATTGGCCAATGTGAAGGTTATATTTATGGCCAACAAACCAAACTTCCATTTCCCAAACAACATGCAATGAGAGCAACCCAAGTGGTTGAATTAGTACACACAGATTTATGTGGTCCAATGGAGATTGAGTCCCTTGGGGTAACAAGTATTTCTTATTGTCTATTTATGATTTCAGCTGAATGTCATGTGTGTTCTTTTTGAAAAACAAAAGTGAGACTTTGAACTGTTCAAAAACTTTAAAGTCATGATTGAAAAACAAATAAGCAAGAAATTGAAGGTGCTTAGGTCAGATTAAGGGGGAGAGAACCAGTCAAAAGAGTTCAAGAAATATTGTAAGAAGGAAGGTATTCAACAGTAGGTAACTACACCATGTACTTCATAGTAGAATGGTGTCACCAAAAGGAAGAATGGAATAATGGTGGAATTGGCTAGAAGCATGCTCAAATCAAAGGGAGTACCAAATCAATTTTAGGCTGAAGCTATTGCAACAACAGTATACATTCTAAATCTATCACCAATTAAAGCAGTGTTAAGTCAAACCACTTTTGAATCATGGTTTAAGAGGAGATGAAGTGTGGGACATCTTAAAGTCTTTGGCTGCATTGCATACACCTTGCTTAGTTCACACAACTGAAGTAAACTGGATTAAAAATCAAAAAAGTGCATATTTATTAGGTATTGTATACAATCCAAAGGCTACAGGTTGTATAACCCAACAAATGGAAACTTTGTGGTAAGTAGAAACATATTATTTGATGAGAATGTAAGCTGGATTTGGTCATAGAAAACTCAAGCTACAATAGCAGAAGTTTGAATTCATAATGGGTTTGAAACTGATGAAGACGAACAAAAAACTTTAGGCTCCAACTATAGCTGAGAATCAACACCCAGAATTCAATCTCCTGATTATCATGCAAGGTAGGTAAGAACAATACGAGAATTATATGAAACAACTCAAGTGTTGTATGTTGTAGATCCAACAACATTTGAAGAGGCTGCAAAGAAGAAAGAATGACAGGAAGCGATGAAGAATGACCCTACTCGATTTAGAAGCCTAATTGGAGGTTTGATGTATCTAACTCACACTAGACCTGACATTGCATATCCAATTGGAGTAGTTTCAAGATTCATGCAAAATCTAGCAAAACAACACTTTCGTGCAGCAAAGAGAATCCTTTGGTACATTGCAGGTACTTATACGCATGGACTTTTGCTTACAACATCAGATTCACCATCTTTGGTAGGATACAGTGATAGTGATTGGGCTGGGTGTGTTGAAGATCGAAGAAGCACATTTGGACATATATTTATCTTTGGCAACAATGCAATTAGTTAGAGTTCAAAGAAACAGACCACTATTGCATAATCAACATCAGAAGTAGAATACAATGTAGTATGCATAGCAGCATGTCAGGGAGTCCAGTTAAGACCTTTAATAGCAAAATAAATCAAGTGCAGAACCAAGAAACTATTGTTTAATATGACAACCAATCAACCATTGCAATTGTCAAAAATCTTGTACATCACAACAGAACCAAGCATATCGACATTCAATTGCACTTTATCAGGGAGCTAATTAAGAAGGCTGAAATTGAGCTACAATATATTAGGACTGAAGATTAGACAACAGATGTTTTGACTAAAGCTTTACCAAGAAGCAAATTCGAATGCTTTTGAGACAAGCTGGGTGTAGTGAAGTTTGAATCAAGGGGGTTTGTTAGAAATTGATTCAAACATGTCAGTCAAACATGTCAAGTAGTCAAACATGTCAGTCATCCGTGTCAAATGGTTTTGCGTTCTTCCAGTTGCGTTAGTGGGTTAGTGAGTTGGCGTGATTACTGATGCCTTAATGAAGTTTGTTAATCGTATTGAGCACTATTTATAGCATGTAATTAGTCCTTGGTTAATCGATGAAAATTTAAGCAGTTTATTTTTTTATTTCCACTTTCTGTCCTCTTCCACCTTATTATTTGGAACAGAAACCCTAACAGGCTCCTCTGCTTCTTCCTTCTACCATCGCCTGGCTCTAATACCAATTGTTAGGGTTTGGAAGAAAAACCTTAAGGTGGAAGACGAAGAAAAGCCTAGTTGCGTTACCTGGAAAAAAAATAAATTGTAAATTTCATTAATTAAACAAAGCAAATTACACACTTAAATAGCTTAATGCACGCTTAACAAACGCCTAACAAGTAGCACTAAATACACCAACCTACTAACCCAAGTTGAAATACTGCATATCTTTTTTGAATGGTTTGACTGTTTTGAATCAAACTCTTACATACTGAAGCCTCTTTGCTGGTCATATCCTTTATAGTGAAGCCTTCGAGGCCAACGGTCCCAATCAGTTCATTTCTAGACTTTTTTTCGTATGTTTTCTTGACAGAATTTTCTATGGGTCAAGAGGTGTGTCATCCTCGACCCTATTGGTGTGTTCTAAAACTTTCATTTTATGATACTCCTCTATTCTAACATGAAAGAGAGGTGTCAATAAAGAGAAAGAATGTGGCCCATAAAAAACTAACAACATTGGAGGAACCTAAGGCATTTTTCTTGAAATGAAACACAGTAGGAGTCAGTAACTCAAAAGCTAAGATACCACGAAGAACATTAGCACCTCTTCTAGTTGCAAGAGAGCAGACTGAACTTCTTCCATCAATCGAGGATACACGATAAAAGGTATTGCTCGACCAGAGTAACAAGACGCTCCCTGAGCTTTATGCATGACACTTCGGGTTTGATCATAAAGTCTTTTGATCCAAACTAATGAGAAGCTCTGAGTGCTCAGAAAAAAGTTCCCCTATGAGGGCCCATTCCTATCTTGTGAAACCATTAAACTGATCAAAGCTAAAACTACAACCAAGAGGGTAAAAGTTGATGGTCACCTCTCAACACCTTTTCTTAATTCCTGATCTACTAACATTGAGAATCTGCCACATTATTCTCTTCTCTCTAACGAATTTAAACAATTTCTTCATCAAGTCATTGAGACTTTTGGGTTAGCAAATGGGGAGTCCATTCTCCGCTCATTGGTCCTCGATAGCCTCAAGGCGATATTCAATCTCAGAGTCAATTATCACGATGCTTGCTCGAGTTGATTCTTGTTAAGGGAAAATGATTTGATTTCCTTGATTGCTGGGTGTCAAGAAAATAGCTGGGATTTATTGAAATGGGGCAAAAGAATGGAAAATTCATGGACCGACCCCATCGTCTCCACCCCGACCGCCTAGAAGAAAGAAAGGGACTAAACTGGCTATTCGCGAAAGGTCAAATAAAAAAAGCAATAAAGATCGAATTTTTTTTAATTTTATTTTTTTTATGGTAAAAAATTCATTCATCTCGAGAAGGGCAAGAGCCTCCTTTTCTTCTATACCTCAGTTCTTGATCCATTTCTTCCATTGAAGCATTTCTAGGACCAGCTCTTTTTGAACAATAAGGGCTTGGGTGCACTTGATAGCTCAGCCTGAGGGCCTCTCATTTGGATTCTTCTACAAAAAAGATTGCACTTTCAGCACCTTTATGTTGCAGATGCCCATGCTTTGATTCGAACATGGGGTCATAAGTGAATTATGAGTCGGACCAATATGCACTTGTCAATAGCCCTTCTTCATTCCTCAGGAAAGAGAAGGTCAAAGACATTCCATAAGCTAATTATGAGTCTCACTTGATGATAGTGTTCAGGAATCCTCTTTATCGAGAGGTTTCTGCTTCCTTGCTCAATGCTAAGGATTGCTGTGCCATTGCTTTCCTTTTCAATCCATTTTCTTTTGGGTCAAAGATGTTATTTCTTTTCATTTTTTGTGATTTTTTTCACAAATATCAGAGTTTGAATAGTCTCGTTACTTCAAAGAAATCTATTTATGTTTTTTCTGTTGTGCAAAAATTGGATATACATTTGTCTTTTCTTAATGGATGACCTTCAAAAACCTTGCATGATCAAAGTTCAAAATTCGATTTTGTGTTGGTGGAATAACCATGGAAGTGATTCACAAATCTGTCAAATAGCACGTTTAGCAGAATAAGAGGTCTATAGAAGGCTCGACCAAAGGAAAGAAGTCCTAAGAATGAATTCTCACCATAGGCTTCAGAAGTTCCCCAAAGGGAGCCTCCATCCAAAATCAAATGCTAAACAGAGGCCAACTAGACAAGCATACAATTTCAGCATGCTTACTTCCTCCCATTATAGGACTTTTTTTTTGAATCTGTTTCACTATTATAGGAATGGGATCATTCCAGCACGGCTTGATCAAGCTAGAGTCTGGAAGTGAAAATTGATCTGCAGTCAGTCAAAAGGAAAAGAACACAACAGATGGCTGCTCTCCTTAATCACTTTAAGCCGCTCATGGCTGCTGCTCGTGTTGCAGACCTAGATATAGCAACATCAATGAAAGAAATCTCCCTTTTTGTCTTTGAGAAGTTCCCCCAATGGCCCTTGGGTGAAGTGGAATTAGCTAAGGTTCAATCCTATGAAAATGAAACGTGAAAAAACTCTTAGAATTTTTTTTTCCTTTTTGGGAATAAAGAAAATATCAGCTTATTTCTATCTATTGGAAAAACAAAAAAGGATCAATAGAAATTATTTTTCTTTTGTGTTTGGTGATCAGATATTGTTTGATTTGATATATTCGAGAATATGGCCTTCTTTTGGGGATTCAAAGGCAGAAAATCCTGTCCTTTATGCAGAATATTCTTTTTTTCTTCACTTTTACTTTTTTTTTTCCAACACTTTTGGCCTCTTCGTGCTTTTTCTTTAACGTCAATTTTTGACCTCAAGTATCTGAGCTAGAAGTGAAAAGTAATTGTTTGCTTCAAACAGACAGTTGGCTGCACCGAAGGCACCTCTACTCTCATCCACCAAGTCTTGTTCAGGTATAGCCAAGGTAGGTAGTTCCTCTATTCGACCTATCATATTATATGAAAGGCGATTAACGTTGGCTCAGCACATACTTATATGGGAGCTCATCAATCGGAAATATATAAGCAGTTAGAATCTAAGACCCATCCTCAGTTTGGATTGTAGGTTGCATAGCAATGAAGAATCAAAGTATCACTATATTTGGGTGAAAATGAAATTTTGTTGGGGGATTCCATAAAATGAGCAATCTTTATAGTGTGCCCTTTGACTTTGAAAGTGAAATTCGATGAAAAAAGACATTATGGAGTGAGAACTTTTCAAGATCAACAGTTTGAGTAGAACTCCTCCTTACCAGTAGGCAGGCATGATTGGAAGAGATGCCCCACCACGCCCCTGACTGCTTGGTGGGCTTACTTTGCCTTATGCCATCCTAGACATGAACAAGAGACCTCACCTGTGATGTAAATCATATTGTCAATGTTCCAACCAATTGGGAGAGAATCAATAGATTTTGAGAGGGTGAGGGTCAGAGCAAGGATTTCTTTGAGTCTAATAAGGGATTACGAGAGAGGTCTCAGTCATAAGTTCTCTTGATGAAAGAAGGTGCAGAAGGATTTGATTCTAAATACGGGCTAGCAAGTGAGCTAGGCAAGCAGTTCTCTCTTATTCCTACCTCGTCAGGAGATGTTCCATTCTACCCTTGGGAATGGGAATGTCTTTGTTAAACAAAATAGGAACAACACTTCTTCACCATCAAGGGGAAAACATCTATGAAAAGTCTACCTTATGGGGCTATGTAATGCATCCCATCTCCTTCGCACTCCTAGATCTTTGTGTTGTCGTACATCCACGAACATTCAAGAAGAAGATGCTCAATTGTCATTTCTAAAAAGATATTGAGTATTCATATGTTTTGGAATAAAACAAAGTCTCAAAAAAATAGAAGAAAAAAAGAAGAAAAAGTGAAGAAAGCAAAAGAAGATTTTGACATTTATTCAAGAAGAACCACCCATGTGATAATGTATAAAGATACTGAGGAGAAGTCACCTATTACAAGGCTCAAAAACTCTACTTTGGGTTGGTAGGGACACCTATTCTTCATTGGTGGTACAGAGAGCGCAGGGGTCCTAGGTTTGCAACATGGATTTCCTATGCATTTCCAAATGGAACCCAGCTCCGCTCCGCCGAGCAAGCAGGATGTGAGTCGGCAGCCAAGCCATCGTGCGTGAGCACTAAGGCTAATCAAATGGAGTTTGCTGGTTCCATGCCTACTTCAATCAAATCAATCGTCTCTCTTTCCATTCGTGAGAATGGAAACTTCATCACGAGTTTCCTGTTCCACCTTCTGTTTTTATAAAATGGTTTTCTTTTGTGTCAGTTTCAATTTGAGCTCCGCTCGGGTCCAAGAATCCTCATCCGCCTTGTTTTTGTTTTGTTTTCGGGGCCTTCTCCGAAGTTTCTTCAAACCAAAAAGATGAAGAACTGGTTTTTTTATGTGGAAACCCATTTCTTTGACTGGTTTATGGAAAAAGGAAAAAGATTGTGATCGCTCTCGCAATTCTCCTTTTCGAGTGTGATTTCTATGTTATGTATGTCCGTGCAAACAAAATCTAGGGTGGAAGTGCCAACGGTGCAATAAGCATCACCTACATTTGATTTGCCTACATAGAGTGCGATATGACTAGATGTAAACAAGGAGCGAGCGTTGTTAGTAGATCTGTGTCTGGAAACTTGGGATCACTTCGACTCTTACTGCTTCCATGAGAGCCTCTTTTCACTGCTTCTTTTTCGTGGTCACTGCTAACCATGTTGCTCCATATTTCGTGCTCTTGCTATAGTTAAATGATCCTCTTCTTTGCAGAGCTTCATCCATGGTTTTCTTTAGGAATATCCCTACATACCAAAGACTCTTTTACAACAAAACTAAAAAGAGTTCTAAAGTACTAGAATAACTTCAGAACGGCAGACCACACATCTCTTATATGCTGATACTAAAGGATTGTTCAGCCTTCTCCTCTTTACTGCTGCACAACTCTGAGAATTTGACCCTGAATAAGCAGTGCATTTAGTACTAGTTTAGCTTAGGCATGTGACATCCAGAACACCTACTGGTGTTTGTGGTACCTTGGAAACCAAAGAACTCCTCATCTCCACCAGCCGCATGTCTTGTATTACTTCGTAGCATTTCATTACTTTGTCCTGCAATGAAAAAAGGAATTAGAATTCCAAAGCATATATCATTTGAAATATACAAAATGCAGTAGCTTACCTTCTCCATGTAGGCACAATCGTTGAAGACGTTGTCTATTAACAGCTTGTTAGCATTACCCAAGATAGCAAGTGCAATAGCAGCAGCCACCTCTGAAGGCTTGAATTCTATAAGACAATTTTCTGTATTGATGTTTACATAAAGGGTTACAAGAGCTCACTTTTGATTTCCAAATGATTCCATAACAACAGAATAAAGCAAAAAAACCTTTACATGTATTTAAAATGAGTTCAATGCAATGGTTGATTTCAGATTGTTTTTGGGGACTGCCATTACTAAACTTATGGACAATGTAGTCCATAAAGTAGAAAGGTGTCACAGAATGCATTCTCCATTCAAGTGTGCTCAGTACCAAAAGCTCCATCCTTTGAATAGTCTTGGCCTAAAATACATACTTGGCATTGCCAATCTATATCATGCACCGAGTCAAATGTAGAAATTAGGAGAAAAAATAGCATTCAAGGAGAAGGTTTGCTTGTAGATCAAGAGATAAGGGGACTTCAATTTCCTCCATCTTGGCAGCAAAAGATAGGTAGGCAACGGCTAGCAGTTGGGTCATCCAAGCCTTCCCATTCTACACAAAAAGGGGAAATCGCTTTATTATTAATGATTGAAAGAAGATAAATACCAATTGCATTGAGACAGTTGTGCAAATATTCGGCATATAGATCCCAACAAACTCATATGGCATGGTTCTTACTGAGAGCTCATATGTAGAGAGAAAGCGATCAAGATAATTTACAGATAAATAGGCACTCAAATGCCTAATGCTATAATAGGCATGAACCTGCAAATGTGCATCCCAAATCCATTCAATCAACCATAAAGGAACCAAAAAAAAGTGTTGAGAAGGGTAAAAGAAATCAAATAAAGAGAAATGTAGTTACACCTTTTACAAGAAGCAGATTGATGTGAACTGAAAGGTAAATCGTGTGCAGAATATCCTAACAAATACTAACATAAAAGAACTCTAACCATCAAAGAAGACAAAAATAATCAAAAAAGGGGGATAAAAAAAAGAATAATTCACCTTCATAATCCAATTGATGGCATTCTTTCTTACGGATATGTCCAAAGGCCCTCTCATCAACCACTGGGCATGTTCCTTTGCTGGTGTTTGCTCAGATTCTTTCTTTAGCAATGCAAACAGGCATTCTTCGGAGAAATCTCCAAATAAAGAATTCTTTTGCCAGCAAATTTTTCCAAGCCCACTCCATTGAGCTTCTGATTGATGCCCAAGCTCCTCATCCTCGTCAAAAGGATGGATGCTGCTATTATCCTCGGCACATAAAAGAATGGAAGATGCGTAGTCGCAACTAACTCCCATTGTAGCTGGATTGGATATTTAGTTAAACCTTATAGAAAATGATGAGTTTACTATTTGGTTATGGAAATATAATTACACAAATCATGTAGATTTTAAATAAACTTTATAGTGTTACTATAAAATTCTTCAGTATCTTAAACTGGACTATTGTTTGGATAATTTATGTCACATGAGATTTAATTTAATTAGTCTTTAAAAAAAAGAAATTATCATATATATAATTGTTAGTCTTTATGTCTAACAATTTTATTTTATCATAAAAAAACCTTTAATTTAGTTTTATGTCACTACGTACAACTTTCACCATTAACCATTGATCTAAACGAACCTAAAATCGAGTTGGGATTAAATATTAGTTGGTTTAAAACTATTATCTTACAATATCATATAAAATTATTTAATAATGTCAATTATTTTTTTCAATTTACTAGAAATTATAAACTCACATGTAAAACCCTGTAGATGTTACATAAATTTGAATTTATATAGATGTCAATTATAAAGAAGTCAAAAGGTATAACAAAAAAATAATAAATAACTTATTTTTTAACTATACGAATATGTTGAATATTTGCTAAAATTTTCTTTTTTTCTACTAGAATTATACATCTCTTTGTTTTTTATCTTGATAAATTTAGATTAAAAAAAATAAAAAAAGACGACCGTTAAACTGGTCGTTAGACAATGTTGCCGTTAAACGTTGTGTAAAATGAAAAAGAAGATTTAGTCACCATTGTTTGATTAAAGAAATTAAACAAATTAACAAAAAATAATTGAAATGTTAAACTAATCCCAAAAATAAATTTCATAGCCAACTCTGCTATTAAAGTTTTTCTTGGGAAAATGAGGAGAAGCCTTGTTATGGTGCCAACTTTGGCTTTTCACCATGCATGGTCCTCGTCAACCAATGAGTATTTTTTTCTAATATTTAAATTTGTTATATTCTTGAAAACAATCTTCGATCATCATTTACTTTATCTAATTTTACTTTTATAAAAAATATTTATTTTGAATAAGGAGTTTTGGATAATTTTACATAAAATATTTGGTACACTTTTTAAGTTTTGCCTATTGATATTGTTTAAATGGAAAGGTATTGAATTATAAAGATAAATGGGGAATATAACCCACAAGTTAGAAGTTACTTTTTTATTCTTTTATTTGAACAAAAAAAAAATTATTGTTGAAGAAGATTGCAGGAAAAAATATATTTTATTTTTTTTATAGTGGTTTCTTTTTTTAATAACATAAATTATGAAGAATTAAAATCTTGGACTAGACCTAACCCATAACTAAACTTATAAATTAATATAGCATATTAGCCCAATCTTGATCCAAAATTATAATAAAATAGGATTTTTGTACAATTTTATTTACTCTAACTAAATTTTGATTATATAAATTTCTTGTTGTATTACAAAAAAACTCCTCATTTGTATGACTTAAATTCAAACAAAAGGTTGTCAAACATATTAATAATATAGATACATTTATAAAATAAACGAAACATTAGTTCAATAAAATGTAATTATGATCTCATCTATAAGGATAACATGTATAAGCTCTAGATAAGCAAAAGAATATAGCTCTTTTTAGGGATTAATAGCTCATAAGTTTTAATATATCATTAGCAAAAAAAAGAAAGAGCATCTTCAATAATATCTTTATGCATATAAGATGGTGAAAGATAAGGCTCAAACTAACGTTCATTGTCTAGCATTTAATAAATAAGTGTACATAATATGAGAATATATAATAACTATAGATGTCTTGGGATGACCTTAGAAGATAGAAAAATAATGATCTTAACATTAATAGAGATAATTAGATTTGTTTGGGTGGGAATTAGCTTGGACTGTTGAAAGTAGTGACAATGATAATAGCCTTAAGGTATAAGGATAGGGTAAAGTGATGATAAGGCTAGGTTTGAGATAAAAAATAGGAGAAGTTATGTTTGAAGAGGTTTTAAAAAAAATATACATGATATTTCAGAAAAAAATAAGAAGTGCAAAATTATATCTAAAAAGCTAATATTGATATCTTCCATAATATATTTATCTTTAATTATGAACTACATAAATATAATACATGTTTATAATTATAATAAACTCTCACAAATTAATGATCATAAGAAAATTATATTAAACATCAATGAATGTAATATACACAAATGTATTGTTGGAAAGTTAGATCATAGACACACACAAACACGTTAATTCAATGAATGTATAATGTTGTATAAGTAGCTAAGCTCATACAATTTTTATGTCTCATAATATTGATTAGTATTTAAGAAAAAAAACATTCTCAAAGGAAATAAAAACCTCATGGAATCATTATTGCTAGGGTTATATAAGTATCAGGGAATAGATAGAAAATAAGCACGTAGTATAAGAACAATCAAAATACTACAATACAAATTAATATAATGTTAACGAAAGTTTCATATACAATATTGCACCATGGAATGTCTCTAAACTTTTGAACATATAATGGTTATGCTATAGAAGGCAATAAATATTAATTTAAGTGTACTCCAAAAAGTTCTAAATCTCTATAATAGATGTATATAGATTAAGATCATTAAATCTCAGTAATCAACCCTTCAAATCAACAAGTAAAATGTCCTCCAAACCAATGTGTGTAACGCAAAATGTCCTCCAAACTATTTCAAAACACTCTCAAATTAGTATTATAGCATTCCTACAATAACAATAGCAATCTCCAATTGATACAATTTCAATCTTGGTCGAGGAAGGGGGAGCCAACCCCAAACAACTCGAGAGACATGCGAATCGAAATCCTTATATAGAGCAATGACAACATAATTTAGGCAATATGGGATTAAATTACCATCCGATTGTCAAAGAAGGCAGAATGGCAGGTGCGATCCGATGGCTTAGGTTAGGCCAGGTAAAATACTGCAAGAAAACAGTAAAATGTCAAGCAAAAGCTTTGAACCTGAGGTAGATTTTCAAGACGATGTGGAACACGGAACCACTACAGTAAGTTTCTAATTCAAGTAAGTTATGGATACATTGTTCTAATACATGCAAGACAACCTATCTCGATCTAATGGCCCAGATCAAGGCCACCTAGATCCAACGTCCAAAATTGATCTCGAATGGTAAAATCGGGAATCAATCAAAAACAACCATTTCAAGATTCAAATCGAACGGTGACTACTATGTGTCTATTACCCAAACATTTATTTCATTTTAGAGTCGTTGCGAGTGGATTTAGAGCTTAAATTTCAGCTCTATAAATATGAAAGGATGAAGAACTCCAAGATGTTACCATTGCTAAATTCTCAAAGCTTTTAAATCATAATTTTGAGCTATTTCAAGTGTATATGGTGCTTATAAAATCAGAAAGTGAAAGTTACAAGAAGAAACTCAAAATTGGAGGTTTTGCTTCAACTATTTTCAATTTCTATTTCTCCCTCTTTTTAGTTTTTCCTTGGAATTTTTAATGTATTAAGTGTGCCTCATTCTTCTTTTAAATTGTCTTAAGTTTATACTTTGTTGCCAATTTTTTCATTTGTTTCCTTAGGGTAAGGGCATCGCGGCAATTATCCAAAAGCCTGAGGTTTGAGTTGAGCCCAAAAAAACTCAAGTAGGTTCAGGATTATCCATAGATAAAAACCCAAGTAGGTTTGAGGTGAGCCGTAAGAAAAACCTTGCCTGTAATTTGATGATTTTAGTAGCTTTTTCCCAACGCCAGTTGGTGGATGTAGGCTCTATTTTGAGTCGAACTGCCTTAAAAATCTTTTGTGTACTATTTTACTACTCTTTCTTATTCTTGCTTAAAAGATTTAAGTTTTAATTTACACCAAAAATTGAAAGAAAATCTAAAAATTTTATTTACCACAATTCACCCCCTTCTTGTGGGTTTACTTTAAGCATAAAGAATTTCAAAAACACATTTAGTGCTCAAGCTAAGTTCAAAGTTTGAATTGAACATTTTTATGATGATCTTAGATTAGAATTAAGTCAAATTGAGATTGATGATAACCTATTGTAAATAGACAAGTACTTATGAAATATCTTTTATGACTAAATTATATAATGAAAATTGAATTTTTGTGGAAAGTAATAGTATTTTTTTAAATGAAATTTTACTTTTCTTGTTTTTAATTTGTGGGGTCAAAATTATTCTGCACAGGTAATGTAAAAATTGTTATCTATGTAATAGTGATTTTTTGAATTAAACTTTAGTTTTAAAACTTAGATTAAATTTGCATTACTCTTAAGCTCTTTTTAATGATGGGAATCTCACTTTATATTGTTAGTTAGATATATTTTTAATCTAAAAGTTTTTTATTCTTCATTTTGTGACACCTTTATTCCAGTTTAAATTAAATTATTTAGTCATTACCTAATAAAGTTTCAAGAAATATCATAATATTTATTTAGAATGTTTTTTAAGAAATGTAATAAAGAGGTTACATTGTAATTTTTTAAATACATCTGACACTTGGCAAATATCAATAAGAATACAAATCTTATTTTGTATATATTTAAATGCTTTTAAATAATATTAAAATCGAATAATTAAATTATTTTAAGAAGTAAATGCTTTTAAATAAGCTCTTTCTTGTGCTCCACTTCTATTCAAAAGGAGCCATCGCCCTTCGATAGGCTTTAGATCATTAGTAGTTGGGCGCCAACGAGAGGAAGTGACTTAGAGGCCTCCTTAACTTACTCAGATGGCTTCTTAATCCAAAGGGTTGCCGTTGTGTTCATCTAACTGTTGAACCCTACCATTGGAGTTTAATGTCTTCGACTTGTCTATGCATTTGCCTTCTAAATTTTTTATATCAAATTGTTACAACACACCAAGCTCAATAGATTATAGATTTTCAATCATTGTCCATCCAGCTTGGTTTACACTTGGGTCTGGCAATGTCTACCCACATTTTTTAAGTTATTGGGACAAGAAGGCGTTTATGTAAAGCACACATTATTGTAGTGCATCCCATGAGTTTTCAGTCAAACCTCAAGTCGAATAAGGTTGCTCCCCCTTATGAAGAGATTGAATAGGAGATCTGCTACTCCTCGAGGCCGAAAACAATTTGACATAGAGTAATGCCTTAGGTGGCTAATGCCAAAGGATACACTTTGGTGGTTACACTTTATGTGGATGATCCATTGAGTGCAAAAAGGGATATGTAATAGTCCAAATGAGTAGAAATGTTCATTTTGTGCACTCTTAACTATTGATTAAAAAAAGTTTGATTTTAAGAAATATTGTTCATTGATATAATAGACAACCTAACTTTTATTCAAAAAATAACAACGTAAATTCAATCTAGTCTTCCCAAAGTCCCTTGATTGTGTGGACACCACTACAATGTCCTATTACATTCTGTCCCAAATGAACAACCATGCAAAACGAGTAATGCACTCCCTTCACCTCCACCTTTCCCCATCCCTTCAGACACAAAAAATGAATATGTAAAGCTCATTCTAACTAGGCTTCATGCTTAGATAAGGTTGCTTGACTTTACCAACTCTAACCAATGAAACAACCTTGGCCATTCTTCTTAGCTTGTTAAATCTTTTGGAAGCTCAACAAGAGCCTTGTGCTAGAGTTTAGTCCAAGCACCTACCATCAAGTTGGATCAATTGATAAGCTTGATCTAGCTATGAGGAAACTATTTAAGCCTATTAGGTCCTAGACCTAACAAAGAAGTTTTTTCCAATCAGATTAAAGGAAGCTTGTTGTGGACAATTTCTCTAAGTTTCTCAGGAATTCTCTTATTGAAGGTTCAGTAAGCATTGCCGATGTTGACCATTTGGCCATATATCCATTCTCTTGCACTGCATTTTTGGCTAAGTAGAGTATGATGCCAAGCTTGCAACTCTACATTTTTCTTTGGATTGGGCAATCTTGTTGGTGCAAGTTGATAATGCCTAGAGGACTACTAATATGAGTTTTTTAAATACAATAGAATATAAAGATTCAATTAAGCCTAAACTCACTCTAAAAAGCACATCAATAATTGAAGAGAACATCATGAATGAAAGTAGAGTTAGTTGATTCAAAGGAAATCAAAGAATAAGACTACCACTAATTTAAACACCTTTTCAATGCATACATTCATTCACACAAATTAGAGAATTTTATTTCACACAACTTATGTATGTGGAAAAATACTAAACTATTAAAAATTATATCAGATGTATAGAATGGAAATAATGAAAAAGATCATACGTCAGTGAACATGGGGATAAACACAAGAAATCTCACAGAAAAGTATCATACAACAGCAAACTTCTAGCTGAACATGAGTGGTTAAGTGAGACTAACATCATATAAAGCTTCATAAAAGTTAGTAATTACCAAGAATACAAACTTATATAAGGTCCATCCACAAACATTGTGTTGAAGATCTAAAATAAGGCAATTGATGGGAAGATCTAATGGTTAGAAGGCCTTGACAACACAAAGAGGTTGCTAGCATCAAGAGTTGTAAAACGAAGAAGTGGTAGGTGATTTTTGTAGTTGTCAGGATGAGTAATGTGGATGAAGATAGAATAAGTGAAGACCAAAGGCATTAGTATTAGGGGGACAAAATTGATGAGGGCCAATCGTGGTTAGGCAATCAGAAAGTAGGAGGTAGTTGTTAGTTGATTTGGACAACTTTGGGAAAGGTTGTCGATGTCACCAAGGGAGCTGAGGGTAATGAGGTGGTAGGGAATGTGAGAAAGTTAGCCAACAAAGTAGTTGGTAGAAGTGAGAAATTGGATTAAGAGTTGGCACTTTAGGGTTTAGAAGTGAGGGGTGGCCGATTTAAATTGGAAACTATTAAACAAAAATCATGAAGATTAATAAATTGAAGAAAAATTGAAAAAATAGAAAAAAGATTATCAAAGGATGAACTACAATGAAATTTGATAATAACAAAGACTCTCCATTTGTGTCATAATTTTCACCCTCTCAAGAGCTAATTCAAAGTTCACCAAGTTGAATTTAACTCATCAATAGATTTGCATCAAATGACTAATTCTAAAACTCATTATATTATTCAAAATTGGCTAAACATAAGAACCTAAACCTTATTACATATAGAGTTTCTATATAAATTATGTCATGCTTTTCTTTACGTCGGACTAAAAGATAAAATCTTGAAAGAAGAATGATAAGGGGATCTTGCGATAAAAATTTCACCAACAAACCTAATATTTATTCAAAACAATGTTGTATCATGATACATTTTTGTTATCCCAAGGTGCATCATATACTTTGATCAAAGTGTTTCTCATAATAAAATAGGTTTCACCTCTTTTTTATTTGTTCTATGCCACTTTCATCATTGAAATAAAAATATGATCCATGTCCTTCCCAAAGTTGAGATGCCTACTTTAGTGTCATCAATATGTTCAAACTATTTTTTGTCAGAAATCTAATTACATGATTTAGTTTCAAATTATAATTAAAATAAATAAAATACTTTATTCTACTTTAATATTCAATTTCATACAATAATAAGTGGAGTAGAAATAAAATAAGAAGTACAAAAATAGAACTCATTGTGATGACCCTTTTTCTTTCACTCAACCTTTTTTGCATTTGAGTAGTATTAATTTTCTTGCCTTATTTCTTTTACTCATTTTGAAACCTTGAAAGATTTTCATTCTTTTTAAATCTTTAAAAAACAAGTAACAAAAAAATTCAAAAATTTTAAAGGAATCATTTTAAATGGATTGCAAAAGTGAATAAAAAAACAATCCATTCAATTCTAGGAATTACAAGTTTTCACACCTTTTAAAATCACAAATTTCATCCATCACTACTTAATGATATTATAATGCATGTCATTTTGATCAAATAATCCTAATAAACCCATAACAACACTTCTATGAAGTTGTAATATCTTTCAAATCATTACATTCTAGATCTCACTTTTTCTCGATATTCCCATGGTGTTTCACATTTTGATCTAAACGCGTTCGGTCAAAAATAGATTGAGCCAACTGTCACTCGCTTAGTGCCAATATATGTACATATACGTAAAATAAGTAATAATTGGGTAGCAAATTGCAAGGTCAATTGTAAACAATATAATATATTAAAAGAGCATGTGAACACATGTATGAGCTATAAAAATAAAATCAATTACGAAACAAAAACTTATAGCACCTTTACCATTTTTATCTTTTGTTATCTTTATGCATTAGCTTGTTACTTTTAATTGTTGCCATCTTTTACATCCATTTAAGGTTTGGCTTAAAAATAGGGCAATTTATAAACAAATCAGACATATTTTGAAACACGTCATTCAAAATATAATTAAATAAAATGAAGGCTCATTTGGCTCATTTCTAGAATTATCATTCTAAAGTACTTGTCACCAGTTTGGATAACAATTAGCTTTTTCATTTTTTTAAAACTATCCTTTGTTTGCCAAAATTTTTTCTTTTTTCTTTTTCACATTTATTTTCTAATTTTTATTTTGTGTCTATTATCACAAGTAATATTTTCTTTCTTTTGTTTTCTTATTTTGTTTTCTTTTGTTTCTTTTCCCTTTTTATAAAACTTGTCACATAATATGTAAATAAATAAAGTAATACAATATTTCATTTTCAAGTAATATGTGAAAATAAACATGTGAAAAAATTGCTTTTTATAAAGAATCGATCATCCTCAATAATTTTCCTTTAAACCATCTCTTAAGGGTTTTACACTTCTAACAAGCATAAACATAATTTTAACATTTTTCCTTCTATTTCTCAATTATTCTTATTATTCAATTAAGGTATCAATTTCATTTCAATTTAAATAATAAGGAATCCATAGGCACATTGACAACATAACAAATAAATGAACAAAACACCAAACTCAAGTTGAATGATTAAATTATTTTTTCACTATGAAGTTATTACTTTTGATCAACAATGCAAGCAATAAGCTTATCTACACAACAATCTCAATTTACCATTTCAAATCATCATTTAAGGGAACTCTTGTCTTCTAACATAGATCAAACATATTCACTTATATGCAAGTTATTTATACAAGCATCATCAACAAGTTATTTCTCAAATGAATAAATCCTATAGTCTAATACACATTACATCAAAATATATACACATAGTATGAGATTTTTTACCACTTAACTTCTATGTAATAGTATCGCCAAGAATCAAAATTTCGCACAAGTTCAATTTCATCTCTTAGGTGCTACAATACCTGTTACTAGATCCTTTGGTTCTTGGTAGTGCTTTCTTTCACTTTTTTCTTTAGTCTAATGCACTTGGTTGAGCTAATCTCTTTGTTTTTAGATAGAAATTTTTGTCCAAGCTTGACCCCACATTTTTATTATACATAGCCAATGTTCCTTTACATTCTCACTAATTCCAATTCCTCCAACAGCCATGTTCTTTCATTTAAGTGTATTCTCACCTCCATGCCTTCATAACTCTAATGGTTTCTCATAAATTGTCCTCTCTCCATGATGATGTATTTTGTCGTTTGCTATTTTAGGATTAATATGTTTTCAGTTATGTGGTGTCATACTGTACAATCCTTTCATTTTATATCATACAAATTATGATATTCAACTTTGTCTATTATTAATTCTACTAATTAATCTTATACAATTTTATAATCATACTTGTATGATACCTTTTAATGCACATTTTTTTATGTCATAATCAATGATATTCACATACAACATTACTATTAACTTGATCATACTTATATGATTATACTCATCTTATTTTATGATATTTTTTTAATTTTGTCATTCATTACTCATCTCTTACAATAAAGTATTCTCACACTGATGGGCTATACTCACTATTTATCATTATAGTATATCTATATAAGTATATATGAGTTATCCTTGTTATATATCATATATAGTAAAATCTGCAAACATAAATAAGCTATCCTTATCCTAGGCTTTTCTCACCATATTTAGGTATAAAAAACTATGTAGATGTATATAAGAAATTTCTTTTTCTATATAATATATAGTAGAATACTATAGATATGGAAAGTGATATTCTTTCCTTGGTTGTCCTCATATTATATCATGTCTAATAAAATTTGTATAAATATAGATGAGCTAATATCATCTTGTATCATTTATATTTGTGGTGTGTGAGGTTATAATATGGTATAAGATTATTTGAGGATAATATATTTAGAGGTATATCAATGATTTTATTTTCTTAATTGATAATCAAGCATACCAAATATCTATATTCCAATTTAGTTTTTATTTATTAACTTATAAAAGCTTATATCATATTGCATGTCAATATCCTTATTATATAATACAATAAATTAATAACTCATGAATTAAATACAAGAAAAATAATGATAACCAAGAAAAAGTTTACATAATTATTACATTTAAATAAAAATTTTCTAATATCTATGAATTTTATAAAAAGATAACATAAAAAGAATGTGATTTTATAAATAATATAAAAATAATTTATCAACATATTTACATCATAATTACTAAGTTTATCTATTATCCATAATGCATAAAGAATAAAATAAAAAATATTCTAAAGCTTATAAAGTTTATTAAAAGATAATAACATCAAAAAATTTATCACTTTGTAAAAAAATATAAATCAATTTATTAATATATTTATATCATAACTATAAAATTTATTTATCTAAATATACAAGTTAACTTCTTTTTTTAATCTAAATCTTTTCTTGATTTTTTACATTATCATGTATATTTAATACTCAACATATGTTTTATATGTGGCATGTTGATTTTGGAATTTGAATCATATTAATTTCTTATAAGCCATTAAGTTATTGCCTTAGATCGTACTTATGTAATTCTCTCATTGTACCATATGTTGTACAAAAAAATAAGCATTTTGAATTATATCAGACTATATAATTTCCAAAACCAGTATTTTGTTATTTATATCATTTCTAAACATATAGTATGATCCCTAACATTGTATTGTATGATTTTTATTCTCTCTTAATTTTGTTACCTTGTCAATCATTCATACTATTATGATACTCCCATCATAAAGTATGACCAATTCACTATTTCTCACTTTACATAATACAATCTTTTTAATCAAATCATACGATTCCATTGTTAATCCACCACCAAAATATCATACCTTATAATGACACATGATATGCAACTCTAATGTAGTCCCTTCTCTCTCAAGACTTAATCATTTACCCATAGCTTTAACTAACTATTTAGTACGATCAACTTAGTCACACTATATAATATTTCAACTAAGACTTTCTACAATATTCTTTTACAATCCTATTTCTTATAATTATGTGATTTGTGTTGGTAATTACAACTGTCTTCATATGATAAACCTCACAACTCAACACATTATACAAATATGACACATATATTGTTCTAATGCGATGAACTTGACACTTCAACCTATAACTTAAATTCTTCCTTGACTATTATAACCCCAAAAGTTTTCTAATGTGATTATCTTATAACATGTTTCATCATAGCTTTCCTTACAAGATTAAATTGATCGTACCATATGATGTAGACCAAATTATTTGAATGATACATATTAATAATATCTAACATCTCTCATTTTATATGTCTTGGGTTCAATTCAAATTAGCATCGATTCACTCCATACCACATCTAAATTAATTTAAATCTAGTTCTTACTTAACTTATAACATAATCATATTTTTTATTTATGTAAAACTAAATTAAATTTAAAAAAGAATCAATTTAAATGTCTATCTTTTCTTTGATAACTACTAGTCAATTTCCTTCACTATTTGCTTGTGATAGTCTCTCATCTTCTTGTTTTTGATCTTCTCGTCAAGCTACAACAATGTTTTCCTAAATGTTCTTCATTCTTAAGTTTTCTCTCTATAATAGAGCTTCACCTTCACTGTCTCTTCTTTGCTTGCAAAAATAATAGCATAGCAATAATGCCTTACTCGACAACGTCCTTGACTCACTCCTTCTTGGTGGTTGTTAACAACACTACTGAACTTTGCACCAAGCTTCACACATTGATCTTCCAAACATCTTTTCATTTATAGACTCAAACCTCAATTCACTCTCATAATATTTTATTAGTGTATTAAAAACATCTTTATTAATTTATAATTGAAAAGATTAGGGAACAATGCATGTGCAATCATATGAAATGCATGTGTATTAAAAAACATTTTTTCTATTCAATTATTTGTATCATATTTATTTTGAAAACAAATTATCATTTAAATAAACTTCTAGTACAACACAAAATAGTCATAAGAAGCCAACAAAAATCATAATCATAAAACTTAATATTCTGCCCCACCTACATTTTATTATTTACAATTCTATATATGTGTTTTGAGTTTTAGAACACAAAACAAGAAATATATAGAATAAAAAATGAATGATGATGATAGACTCGATAAGCTTAATGATATATATCATCATGAGAAATGTAAAAATTAGAAGATAAAATTTTAGATCAATATAACTTTATCTATGACATTATCCCTTGTTATTATTGGTACTTAAAATAAGGGCCATAATTGAAATGTGAAAATTAGAAGATAAAATTTTATCTATGACTTTATCTCATAATTGATCAATTTGACTTTATCTATGACTTTATCTCTTGTTATTATTGGTACTTAAAATGAGGGGCATAATTGAAATGTGAAAAGTAGAAGGTAAAATTTTATCTATGACTTTATCTAATAATTGATCAATATGACTTCATCTCTTGTTATTATTGGTACTTAAATGAGGGGCATTATAGATAGAGATCTCACTATCGTTAGTACTTTGCACATAACAATGTTAAAGGGTGATTCCATGTTAGAATTGATATTTGACCTCATTTTTGTTGTTGTGAGCACTTCAATACTTGGTAACAAAAGCTAAAGACCTATTTCTATTAGTATTTTAGTGAAGGACAGTAGTTATAGGAGATATACTTTGATGGCTTGGCCAATTATCGATAGAGGTCATGTGATATGATTGATACAAGATAGATATAACATAATATAGAATCTTATGAAGTAAGGATTGTAGTCATATAAAAAATGCCTTAATAAAGAAAGAAAAAAATAAAAATAAAAATATGAAAAAACTTAAATTAAAAATAAGAAAAGAAAGAGATAATATTACTACTATATAATATTAGTATTATATGATAATTATATACATACTTGATTATGGAACATACAAGCTTATATGCAAATATTCAAGATATTTAATATTTTTTATCATAAATTGTTATTTATTGCTTCATATTTATTTGTATGCTTTATATCACGATTTAACACTACTTTACTACTTAAATCTAATATTTTATTTTTTATATATATTATACTTATACATACTTATATTATGGATTAAGAATGAGATATTTATAGAGTTTAAGATTCCTAGAAGTTATAACATCAGATCCTTTATGTGAGGAGATGCTTTCTTTTGAGAACTCTATGAGGTGTTTCATATGTATGACAGATATTGTATAGAAAAGCTATTTCAACTTTTATTTTTGAATAATAGCTTTAAGAAATGAGCATAATTATTTATACAATTATTTAATTGAATTTAATATTTTAATTTGTAATATTTTTCATCATCTCTATTTTACATGATGCCCTCAAGGTTTTTTTTCCTTACTTTATTTATTTAATCAATAATTTTTTATTCTGGATTATATTAATACCTTTAATTAATATTCAATCAAGTAGTGCATTCCACAAGCAGTGTAATGTTATACTTCAAGATTGAGGAATGTAAGGATCAATAATCACATAAGAAAAAGGAGAAAAATATTTGTTTTATATATCTAAAATCATAATTTTAAGTTGTAAAAATGAATTTTAGAAAATCATCTACTTTGATTTATGAATGATGACCAAAGATGATTAATTCATTAGCATAATAAATTTAGGTTATGACCATCATGCAATGTACTTTTAAGATAAACTAAGTAAAAATTTGTTACCTCATAATATCCAAGACTAAAGAAAGTAGGTAGTGATCATAAGACAATATCTTAAGGTTAAAATCATTGGACAAGAAACATCCTCTAGCAAGCATGAAGGTAAAGTGGCATATATATATGAATAGTCTTACAATAAAAGCTATGAGAATGATTGTAGTTATATATACAAGGCTATTATTTTAAAATATAAATTTTTGTCAGAACAAAACTTATTTTAACTGTCATAACTGGAAAACATGGGTTGATACTTCAAAAATATAAAATGAGAGGTGACATTACTCAACCACTTACAACGACTAAAGAGTTTGACATTTTGGCCTCAGACATTGGTCTTTGACTTAGTCCAAGTTCCTTCCATTTCTCACGAGTGGAACCCAATGACTTAATTCTCTTCTTCTAAGCAATAGATTTAACAAATGGATAATTTCTTTTTACGCTTTTGCTCCAAATGATTAATAATACTCTTTGATAAAAAAAATACCTAAATAATTGGTAACTTGCAATGTAGACCATAATAACACTATTTTTATTTGTATCCCATTTAGTCTGCGCAATTGCTTCCAAAATAGGTACATTTGGCTTCTTTGGATCCTCTTCCTCTTCAGTCATAGTAGCACTCTAACTTTTTTGAGACATGTTTTCTCCTTATATTGGCTTTGAGAAAAAAAGGCCCCATGTTCGTTCATCATGTCGAGGTCAACTCTAGTAGGAATATCAACAAGCCTCTCTCTTCATAAGCCCATCATGATACAGTGCCATGATTTTTGTTTTGCTACCAACTTAGTTGATCTTCAAAAAATACAAATATGGCCATTGGAGAAGTAGCCATCTTTTCATTCGAACCACTTGAGATGTGGATTCAACTACAACTTGCTATGCAACAAATTTTGCAGTCATCACTTAAAGAACATTATTGGATCTGATGACTCTTAATAACTATCGACGTCATCCTTTAAAGGAAGGTTAATGGTGTGCTCATTTTGAATTGTTTAAGAGAAAACCAAGTTGAGTAGTTTTCACTTTCAAGTATCTTATCGAAGGCCCTAGTAGAGAACTTGCTTTTTTTGAGTATACAAGACAATGGTAATGTCAAATTTGAATAGCTCTCACTTACGGATTACACTAAGAAAAAGAGCAAGATGAATCATCAACCCATCAACACCAATATATATATGTGAATATGCATATTTTTTGACATGTCATATGATAAGCTAGTCATATAATCCTTCATTTCTCATCATAGACATAAAAATAATAAAAAATCACATGCTAAATTAAAATATAATCTTTTATTTTCATAATAATATTTGAATGCTTTTGACCAATCAAAGAAATAACACGTATCAAACCAAGAGCAAGTTTCCCAACTCTAACAAAATAATGCTCATCTCATGAGTTTTTTTTGTTAACTAATTTCATTTTCTTATAAAGTATTTCAAAATCTCATATACTAATAATTTTTTTCTCTGTTTATCATTCAGGTACAACGTTTTACTTTAGTTTTCAAAATAAACTATAAAAAGCTTTTTTTAAAAGTAATAATTGAAAAAATAATATATTTTTTCTGTTTCGCTACATAGATGCATTCATTTCAGGACACGTGGTCTTTTCGTGAAATAAAAAGCAGGGGCAGAAGTTGTGCTTATCGTGTGAACAACCACGACATGTCAAAAAAACTGAATCGGCCTCGGAACGTCACATCAAATGGTCCCCATATCAAAGCAACGTCAGCAAGTCATCAAATCATCTCGTAATTTTCAATTTACATCTAATTAAATTTATCTTAATAATTTTTTACTATTAACCAAATTTGTTTCACTAGTTAGCATCCGATCGTCCTGCAAAAAGACTGAATGTGAGAATTTTGCCGAACGCCAATCGAGTAGTATTAAGAATTTGACATGTGTATTTCACCACGACTTCCCATGTGAAGAAAGGCCTAATGGGGTTACTACCATATAGAAAATACAAAGGTTATGTCATCCATAAAAGAGCCGTTGCTTTCCCTTCTCGTACGACCCCATCTTTTCTTGGTTTTTTTTAAGATTAAAATAACAAACTATAAAGTAGAGAATATTTAATAAACTGAATAACGAACCATTGGGATGTGCAACATGGTTCATTCATATTTTAATAGGGCTCTTTTTTAGGGTTTGCACGGAAGTAAAAATTGAGCATTCCGAGAAGTAATTTTAAAAAGTGGAAGCAGAGCGGATTGGCATGCTTTTTGAGATATAATGACCTGTAGAAGAAATTTCTTAGCTACATAAATGATACAAATTTAATGAGATGATATAGATATTGGTGAAAGATATAAGAATACAAAAAGAAACATAAATTTTTTTTTTATTCGACGCATTTAATACTTGTCATAAAATTGTGTTGTAGTGGAAGTTTTTCTTTTATCTATCTTAAGCATTAGTTTTCACATTCTAAAAGATTTTCATCATAAATTTTAGAATTTTATTTACTTATGACATGTTTAAGATTATCTTATTATTCTTTGCGGTTTTGATAATGATCACCTCTCAATTTTATTTTTCATATCAATAAGATTTTACACATTTAATTATAAACAAATATGTGTGTGTACATATATATTCGTGCACATCATAATATTGTGTATATATATATACACACACAAACACCAAAAGAAGAGTTCAATTTTTTAAAAATATTATTATGATTTAAAAGCCATATATAAACATAAATGGGAGGATGTAGATGTGAACAATAAATATTAGTGACATGTGTACCTTAAAAGGAAGGTTAGATTATTTATTACTAAAACATTAGTGTGTTTATTTTTGTGAAAGATATAAGAATACAAAAATAAGCATACAAACATAGTATTTTCATTTTGAATACATTCAATAAATGTTGTAAAACTATGTTGTAATGAAAGTTTTTCTTTGGCCAATTTTAAGCATACGTTTTTGCATTCTAAAAGATTTCCATCATAAATTTTATAAATTTATTTACTTAAGACTTGTTTAAGATTATCTTATTATTCTTTGAATTTTGATAATGATTATCTTTCAATTTTAATTTTTACATCAATAAGATTTTACATATCTAACTACAAAGATATATATATATATATATATATATATATATATATATATATATATATATATATATGACACATACATACACAAAGAGAGTTGAAAATTTTTTAAAATATAATAAAGATTTAACATCTTTATATAAACATAAAAGGAAGCTTGATAATGTGAACAGATTAGCAACATTTGTACAAAAGACATAATGAGTCTATAGTAAATGGTTCAAACTTGAAAATAAGGGTTCAATATAAGCTATGTTAAGGAAACAATTTTTTTAGAAATTTATTCATGAAGAATTGATATTCACTACAATAATATGTAGTTCTTTTTGTATATGTTACTTTACTTTTTAAAAGTATATGAAAATTTAAATTTATTGATTGAGTTGATAAGAAGAACAATGTTCATTTAAATTTTTTTTTTGAAAAGTATTCGACAAGATTCACTTTTTTTTATCAAAGTTTATTTATGATATTAATATGTATTATTTATAATGTATATGAGATGTGGTTCAGTAAGAGAAATATAAATTTTTAGAAAAAAGTTCTAGTTTTTTATAAAAATATTTAAGAAAATAAATTAATTTTTTTTAAAAAGTTTGGGAAAATATATAAAAATAATTTTATGTCAAAAACATACACAAGTAACAGACACATAGCATTCACCATTTGGTTTGGATCCTGAAATAGACGTTTCTGATTGTATCCCAATTTAACCATTGGAGATCAATCTTCGCCGTTTGCTCTAGGTGGCCTTGATCTAGGCCATCAGATAACACATAGGTTTTGCTACCTGTATTAAAATAGTTTGCCAAGAAACAACTTGAATTAGAAACTTACTACAGTGGTGACGCATCATCTCGCATATCTGGCTC
This sequence comes from Vanilla planifolia, assembly GCA_023846275.1. Lineage (NCBI taxonomy): Eukaryota > Viridiplantae > Streptophyta > Magnoliopsida > Asparagales > Orchidaceae > Vanilla > Vanilla planifolia. Next base: position 718,327 of record JAIUJO010000122.1, on the reverse strand, counting down.
GGGTTCAAACCTCTTGTTTGTCATTTTACTGTGATAACTTGCAACATTTTACCTTGATTAACCTAAGCCCTTCGAATCTTGCCTGCCCTTCTGCCTTCCTTAACCTCATCTTCCCGATTGCGCCAACTCTTCCGCTTTCTTTGACAATTGGATGAGAGTTTAGTCCCATATTGCCCAAATTATGTTGCCATTGCTCTCTATAAGATTGTCAGTTTGTATGACTCTCGAGCCATCTGGGGTTGTCTCCCCCTTCCTCAACCAAGATTTGATCACTTAGTTTCCGTTCAGCTTTCCTTGCAGGCTAATTTATACTGTTTCGTTCCATTCAGCATTCCCTGCTACCTTCTTCCATATGATATTGTCATAAAGCTTGCATGATGAGCGGTATATACTATACATAAAGCAAAAATTAACAATATCAATTATAATATCTTAAAATCTTGCTTATTATAATAGATGCCTAAACATCAACATCATTATTATTGAAGGATCTCACCTTATTGTCGATAATGTCTACAGTTTTGTGATTCGCATCCAACCCTTAACATTGTCAAATCCCACCTATATTATTGTATTAAGTATCATTTTGAGTAATTATTAAATAAGAATTTTACTATAAAAATTGAGAAGAAAACTAAATGTCAAGTGAGAAATAATAGTAGAACTCTAATTTTCCAATCGAGTTGAAATTCCTCTCTAGTTAAACTAGAATAAAAGCTATTTAACTCCTAAAGTTATTTCCCAACTTTCCTTTCCAAAACATTAGCTGCACTTTCGCCTTTGTTCCCCAGTGAGCTTCTTGAAAATTCCTTAATCCTTTATATCGTTCATCGCACTGGGTGAGAAAGATAATAAGAGAAAATGCTCTTAATATATATATATATATATATATATAATTCCCAAAATGCTAATCCTTTAAATAGATGGACTAAATAAATATCAATATAAATAAGTGATCAATTACAAAAATATATATAACCTTCCAATCCAAAATAAATACTATACTAATTTTATGTAAAAATGCTTAAGAGAATCATTGTACTAGCTAATAAGTAAAATTTTTATCTATAACATCCAAATTTACATCTCATAATATAATTGGTATATTACTTATGATATAAAGACTAGTAAGACTTTAAAGAGTTTAATATGTAAAAAAATAAAGTAATAATATATAAAAATAATGATATAATAAAAAGATATAATTTTTCGATAATAATTAAAAATTATACCCATAATAAAAAGTTATTATATAGAAAAGGTAATAAATTTAACAAAAAATATGAACATGTATATGTATATTTTTTAAATTTTCATATTTCTTATTGTTAAATTTTGTAGCACTTAAAGATAAGTTCATTATTTCTTAATTCCTTTCATTTCTAATACATTTAGACATATCCCGAATTCCACTCACTTTAGATCATTATTCTCTAAAAACAATGCCAATAATATAGATGTCATAATAGAATATCCTCACCATAATAAGCTTTCATCCTTCTATATCATTTATATTAGAATCATGTTGATATAGATATGATATCCTCACTTCATATCATATAAAAGAAAATTATGTAGATATAGATGATCTAAACTCACCTTAGGTCGTGTATAGTAGACTCATGTAGATTTAAATGGGCTATTCGTGCCTTATATTATATATAATATAATTTTATAGATATAAATCAGTTATCCTCATCATAGCTATTCTTATTTATTATCATGTGAAGTAGAATTTGTATAGATATAAATGAGTTATGATTGTCTTATATCATGTATATTTATTACATGTGAGGTCATAATATAGTACATGAATATTTGAGGATAATATATTTTAGAGGTATTTCACTCTTTCTACTTCATTTTCTTATTTGATAATAAAGCATGTCAAATTTTTACATCTAAATCATTTTTTATCCATTAATTTATAGAATTTTTCTATTATATAATGTTATAAAGGAATAACATATGAATAATATGTCATATAGCAACGTATTATAAAAATATGATAACTTAAGAAAATAATTACATAATTACTAGATTTGTATAAAACATATTATAATATGTTTGATGATGTATAATAGATTGTGATTTTTATCATGGTCTAATTTGGAGTCTATAATATTAGAGATGCTTAATAAATTATTAAGAAATATTAAAAAATACTATAAATTGATTAGGATTAGATGATGTGTATGATATTTTAAAACTGTTTAAAGATTAGTATTTCAAAGTTGTAACATTGATTATTAAGTTGAACAAGTGGTAATATTTTAAGTGTTATGCATAAAATATTATAAGATGATTTTTATTACATTCAATTTCATACATATAAAATAGAGAATTTAAGATAAACTCTAAATGAAGTATTTTAATAGAAAATAATAACTGAAACTTTAAATTACTATTTAGAAAATAAAAGTGACCAAAAGAATGTACCATTTTATCATGATGTGGCTGTTGATGGAAATATGAATTTGTTAGGTTATCAACTATTTTCATGGAAGTTCTTTTATATTTGATCATAGTCTCTTATAAGGGTTTGGATGTCGGCTCTCCGAAATTTCTCGCACAATTGATCATTGTCCCTCATAAGGGAAGTTGGAATCTCACTAACTAGAATTAGGTGTGCACACTTTGCTCACAAATGTTAAAATATACAAAAAAAAGAAATTTAATTCCATCATTGTTTCTCTTCAACATAGTGAATATCCTTATTTATAAGGATCTCAAAGGTTCATCAATAATTTTTTTAAAAAATTAAAAATAAAATATTAAAAAAAATTTAAATAAATAAATAGTTTTGCAACTATCCATGCATTTTGGGTGACAATAATGATGAGCAACAAAATGATGGGGCAAGAAGCACAGAAAAAGCTACTAGTCTAATTTTTGGGTAGGCGTAGATCATGAAGAACGAAACTGGTTGGCAAGGACTGGTGGGTTCGTGTATGTTAATGTAAGTTAAGCATAATAACTAGTGTTCTTAAGTCAATTTGGGTCACATGGGCGTCGGGTTGGCTTATGCAGCGATAGTGGAGGTGATGGTGGTAGATCGCAAAAGGCGACAAAATCAACAAAAAAAAATTTAAATTTTAAGTTATTTTTAAGAAAAATTCAACAAAATTTTACATTGATAAACTTATGAAATTGGTGTGATACTAATGGGTGTATATTTATAAGTTAATATTAGATGCTCCTAAGACATTGATGCTTTTGAAAAAGATGACATGAAAATATTTCATTTTTTAAAAACATAAAAATGGTTTACTAGTGTATTTATATAGTAGTTTTAAGATTTACTTGCCATAAATAATGTATAAAAAATGAAATAAAAAAAATTCAATACTTATAATCCCTATTAAAAGATATAAAAAATTATATCATTTTATAGATAAATTATAAATTAATTTATGAGTGTATTTGTATCATAGTTATCAAGTTTGTCTACTTAAATCGATGAGATAATTTCCCGTTCTAATCTTATCCTTTTCTTGATGTTCTATAATGCAATGTATATGTATTGGTCAACATATATCATATATGTAGTATGTTTAGCAAACAACTAAAATCATATTAATTTCTTAGAAAAACTTAAGTTGTTGTCATGGAATGTACTTATATGGTTTCTTTATTATATCATAAGATCTATAAAAAATAAGCATTTTGAATTATATTGAACTTTTATACACTCTCAATCGTATCACCTAATTCCCAAAATTAGTACTCTATTATTCATGTCATTTTTTAACATGCATTTTGATCACTGGATCATCTTATACAATGATACCCTATTTTAACATAATTCATATTTCCCATTAAACACACAATACTTCCCATAACATTGTACTATATGATTTTTACTCTCTGTCTCTCTCTTTTTTTTGTCCTACTTGCTTGTTAATCTTTCATATTACTACCACTGTAAAGTATGAACAACTCATTGTTCCTCTTTTCAGACAATATGATCCATTGAGCATACCATATGTTTCTACTGTTAATCCACCATAATAAATCATAACTTATAATGATACACAACATACAAGTTTGACTATAGTCTTTTCTTTCTCAAGAATTAACTATTTTGTCAATAGCTCTGACGAACATCCATTCTAATCAACTCAGTCATATTTTATGAGATTTCATCTAAAATTCCTTACACGGTCTTTCTAACCAACTTGTCCCATGCTTCAATTAAATCACTATTTTTTTTTCATCCAATATGATTCCAAGTGTCATACTTATATGATTCTTAATACTTGACCTTTAACTTGGAGGATCATTGAATACAATCATTATAATTATATCAATAAAATCATATATTTTACCTTAATTACATCATACAAAGTCAATACCCATATTTCCTTCTTATAGTGAACCTGACAACTTAACAAATTGCACAAGTACAACACTCATATCGTCCTTATGTGATGAACTCGATATCCCAACCTATAACTTAAATTCTTCTCATGCTAATACAACTCCAAATTTTGTTTAATATGATTTTCTCATGCCATCTTTCATTATAGCCTTTTGATGCCTTATTATTTATGATTTTAAACGAATCATATCATATAATGTAGATCATCATACATACAATACATATTAATAACAAATATCTCTTGTCTTTTATCTCTTGAGTTCACCTCAAATCACCGTAAATTTATTTCATACTACATCATAATCAATTTAAACCTAGTTCTTACACAACCAATATTATTATTTTTATTTGCATAAATCAAAGTAAATTTAATAAAAAAAATTAATTTAAATATTTAAACTCTTCTTAGTTACTTAGTTTCCTTTGTTATTTTCTTTTTGTAGTCTTTCTTCTTCTCCACTTATTTTGTATCTCTTCATCGACCTAAAACAAGGCTTTTTTCAAAAGTTTCACAACTTCTCCTTCTTTCTTATAATTTTCTCTATATACCCAAGTGTCTTCTTCACTCTTTCTCCTTTGCTAAATGAAAATTGCAGCACAGTAACGATGCCCTTCTCAAATTTTTAAACTCTATTGGACACCTCCGCCTAATGGTTCTTGATGATGTTACGTAGCTCTTTGATAACCTTCACACACTCAAGTTCTCAATCACCTTCACTCATATAGACTCAAACCCAAATTCTCTTCCATCAGATTTTATTATTGTGCTAAAGACCATCATTATTAATTTCATAATTGATTTGATTAAGGAAAAACATGTAGTTGATTTGATTAAGTGCATGTAAAATAAAAAAAATTCTTTTTTTTAATTAATTATGTTACATCTATTTCAACAAAATAATTATCATTGAAATGCACATCTACTGTAATGCCAAATGTCATAAGAAGCTAGAAGAAAACTATAACCATAGAAATTAATATTTTATCATTCCAATATTTTATTATCAATAGTTCTATCTTTTATCAAGCTAATTATAATTATGCTAAAATTCTTAAAATTATAAATCTAGCTTAGGAAAATTTACTTTTTATTATTTATGATTCTACTCTCTACAAATTTATTTTAATCAAACATAAAATTTCAAATATTATAAACCTATCATAAACAATATCTTAGAAATTATAATGAAGCTTATTACAGAAAGGAAGGCCCTGCAACTTATGGAGAAGCCAAGAGGGAAGAGAAAGACCATCAAGCAAGAAAGAGGAGTAAGGAGAAGGCAACTATTAGGAGGGTCTCCATTAGAAGAGACGAGACTATGAGAGAGAAAGGGGAAGCATCAAGTGAAACCAAAAAAAGAGAGACATTTAAGCAAATGGAATAAGAGAGAGAGAGAAAAGGAAACATAATAACATGTATGCATTAGGAGCAAGGAAGAGTGTTGACCAAAAGGAAAAAAATGAGAAAGGGAAAAATAGAGAGAGAGAGAGAGAGAAGAGAGTGAACTATTGTAGCAAAGTTTTTGGAAAAAAGAGAGACATTGTGAGAAATTTTTGTAGGGAATGGAGAAAAAGGGAATTTTGTGAAAATATTTGAGAAAAAAATTGAGGAGCCTTGCCAAAAGCAAAGTAAAAGTAAAAAATAAATATTTGTGATGTTATCATACAAGAGAGGGAAAGGAAGAAAGAGAGATAAATTAATTACATGGATAAAGGGGAGGATTTTGACAAAAGTCCAATAGCAACTAGTCAATCAAGGAAGATGATGAATTAAGCTGGTGAAGGCTTCATGAATACAAATTAAATTATTTGGTGTGACTGTTACATCAAAAAATTAGTCACCAATGTTGCGTATCATAGGTGCATTATTATGATGTATTGGTGGATGTTGTTATATTACTTTTAGTTTGGATTTAAAAAAGAAAAAGATTATTTGTTCACATGGTTGAACATGCATTACATGTATGATATATTACTATTAGTGATATGTTCATAAAATATATTCATGTTTAAGGAAATTGTTTCATGGGTGACTATTTGCTTGGATGTAAACCATGTTTGTTAGTCATAGTAGAGATTATCATGTTTTATTTCACATGTTAGTATTGGCATGCTTAAAACTATTATGTGATATTTCATATGTTTTGGTATTATGTGAGTTATATTTATAAACAATTGAGACATCATCATTAAAATAACTATGAAATTATAAAAGAATTTTTATGAGATTCCTCACAAAGAAAATAAATCATATATGAAAATGACTGAAGGGTGTTACTTAGGTCAAACAGGGCCTCTCAAGTGTGCATCCTAAATTTAATATGAGATTCTTTGAAATAGAAATGTAAATTTTTATGAGAAATTTATTAATGAGTGCTACTCTAATAGAATAAGGCCCAGTAGAGTGCACTTTTACTTTGTTCTTTCACCATAAGATGTTGCTAAGGCACCATGGAAAATGAGTAGCACTATTCATGTGAGGCATGACACCATGCACTACTCCATGCAAATGTAACAACACTGTCAACCAATATATAGTTTAGTGTAATTTGCACTATCAAAATTTTACTATAACATGAGAAAACACTACACCAAAAAAATTCCAAAGCATTAAGCAAAGTGCAAAAAATATGCATTGCACCAAGTGACGTCTCCATTACAGTTGCAACACATTCTTGTTTAAGTAGTCCAAAGTAATGACATTTGTAAAAAAAGAGTAACATGTTTTGGGCACAAAATGCTACACCTTAAGAATCCACAACAAGAACAAGGGGCATAACACCACACATGTCACCATGAATGGTAGGAGCATAGACAACAAGGAAATTTCTAAGTGCACATGGCACCACTATACTTTCAATACAATATGAGAAAAACTACACCTCAAAATGCTGTATGCAAAAGTCAAAGTTAGGCACTTTAAACAATCACAATGCATCATCGTATCCAAGTGCCAGCAAACCATAGTGCCAAAAGCACCAAAAAAGTTACACTTTGTAAGCCCCACCCACCAATCACATGTGAAGTCCCATGGCACAAGTGCACTGGTTTCCATGTGTTGCATAATGCATTGCCATTTGAGAATCATGTTGCACTATGCCAACTTCTCCACTGTGTGCACAGTTGTAGCAACATGTAATATCATACCACACCTTGCATCTTCAAGATTACATATAATGATATTTCCATGAAAGAATAATCCAAGTCTTCTAATGGGTCAGCATGTTATCAAAGGACAAAAGTAATATGATTAAAAATACAAAAAAACTTTCACTTTGTGGGTTCCACTTATTGCATGCATAGAATGCCATGGAGCATGCACAAATTGCCTATTGTGTGCACACATATTGTATTACCACATGGGAAAATAGTGCACTATTACATGTTTAGCTATTGTGATGCATGGCTAAAGCCACAACCCAGTAAGTGGAAACCTTAAAGTATATTACACCATCCAACTTCTACTTCACCATGGCCAATGATATGTGGCACATTTTTCTTATGAATTACATATTACGATAATTTTGTTCAAGAGGAAGGCAAGTCTCTTAAGTCTCTCAATTTAGATGCACTTCAAAGAAGCATTTCAAATGTTGCTACTGCTTGCTTCAACTCTCCAAAATCATCCTTGATAGGCTGTCTTCTTGTTAGATTCCTCCTCCAATGGGTTAGATTATCACTTTATTGCCATAATTGGTATTGTTGTACAAAATGACATGGGCATAAATTTAACTATTGTAGAAAAAAATGTGGTTTTAAGTTAAGCTTTGATCATGGACACTATTTTTATTCTTGAAGTAATGCAACTTCTTTTAAGACTACAACTAATGTCTAACCAGTGGTGATTGCATTAGATTCTACTATAACCATTGTTGTAGTAAACTAGTTGGTTTTGTTTAATAAACAATTGTTCCTATTATAGTGTTATTGCATAGGGAATGTAGTCTTTCAAATAGTTCTACATAAAGTACCAAGGAAATGGTGTTATAGAATAGGTTATTCATGAAGAACATATGTATTATTTTGTTTAGGACTATCAATACCACTTCCCAATCTACTTTACCTTTATGTTTTTATTAATTTTATGTATGAACCTAATTAAGGAGAGATGATGTAAGCTTCACCATTACCATATCAAGAAACCCAAAGACTTATGTTTCATTTATTATTTAAGGAAAGTACAAAGTTATGTGGAACTAATTTTGTTAAGATAATGAAAACAAAAATGAAGAAAGGTAGGGGAGCTCTTGGTTAATTTGGAAAATTAAAAAAGTAAATAATTATTGCAAGGAACAATAATATAAGTTTGGTAAAGCATTGAGTGATGGTTTCAAGTTTCTAAAAAGTTTAGAGTAGACCCATTCATCGAGGCTTTTGTTGGGATTACTTGGAAAGCATATTGTAGATTTATCATGGTTTTATCTTGATGTGAAAAGAGGTTACAATGACTAGGGCTAGCAAGGATAGAGTGATTATTTGCACCATTACATATGAGCTTGTCACATGAAGCTTACTTGTCACAAAATCTAGGTGTATTAGATATCTTGTGTTTGGTCTATTTTGATGGATAATGATTGTACTATGATAGAATATTTCTACTTCTATCAAGAGGGTGAAGCAGGATAGCTTTTGTATTAGTCATGATTATTAACAATTTAGCAAATATTTACTTCATTTGGAGTAGAGACTCTTTTGATCCAAGCAAAAAGGAGGAAGTAAAATTCTTTGGGTTATACTTGATGGTAGATGGATTGAGAAATTATAAGTCATTATGTATCTCAAGGTTGCCAAAATAATTATCAAGGAAGGTTTTGCTCTCTTTGCATAGTGCTATTACATATACAACTATAAACAATCTTAGGGTTGCAATAATGCTAATAAGCCTTTGAAGCCATAGAAAAAAAACATAATTGGAAGAATTATTATGCATAGTACTATGGCACATCCTCTAATGGCATAAATAAATGGTTAGTGGCTGGATGGTAAGACAACTTTTCTTTTGGTAAAGCTACTTTCCCTTTTTTATCCTTAGCTATAGAAAGGCATTTTCTTGTGTCAGTTTGCTATAGCTAGTGCAAGCTAAAAGTGTTGGCTTTTAGCTTTGAGTGATAGGTTCAAACAGAGGCCTACTATAATATGAATTGTAGGGTGTGTAGAATGATTTGGTAAAGGGGACCTCATTGAAGTATGCTGATATTACTATTGGGAAGATGTCACTTTATTTTTTTTGTAGCTATAAGGACTAATGTTTTTTAAATAATATACTTTGTTTTCTTACTATTAGTTATTAGGAGCCTCAAATAAATATTGCATCAATTAGCTACCCTAAATTGCTATATGGGAGGAATAAATTATTTTAGCAAAGATGTAGAGGCTATCGGCCAAGTTGTTTCTGGAAATAAGGGGCCTATAGGCTTGTCAACACCTATGTGCAAATAATTATTATTGCATTTCTATTTATTGATAAGGGTGACCCGTTGACGTTATGGAAATCTATGTGTTAGACGTTTTGTCTAGAGGCCAAGTTAATTAATGTTTTGTTATGATTGTTGTGTTGGAAACTCTCTTTTGCTCCAATTGCACTTACTATTGCATAAGAAAGTAAATTACTTTCTTCAATATTATTACATGGCTGGGTCCTAGAATTCAAATTTTGTTCCAAGTGAGGATTTGGATTATTATGTAGTCAGATACATGGATGGGAACAACTATAAATATCAAGTAAATGTGGTAGAAGATAATCATAAAAGTTATAGCGATATTCCTGCAAAAGGGAAAACTAGGCACTTCATCATTCCTTTTTGGTGCAATCCTATTGTATAATAAGTTTGTATATATCATCATTACGTTATGGGTATTGGTGGCTGCTACATCACCTGGTTTTCAATGTACTACTTGATTAATGTTATAATGATGTGGGTGGTGCACATATTATGTGGAGTTATTATTCTACTAACGAAAAATTTCAAGAACTTAGTTTCAGAATGCTTCTTTTATCGAAATTGTATGATTAATTTCATGAATTGTCTTAGTACTATGTGTTGTTATGGAATTGTTGTGCCTATAAAAAGTGGACTTCACATAGATACAATTTGTAACAAATGAAACAAATATGTCTAATCGTAATATTATTCTTATAATAAATTATGATCTAATTTGTTGTGTGTATATCTTTGGGATTAAGGAAGCTAAATCTAATGGCTACTTGTAACATTTAATAAGGAAGAATCGGGTCTTCATGGTTTGTCTTTCAGAAACTCATGTGGAGACATTTAATTACTATGAGGAGGTTCAAATTTTTGTCAAAAACTTGGACTACATTATTTGACGTTCGACCAGGCTACTTGGGTTAACTGTAGCACTATGGTAGAATTTGGCATGCTTAAGACTATGGATCACTCTTCATAAGTGGTTACTATCAATTGAGATGTTATAACAATGAAATTTGGAGGTGTTGTGTAGTGTATGCATCAAAATTCTATATAAACTACTAACTAGCTTGGGACTAAATTAGAGATGCTAATATGTTTTATGGAGTATTACTTATGGTAAGGCACTTCAATGACTTACATGCATAGTAAGAGAAAATATAGGAAACAGTTTAGCATTGGCCAAGCTTAATATGAATTCTCTAACTCAATTCATGATTTGGATCTAAATATCCAAGGTTTCATTGGAAATTAGTTTACTTGGTGTAATAATGAAGAGACGAATACCTATATCTATTAAATATTATATATAGCTTTTATCAATATTGATGGTATGCAAGCCTTCCTAAGCAACACTTTTCCCTTGCATGACCTCAAGCGACTACCCATTACTGTTATAGTTTAGACAATAATTATGGGAAAAACTAAATGGAGAACCCATTTTTAAAAAATTTTATTATGTTTTCCCTAATAAATTAATGTATTTAATATAGAATGTCAGTTAGAGGAATCCCAATGGATAGTTTGTCACTAAATTTTATAGACCTTTGTCAACATTAAAGAAATGGAGCATAACAAAGCTTGATAACATCAACAAAAATCTCTACCAATTAGAATAGGGAATCTAGGAGCATCAACATATGGAATCAATGGGTGGCTTAACTGAGCTACTAAATGATCTTTTGGCATAGCCTATTTCTTCATATCACATTATATCTAGGTGACCCTTGGGAACTAAACATAGTTCTTGTAAGAAATAGATACCTTTACTTTCTAGAGAAACTATATCTAGCAACATAAAAATGATATTGCGAATCTAATATCCTCCCTAACTGATATTAAAAACATTTTTTGTCATTTTTTGTAAGAAATGTTGTAGACATCTATAGTATGATCCTTTTCCACCATTCTATCATTTGATAATTACTAATGATGAATATAAGACTGCACTTACGACTCACATCATTGATGATAGGGTTGAATTTATGATGTCCAAAAAACAAATAAATCCCATGTTATCGATGGATTCTCTACTAAGTTTGTGCATGGTTTTTGGAAGATCATATAGATGGACATTGTTATGACAACAAAACAATTCTTTAAAGATTGCTTTAGGCCAAAAAGTTCAAAAGCCATGCTGGCCATAGTCTTTCCTAAAGTTGAAGGAGCATCAAAATTTAAGCAATCTGGGATCATAAGCCATTGTATTAACATTTACAAAGTAGTGACAAAATTTTTTGTGGTTAGACTAAAGGTAATGCTTCCTCAAATCATTGTTAGGGAGCAAGTTGCTTTTGTGTTAGGCTCTGTTATATCTAATAATTTTTTTTGGCATAAGAAATCAAAACCTGTTTGCACCTGTCTACTTTCATTGAAGGTTTGATGGTAATAGAATTAGATATAGACAATGCTAATGGTTAAGAAATAAGAAATTTGTGTTCGAATAAGGCTTATATTGCTACACCAACATTTAGGATTATGTTTAATGGTATTTATCTATAATTGATCAAATCAACTAGGGTCCTTAGATAGAGATGTCCTTTCACTTTATACTACTTTACTATTATGTCTTAGTATCTCTTATTGCTTATTAGTATCAACTTGATCTTGCTATTACAATTGGGTTTACAATTGGCCCTTCTTCTTAAATGATTATAGACCTCTATATACTGACCAGATGATGATTTATGCACCTAGACATTATGTTATAATGAAGAGCATTTAGGATATTATAGAGTAGTACAGGCATCACTCAGGTTAGTGATGAATCTAAACAAATTTAGAGTGTTATATAGTAAAGGGATGGAGTACAAGTGTCAAAAGTTGACTTATTGAAATTTTTGCAGACATAATTAAAATATCCAGGAAATCAATTATATCAACAAAACTTTAGAAAAAGACCTTGATTATGGTGTTAATCATGTAGAAAAGTTTGTAAAGATGTATGATCAATTCACTCTTAATGGTGGGAAAAAAATGCAATGATTAACATGATTTTAACTATGAATCATACTTTTTACTTAGCCTACATTGTAATTCCAAGCTAAACTATTGTAGAATAAAAAATGGTACATCATGAATTATGAAGTAGTTTAAATGATAGTAGTGCAAACTACTATGCCTATTGAGAAACACAACTCCTCTTAAGGAATGTCACAGACTTTGATTTCATAGTTTGTTAACATAGTAGTCAAGGTTAACTACAAAACATGGTAGGTGTAGAATTTCTCAAAAAGTCTATTCATTTGTTTAATCCATTAGATCAAAATATTTTATGAGAAATATTGCTTTACATATGTCTTGTGGTTCATCTCATACATGCAAGTTACTCAATATTAGAGCCCTAGACTACAAACATTATGATTTTAGAGAATTATTGCAAGAAATTTTTGTTTCCTTTTTTTTTATACTTTCCTTCAACTTTCCTATTGTTACATAGAAAACCAATCTTAACATGGATGGGGTGCATCTAACATTTGTAGTAGAGCTAATCAAGGAGCATAAGGTGTAGGATCACAAAATGATTCAAAAGTTGTCCATGTCTGACTTTGTATTTTAGTTTCGATATTCTCCTTCATTTAAGTCAAATAAAATGAATGTTTTGTGCTTCAAATTAAGTGAGGATATGGTGTTGGGCTAAAAGATTATATGCAACAACATGTATACAGGCCATAATCCATTAAGAGAGGCTTCGAAAGTGTAGATGCAACATGGAGTAAGCATTTTCCTTTGGAGATTAGCATTAAATATGCTTCCTGCATACACTTTGCTTCATTCAAGAGAGGTTGAGATGTCTAAACTTTTTCCTTAGTGATGTACTACTAATGAAGATGTGAAACATTGTTTCTAGGAGTGCTATATCATGAAATAACTCTTGACTAGTAGCTTTGTAAATGATTGATTCATGCATGATGAAATTAACTATAAGGAGATCACTTCTATTTTTATGTTCCTTAATTAGACATCTATGAATATGTAGGTGGCTATGACTTATTAAGTAGAGACATGTGATTCTCTAACTTTATTGACCCTTTAGCATAACAAGAATTTATAGGCATAAGTGAAAACTTTATTGAATTTACCTGCACATCAAAGGAGCTATTGCATTGCAGTTGTTGCTTGCTAACACTCTCTATTCATGTCCACTAGAAACTCAGGTGGTCTTGATTGGTTGTTTGTTATCTCTTGTTAGACTCCACCTCCAATGGGTTGGATTAAATTTAGTTGTGATATTGTTGTACATAATGGCTTCAATGCTTGAATTAGGATTGTTACATAGAATGATATAGTTAGATCTATTACAGCCATTGTTAATTTCCATGCAATAATGATTGAATCAGATTAAATTATAGCCATTGTTATAGTTAATTAGTTGCATTTTATCAACACCAAATAATAATTTTTGTTGTGGTTCCTATCCCCCATAATGTATGAAGGCCAATATTCAATACATTAGGTTTCTCATCTTGTATTTTTGTATGATTTTATTTGAGACTAGGTAATGCACCACCCAAACATCTTTAACAATATCTTTCTATTTATTTTAAGTATTAAAATTCTTAAAGAGAATATATTGTAGGATTCTATCATTACATTATCAAGGATTGTAAAGTCTTGGATTTCTTATAAGGTGCTAAAGGATTTTATGAAGAGAAACATCAAGTAATCCCTGGTTAGCATCATTTATCAGCAAGACTAAGATGGTATCTAATCATCTTCAAGCCCCTAATACTCTTGTAATGGTTTTTCTTTCATAGATCCAACAATTTTAACTTCGACTATCATATATGCATGGCAAAATTGTTTCTCTAAATCTTTACTTTTATTTTAAAGGCCATCAAAATAGGATCAAAATCTTTTGATGTTTATCCATGGTAATGTATCTAGAGCATGGTCATTTTTTGAACACTTTAGTTTCTTCAAAGTAATGATGTTACAAGAAATATGTGGCAAGATAAAGACAAACTACATCATTTAAAAAAAGATTATGGCAAGCAGTATACACCGACCAAATTAATGGTGTAACTGAGAGCTTTTTAGCTATAATAACTTAAACATACACTGTTGAAGATAGAATTATTATGGCTACTAAAAAAGACTTACTGTCCAAAGGATCATCATTAAGAGATTTAGATTGTACTCATTCTAATTACAAAACTCATGGAACTGGGTATTGTTATCAACTATCAATACCTCCCCACATCAAGATTGAGCAAATGGCATGTTTGCCACCATTCTTAGATGTTGTAGCCATTCTCAAGCTATCTCTTTAAAATCAAACCCTAATTTTCTATCACCCATCATAGCCATGTTAAGCCCCTTTACTACCATCAAAAGTTGATATGATAAAAATTTGAGTGATGCATCACCTACCCTAACATCATGTGATATGACAAGTTATCATAAAAATTTAAGGAACTTGGTGAAAGCCCACATCAAAATTTTACCTAATAAATACATCCCCTAATAAAGTTAAAATATGATGAACGTGTTAGCTCTTAAATTGTTATGGATTGTTTAGTAGCATGGGCATACAATTAACCAGAACTATTTTTTTTAGTCATTCACTATTTCATAGTTTGAAAATATTCATAACTACACTTGCATTGACTAACCATTGAGAGAAGCATATGACTACTAGTAAGATCAGCCACATAGAAACACAATGGTAAAGCTTTAGGCATCTCCTCATGTCATAGTTTACATGTTCACCATGTTTGGTGACACTCCACAAAGGAAGAGCGAATGCTACCTTGTTTGGATATTATCCATCAAGTTTTGAAATGTTGATGCTTAATAACAACATTCTTTGATGACAAACCTCCTTGGTAGAGAATGAAGAACAAAATGAGTGATTCCCAAGATTATGCCAACACTAGAATAGGGATGATTACTTGTTCAATAGCATTACAAAATGTCAATAGTTCCAATGCAAAAGAATTGTTGCATCAACAAGATAATCAAATGAGAACATAAAAAAGTAAGAAACATATAAACTTCATTCTTTGCAAGGTTTGATTACATGACAAAGCCCTACACATAATAACAAACCACACCATGAGGTAGCCAAGCCATAAGAAGCAAGACCATAGAAAACATCTCTTATGCAAAAATGATCTCTTGCCAATGTAATCCCATTAGTCTAAAGATATTTAAAGATTTATAAAAAGAAGTAAAAAGGGTTTAATTCTAGATCGAAGGACTTAGCTAGAACTCATATGGCATGTCAACCAACAAACCTTACAAAAATTGCATAGGCATACAAATAATCCATTATGACCTACACCAATCAAACAATCATTAAAATGGTTGAAAAGTATTCCACCTACCAAATCAAGGATGGTGAACACAACTAATATAACTATAAAATGTTTTGTCCAAGATATATGACAATTAGAGCAAGAACATTACATGCTCCAAACTTGGCTAAGCATGAAGAAGCACCATGTTATTCACAAAAAAAGTTATAATTACACAACTGACAAGTCACGCTTGTCGTGCTCTACCAAGCTGCAAGCATATGAAGACATTGCATGAGGGTGAGGCTTGCCACCATGCCCCATACTTTTATAAAGAAACAACATACTTAATCAACACATGCACGAGTGCAATTTGCACCATAGATGTTTCACTATGAAATGACAAAATATCACACTAAACAAAGCCTTGAGTTGTTAGAAAAGTTTCAAAATTTCACATTACACCATGTCAAGTCCCCATTAGACAAACACCTCATTTTGGCTTCAATTATCCTACGAAATGATAACAGTTAGAAAGAGCCACATGTTTTAGGCAAAAACATTGCACTTGCAGAATTCCAACACACACAACATGGGGATGTTGTCATGTGTCGTACCAGAGGATAAGAGCATGGATGAGATAGACATTACTAAGAGCACATGGCATCGTCAAGCTTTCACTACAAAATGAGCAAAACTAAATCTCATAGTGGCCACATAGAGAAAAAGTGACATTTTCTACCTGCACAAAGACAGATCTCGCAATAAGACATCATCTTATACATGTAAAAACATGTCGTAGTGCTAAAAATTGCAAAAACTATTTCATCACAAGTCACTTGTTCAAGATGTCACAAGGCACTCTTCAGAATAATGGACTATCACGCATGATTAATGATGTAGCACAATATGCACAAAGCCTAATGTATATTGCACCATCAAACTTTTTCTTCATCATAAGCTACATTGTGCCCCACATAAACACTTCCAAATTGCATGCTTTGATAATTTCATCAATGTTGAAGACAAGTCTTCTAATAGGACATCACCTTATCAATGTGCCAGTAGTCCATCGCAAAAACATCCAAAAAGAAGTTGCACTTTGTCGGCCCCAATAAACACATGAATTGGTATGAATGGACTGTCCATATTTGCTGTTTCATGCATGAATTGTACACTAATAGTGCTGCAATGTGCCCATTGCTCTACCATACATGTTGCTTCAGTAGCCTGAAGCTAGGGCTACAACGAAGCTTACAAAAACCCTATTGCATAATGCTCCATCTAACTGTCATTTCACTGTTGGAAGAACTACATTACACATTGCTTCTAGGGGATTGTATGTTGTGAAAATATTGTGAACAAAGGAAAGTCTCCTAATAGCCCTCACCTTATCTTAGCTCTAATAGTCCATAACATAAAAAAGTAAAAATAAATATTACACTTTGTGTGCAACACTACTCATATGTAGATGATGATGTTGGGCACATATGAACTAGCCTTTAGAAGTGGACATAGTGTTATAACACATGTAGTTTTTTATAATGTGTGATTAAGGGTGTAGCTTTGCATGCATAGACCTTAACACATACTGCATCAATCAACTTCTGCTTTACTACAAGTCACACTACCCTGCACATTACCCTATATGGATTGAATATTATGTCAATTCAATCATGAATGAATATGTCACCCAATGGTGCTTCACCTTATCCATGTGCCAATAACTTGTAGTGTTAAATATGCCAAATGAGTTACACTTTAAGGTCTCAACAAATCATTCACAAACCATGGCATAATTAAAGACCCTTGCCATGCATGTGCATAGTCACATATCATGCATGCAGCTACAGTAGTGTGTGCCCAGAGTTGTAGTCCAACATGCACAAACCCTAATGCATATTACCGTATCCAACATCCACTTCATCGCAAGTTACGCTATGTCACATATTGCCACCTACAGATAGCATTTTGTTACAATTTCACTGAGGAATAATTGAAGTCTCTTTTAATAATTCGTCACCTTATCCAAGTGCCAGAAAGTCAAGGCAAAAAAAATCTTAAAAAAGGATTGCACGTTGTTGGCCCCACTAACCACACACATAAGATGCCCTTAAGAAGTCACAAAGTGCATGCAAACTAGTTTTTGTGCACACATACGACTTCAACTTCATGATGGATCATATCGCACCCCACATTGCCCTTTATGGACTACATAATATGACAATTTTGTTAACAAATAAGGAACTTCTCCCAATATAGTGGCTCTGATTTCATTCCCCAAGTAAACATAAGCATTTACACAATTGCCAAATAAGTTTTATTTTACTTCAGTCTAAAATTGTTCGAAAACTCTTTGAAGTACCAAAAAATTGAAAAAAAATAATGCATGATTTTTTAAATATTATATTTATATATTAAAGTAAAAATGTGATTAATTGATTGATTTTGTGATAACCAAGTTTAAATGATCAAAAGGTTACTTGAGAGAACATTTAGAGTTAAATAGTAATATAGCCAAATCAAGTTAAAAACTTTTAAGAAATGAGAAAAATTACATATAAAAGTTGAATTCCAAAAGATCATGTGAAACATTCCCAATCATAAAGTAGGTAAAAAAACAAACTGCCTCATAAATCTTAACAAAATTAATGAAAACAAAATATTTAAAATATAACATCCAATATTTAGGTTACTAGAGCTTATAGTAACAAATTCAACAGTATTTGTTTTATCTCAATTCAGAACTTTTTTAAAAATGTTGTCAGTTGCAAAAAAAGTGTATTTAAATAATTATGATTTTAACATTAAGTAAATAAATTTTAAATATAAAATAAGATAAATTGAAGCAATATATTACAACAAAAGAAAAATAATGTAACTACTATTTGTGAAATGATTTTGAGATAATTAATAACATAACCAAATAAGAAGAAAATATTTCAAGAAATAAGATAAATTGTATGGAAAAGTCTTATTTCAAGATATTATAGAAATTAACGGTAATATCCTTGATCATAAAATTTAGAAAAAAAATAAAATATCTCATATAGCATACTAAAACTTTAAAAACATAATATATTTAAAACTTAAAAAGGAATCTTGAATTTGATAATGCTCTTTGAGGTGAGTCCAAGGATTCTTGTTTCCTCTCGATTGGACCACATTTGGAATAAGTGTGAATCAAAAAAGCAAATAAGAATAAATAAAAATAAATTATTATTTAATATCAAGCAAATATTTATTAGAGTTAAAATGAGTTAAATTGAAGTAATGTAATATAACTAACTTAAACTGATGTAATGGTTGCAATAGTAATGGTTTAGAGTTTTGTAATAATATAAGCAAATCAAATTAAAAATTTGAATAATTGAGATACATTAAATGTGTGAGTCTTATGAAAGTGCTTAATAGATCAAATATGACATCCTTATTCATAAAATTTGACATGAATCAAATAATCAGGTAAGGAACTATAAAGTTATTAAAAATAAAATTTAAGAAAAAATAAATAAATAAATATTTAATTAATTAGACCTTGTTAAGATGACTCTATCAATATTTTTACTACTCATACCTCATTTGTAATATAAAAATATTGAAGTAATGAAATATAAAAAAATTAAAGTTTTGAAAAAACAAATAAAAGTAACATAACAAATCAAAGAAAAACTTAAAATAAATGAGATAAATAATATAGAAATATTGCATTACAATTAACATAGAAAATAAAGTGAAACATCCTAAATTATTAAAATTGAAACAAACTAAAATGGCTTGTAAACTTTACATAAATATTTAAATAGATAGAGCTCATAGAGTTGAGCCCAATAACTATGCTGTCATCTTGATCATGCCCTTGTAACACATTATTAAGAATTACCAAAATAAATCAATATAAATAATAATATATTTTTTTAATATTAAGTAAATATTTATTAATAATGAATTAGATTAATTGAATAAAATTAATATGACCAAATCAAAGTAATTTTAAGTTCACATGAGAGAATAATGAGAGTTGTATATTATTAAAACTAAATAAATTAAACAAATTTGAAGAAATGAGAAATTATATAAGAAAGTTGCATTTCAAGATATTAAGAAAACTGAGTATAACATCCTTAATTTTTAAATCATGTGTGAATCAAAATATCTCATAAAGCATACCAAAATCCTAAAAAACATATTTAAAACTATAAATAAATTAGTTAATTACATCAAGCTCATCAAGATGAGTCGATCAACATTTCTTATATCTTGCTCAAACTTCCTTCTTAATTACTACAAATTACGAAAACAAATAGCATAAATAGTAAAAACAATTATTTTGGTAATAAGAAAATATATGTTAAAAATGACATATGTTAAAATTGAATCAATATAAAATAATTACATTAAAACAATGTAGAGGTTAAAGAAGACAAGACTTAGTATTACATAGTAATATGACAAAATCAAAGCAAAAATTTGAAGAAATGAGATAATTTCTCAGGGAATGTTACTTTCTAGGATAATAAGGACATCAATTGTGAAATCTTGGTCATCAAATGTGGTAGGAACGAAAATATCTCAAGAAGCTACCAAAACCCTCGATAACAAAACATTTTAACAACAATTCAAAATAAAATATTTAATTAAAAAAATACTCATTGTGACAATTCCTAATAAAGAATTCCTAAAAAAGAAAACTTGAAGCATTATAATACAACTAAATCAAAGGAATGTTAAGGCCAAACATGACTAGATATATAGTTAAATAGTAATAGATGCAAATTAATGCAAAATAGTTGAGGAAATGGTATATATTTTATGGGAAAGTAGCATTCCTTGAAGCAAAGGGAATCAAATGTAATGTTGTTGATCTTATGGTAATGCCCAAAAAAAATTACTTATATAACTTACTAAAATAAATAAAAAAAATACTTATAATAAATAAAAGGCAGTTCTAAGTTGGTAGAGCTCATCAAGATGAATACAATAACATTTGTTTTAATCTTGATTAGACATCAATTTGTAATTGCTACGAATTTCCAAAGTAAAAAATAAACAAATAATAATTAATTATGTTTATATTAACTTCATGTATAATAAAGCTAAACTGAGATAAAGTAAAGAAATGTAATCTAACAAAATAAAAGTTATGTAAAGGACACACAAGAGGAAAATAACGACTCAAGTAATGTAGCTAAACAAATTTAAAAAATTTGAAGTAGATAAATTGTATAGAAAATATTACAAGATGTTAAGGTGATCGAGTGTAACATCCTTAATCATCAAATCAAACAAAAAAAAATCTCATAAACTATGCCAATACCTCAGAAAATAAATATTTAAAAACAATTGGACAAAGAAATTTTTATTTAATAAAGTTTCTCAAGATGAGTCAAATGTTGTTTGATTCATATCAATCTCACCTTGCTTCAAATTACTATGAATTACTAAAATCAATAAACATTCATTATTATTTTAATATTAAGTAAATAATTTTAAATTTGAAATAATTTTAATTAAAGAAATGTAATATAATCAGATCAAAGTGATTTAGAGGTTACATAAAAGAAGAATTACAATTTCATTGTAATTAAACAGATGAAAGCAAAAAATTTGAAGAAATTAGATAGATTTTTTGGGAAAGTTTCATTCTAAAAAACTAAAGAAATCGATTATAATATCATTGATTGTTAAATCATTTACAAATTAAAAAATCTCATAAAGCATTTCCAAGCATAAAAAAATAAAATATCTAAAATAAAAAAATAAATATTAAATTCGATATTGAACTTGAAATGACTCCATCGAAGTTCATTTAATCTCAAACTAGGCACTTTTTAAATAATTAAAAAACATCAAAATAAATTAGCATAAAAAAAATAAATTATTATTCTCACATTTAGAAAATGTGTAATAAAGTTTAATGAGTTAAATTGAAAAAAGTAATTCATTGAAATCAAATTGATATAAAGGTCACATGAGAAGAGAATTATAACTCGTAGTAAAATAATTAAATAAAATAAAAAAATTTGAACAAAAGAGATCAGTTGCATAGGAAAGCTGCTTTTCTAAAATACCAAAGAGATCTATTGTAATATCATCAACAAATAAGTTATGAGTCAAAATATCTTATGAAACATGCCAAATCCTTACTGTTTAATTAAGTATAGCTTTTTGGGTTGTGCCTAACCACACTAGCTTACTCTTGATCTCAACTAATTTTGTAATAATATAAATTACTAAAAAAATAAAAATACCATAATAAATTATTATTTTAATATAAATTAAATATATTTTAGTTTTGAAATATGATCAATTGAAGCCATGTAATATATTCTAATAAAAGTTGTGTAAAAGTCATAACAGTGGAAAATAAGTGTTCGATAAAAATGTTAATCCAAGCAAAAACATTAAAAAAATAAGCTAAATTATCCAAAAAAATTGCATTAATAAGACACTAAGAAGAAGGATTTCAACATTGATAATCATCAAATCTATTGGGAATCAAAATATCACATAAAATATGTTAAAATATAACAAAAAAAACATTTAAAAACTTAAAAATAAATATTTTTTTGAATATAGTTTTTCAGGATAAGTCTAACGACTTTTGTTTTATCTCGAACAAGTCTCATTTAGAATTGCTATGAATAAGCAACATAAATAAAAATAAATAATATTAAATATATATTTTAATCTTAAATAAATATATAGTAAATCTAAAATTAGATAAATTGAATGAATCAAAATACAACCAAATCAAAGCTATGAAAAGGTCATATGAGAAGAGTAATAGACAACATGGTATCATAAAAAAATCAAACCAAAAAGTTTTAAGAAATGAGATAAATAATAAAAGAAAGTTGTAATCCAAGATACAAAGGAAATTGAGTCTAACATCCTTAATAGTCAAATTAAGTGCCAATCAAAATGTATCATAAAATGTATTAAAGCTTATGAATATAAAATATTTAAAAGTATAAAAATACATATTTAATTTGATAAAGTACTTTGAAACTAGTCCGATGAAGTTCCTTTTATCCAGCACTAACCTCCTTTTTAATTACTATGATTTGCAAAGCTACATTATCATAAAAAGTAACAAATTATTATTTTAGTATTACAAAAAAATATACTAAAGCTAAATTTAGATAAATTAAAGTAATGTAATATAAAAAAAAGAATGAGAAGTAAATGTCACACAAAAGAGAAGTTAGAGTCTCACTATAAATAATCAAATAAAAAGAAAATAATTTGAAAAAAAATGTGATAATTTATATATATAAATTACATTCTATGACAATAAGTATGAGTGTAAAAAACTTGATCATTAAACTAGTTATGAATAAAGATATCTTATAAAGATTCCAAAACCAAAGAAAACAAAATTTTTAGTAATATATAAAATTAATTTTTAATGGTGCAGAGCATGTCAAGATGAGTACAACATTGCCTATTCCATCTAGATTGAATCTCATTTAAAATTATTTCAAATTATTATGTAAATGAGCATAAATATTAGCAATTTATTTTTTTAATATTAAGTAACTTTATGTTGAATTTGAAAAAAAAGATAAATTTAGTTAACATAATATAACAAAATAAAATAAATAAAAAGACCACATAAGACGAGATTAAGAGTGACAAATTAATACAACCAAATCAAACTAAAAAATAAGAAAATTTGAGATAAATTATAATAAAAATTTACATTACATGGCACTGAGAAGATCTAGTTTAAGATCATTGATTGCCCAACATGTATAGCATAAAATGTCCAAAAAATAATGGAAAACATTACAAATAAAGATTTAACAATATATAAATTAAAAATTAATTTGATAAAGGATGATGAGATGAGTTCAAATTTGTTTATTTCATATTGATTAGAATTGGCTTTGAATTATTAAGAATTACTAATGAAAATAAATACAATTAATAAGACATAATTATCTTAAATATAATTAATTATTATCGTAGAAATTAGGTAAATTGGAGCAATGTAATGCACATATATGAATAATATATAAATTTTACATGTCAAGTGATAAAGAAACATAACAAAATAAAACCTAATAATTTGAATAAATGTGATAAATTGGAAGAGAAAATTCCATTTAAGGTACTAAGAACATCAAGTGTAACTTGTTCGATTAATGATTCAAGTGATAGTTTAAATATCTCTTAAAGCATAAAAGTATTATAAAAAATAAAATACTTAAAAATAAAAAAAATATTTACATTGCATTTGATAGTACTCATCAAGATGAGTCTAATGACATTTTTCATATCAATAGATCTCATTTGGAATTATATTGTACTATCAAATAAATAAATAAAAATAATGACAATAAATTGAACTAATATTAAGTAAATATATAATAAATAAAAATAATATAAATTGAATCTATGTAATATAAAATAATTAAACAATAACAATGAATAAAATGGGGTAAATAGTATGAGAAAATTTAATTCGAAGAGACTAAGGAGATGGAACACAACATCCTCGATCATCAAATCAGAAAGAAATTAAAATGATACATAATATGTCTAAAACACGATAAAAATATTTAAAAATATAAAACTAAATATTTTAATATATATAGGTTATAATGACATCTCTAACGACATTTATTTCAACTTAACGAAACCATTTTTGAAATTGCTATGAATTACAATTATAAATAATCTTAAAAAATAATAAACTATTATGTAAATATTAAGAAAAGACATATTAAAGGTAAAAATATACAAATTTAAGTAATGTAATATAATCGAAGGAGAGATATGTTCAAATGAAATACATAGGGGTTCAGTGTCACATTGTAATATGACTAATTCAAAGACAAATGTTTTGAGAGAAAAGACAAATTGTTCAAGAAAGTTAAATTCTAAAAAACTTAGGAGATCATGTGTAAATTCTCAATAATCAAAATAGTTATGCATCAAAAGGTTTCATAAATTGTGCAAAAAATGTGGAAAATAAAATATTTAAAAATATAAGAAATAATTGTTAACTGGTAATACTTGTTAAGACACTTCGAATAACATTTCTTTTTTATTGATTGGGCATCGTTTAGAATTACTATGAAACACAAAAGTAAATAAGTTTGAAAAATAATTATTCATTCTTTTTAAATTAAATAAATATATATATATAACCTAAAAATGAGATAAATTGATGTAATATAATATAAAACTTTAAGACAACAAAGAGGCATAGGAGAGAGTACTTAGAGTTATATCATAATATAACAAAATTAAGGCAAAACATTTGAGGTAATGTTATAAATTTATTGGAAAGTTTCTCTCAAAGATGTCAGGAGAACGAGACTTATATTCTCAATCTTGTTTCATCTTAATTAGACAATGTTTCAAATTTCCTAGAATTATCAAAGTAAATAATACAAAATAATCACATATAATTATTTTAGTTTTAAATAAACATATATTGAAGCAAAAATTGGATAAATTGAATGAGAAAGTTGTATTCCAATGTACAAAGGAGATGAAAGACGACATCTTTCATTGTTACATTAGGAACAAATTAAAATATCTAGTAAAGCATGGAGAAACTATCGAATAAAAAATACCTAAAAATATAAAATTAAATATTCAATTGGATAGAACATGACAAGAAGTGTTCTAACAAAGTTTGTATCATCTTAATTGAACCTTGCTTCAAATTATTACAAATTATAAATGTAGATTGTGTAACATCCTTAATAACCATACTATGTATGAATCAAATTTTTTTATAAAAATGTGCAAAAACCTTAAAAAATCAAATAGTAAAAAATATAAAAATTGATATTTAGTGGTTACAGCTAATCTAGATTTTATTTCGTCTCAATCTAACCCTGTTCAGAATTACTCTGATTTACAAAATTAAATAATGTCAAATAATTATAAATTATTATATATATATTAAGTAATATATATATATATATATTAAAGATAAAATAAGATATGTTACAAAGCAAATATACATTCAAAGATACTTAAGAGATCATGTAAAACATTCTTAATCATCAAGTTAAGATTGAGTTGAAATGCCTCATTATAAATGCAAGATTCATTGAATACAAAATATTAAAAAAAGATGAAATAAATATTTAATTGGATTGAACTCATCAAGATGAGCCCAACAATTTTTTTGTCTTAACCAAACCTCATAGTAGTTGACTATGAATTATCAAAACAAATGAAAAAAATAATAAAAAATCATTTTGATATCAAATAAATATTAATTATTGCTAATATGAGATTAATTGAAGCAATGCAATTTATTAAAATAAAAGTAATGTCACTGTCAAATCAGACAATACATAGAGTTTCATAATAAATATCTAAATCATAGAAAAACTAATTTAAAAATAAAATAAATTCTATAAGAAAGTTGTGTTTAGAGGTATTAAGGAGATCGACTGTAAGTTCAAGAACGTCAATGCAAGAATGAAGCATAATATCAAATAAAACATGCAAAAATCATAGAAATAAATTATTAATAAAATAAATAAAAAAGAGTATTTAATTGGATAGAACTCATCAAGATGAGTCCAATGAGATCAGCTACATCCCCATAAAACCTCTGGAATTATGATGAATAATAAAAATAAAACATCATAAATAAATAAGAATTATTTTTTTAATATTTAGAAAATATTTTTTAGAACTAAAAATAAGATAAATTTAAGTAATTTAATAAAATAAAGTGAAATTGATGTAAAGTTCAAATGGCATGAATTTAAGAGTTACATTGTAATATAACCAAATCAAAGCAAAAGATTTGAAGAAATGAGATAAATTGAATCAGACTCTTACGTTCCAATGTATTAAGGAGTTTGATTGAGACAACCTCGATATTCAAATCTATTATAAATCAAAATATGTCATAAAGCATTCCAATACCCTAAAGAATAAAATAATTAAAAGTATAAAGGTGAATATTTAAATAAATAAAGATCATCAAGATGATCAAACAGCATTTGTTTCATCTTGATTTAATGTCATGTGAAATTTTTGAGAATTGGACAATAAAATGAGTAAAAATAACAAAAAAAATTATTATTATAATATTAAATAAATGTGTATTGAAGGTATGAGATAAAAGTAATACTATAATTAAACAAATCAATCCAATCAAAAGGTGAAAGTTTTGAATAAATGAGAAATTATATAGGAAAGTTGAATTCCAAGGTGTTAATGAAATTGGGTGAAACACACACAATCATTAAGTTAAGTACCAATGGAAATGTCTTGTAAAACATGCTAAAACTAAAGAAAATAAAGAGTTTAAAAAATATAGAAATTAATATTTAATTGAATGTAATACAAAAATTATAAATAAAAAAATTATAAATGTAATATTAATTAATGAAATAACCAATTCGAAAATGTTAAATTGAAGTAACAGAAAAGTCACATTAGAGAAGATTTAGAGATATATACTAATATAAACAAATTAAAATAAAATAATATAAAAAATGAGATAAATTTTAAATGAGACTTATATTCAAAGATACCAAGAAGATTTGATATAACATCTTCAATTTATTAAATCTAGTATAGAAAAAATCTCATAAAGTATGTTAAAACATAAATACCAAATATTTAAAAATATAAAAATGAATATTAAAATTAGTAGAGCTCTTTAAGATGACTGAAATTATATTTGTTTCATCTAAATCAAACAAAATTAAATAAGTAACAATTATAATAAGTTATTATCTTAATATTAATTGAATGCATGTTAAAGTTGAATTGAGAAAAATTGAAGAAGTGTACAATCACCAATCAAAGTATTGTAGTGGTTAGATGAGTTATGATTTAAAGTTACATAGTAATATAACCAAATCAAAGGAAAAAGTTTGAATAAATAAGATATATTTGCTTAAGAAAAGAGTATTCTAAGATACTTTAGAGATTTAGTATAACATCCCCAATCATCAATTTAGGAATGAATAAAAAAATATAGTAAAATATTGTGAAGGAATTGAAAATTAAATTTTTTAAAATAAAATAATATTTAATTAGATACAACTTACTGAGATAAGTTAATCCATGTTTTTTTTGTCTTGAGTAGAGCACATTTTAAATTTTTGTAAATTACAAAAGTAAGTAAATATAAGCAATAAAAAATTTTTAATTCAAAATTATGTAGGTATACAATAAAGCTAAAATGAGAAAAAAAATCAAAGCAATGCAATATAAGAAAATCAAAGTGATGTAAATAGCCCACAACATGACATTAACAATCATATAGCTATACAATGAAATGGAAGAAAACATTTTAAATAAATGAGATAAATTCAAAGGAAAATATTTATTCCAAGATATTATGTTGATTGAGTGTAGCTTTTTTTATCATCAAATATTGCATGAATTTAAATGTCTACTAAAACATGCCAATAGTATAGAAAATAAAACATTTAAAAATGCAAAAAAGTATACTTTATTTGATAGTGCACATCAAGACTAGTGTAATGACTTTTATTTTGTATTGGTTGGACCTCTATTGGAATTATAATGAACTACCAACACAAGTAAAAACAAATAATAATATTAAATTATCTTTAATATTATGTGAGTATATAATAAAAAAAGGGATAAATTGAAGTTGTGAAATACAACTATGTTAAAGAGAAAACATATAATAAAGCGAGATAAATTATATAGAAAGTTCTATCCTAAGATTCTAAGGACATGGAGTGTAATACACTCGACCATTATATTAGTTATGATTCAAAAACTCACATAAAACACACCAAAGTCATATAAATTAAACTATATAAATATATTTAATTGGACAGATCCCTTCTAGAAGAGCCAAGCAACATTTGTTTGGACTCAATTAGGCTTTGTTAAGATTTACTATGAATTACAAAAATAAATAAGCAACACTAAAAAATAAACTATGATTTCAATACTAAGAAATAATATGTTAAAAAAGATAGGAGATAAATTTAAGTAATGTAATATAACCAAATGAATTACATCTAAAGGTCACATAAGTGGTGGGTTAGAGTGACACAATAATATAACCAATTCGATGAAAAAAATTAGAGAAAAGGGATAAATTGTTTAGGAAATTTGCATTCTAAGACACTAAGGAATGTCATGTAAATCATCATTCATCAAGTGTGGTAGGAGTAAAAAAAGACTCATAATTTTTGCAAAATTCATGAAAACTAAAATATTTAGAAATATAACAAATAAAATTTAATATGATAATACTACTTGACTTGTCTAATGATATTTGTTTTGTCTTAATTTAAACTAGTTTAGAACTACTACGAATTACAAAATTAACTTCCCATTAATGATAATAAATTATTATTTTAGTAGTAAAAAAAATTGAAGATAAATGAGATAGATTGAAGTAATGTAATGCAACTAAATCAACGTAATATAATGACACATAAGAGGGTATCTGAAGTCAATCATAACATAATGAAATTGAACTAACAAATTTTAAAAAATAAGATGCATTATAAGGGAAATATGTTCTCCAAGAGCCTAAGAGATTAAGAGTAACATCCTTAACCATAAAATGACATACTAATCAAATTATCTCATAAATCATGCAAAATCTTAAAAAATAGAATACTTAAAAAATAAAAATGAACATTTATTAACATAAGGGTTGTCAAGATGAGTTTAATGATGTTTGTTATGCATTGATAATTAGTCGTTTGGAATTAGTCAAAATTAGATAAATAAATAAACATAAGTAATCAAGAATTATTATTTTTATTTTTAATAAATACATATTTAAGCTAAAATTAGATAAATTTCTTGAGAAAGTTGCATTCCAACATGCTTAGTACATCAAAGACAACATCTTTGATCATCAAATTAGGCATGAATTGAAATATCTCATGAGTAGTGAAACTATTGGGTAAAAATTATTTTAAAAATATAAACATAAATATTTAATTGGATAAAACACATCAAAAGGTGCACAACAAACTTTGTTTTATCTCGATTAAATCATGTTTGGAGATAGTATGAATTAAAAAATTAAAAAAAATATAAATAAAAATAAAGTATAAAAATGAATATTTAATTGGATTGTGTCTATCAAAATTAGTCTAATGACATTTATTTTTTCTCGATCTAACCTTGTTAGGAATCAGAACAAATTAAAAAGTAACTAAGGAAAAATTATAAAATTTTATTATTTTAATATTAAGAGAAAATTTATTAAGATAGATATAAGATGAAATAAATTCATATCATATAATAAAAAAAGTTAAGTGATGGTCACATTATAGAAGATTTATAGTTACATAATAAAAAAACCAAATAAAAGAAAAACATTTGAAGAAATAAGATAAATTACATAGGAATTTTGCATTCCAACCTACCAAGGGGATCAAGAGTGACATCTTTATTGGTCAAATAAAGTAAAAGTCGACATATCTTGCAAAGCAAGCCAATACCCAAAAAAAATATCAAAAATATTAAAAAAATAAAAATGGATAAAGCTCACCGAGGTTTGTTAAATGACATTTACTTCATCTCAAATGAATGTTGCTTGGAATTTCTACGAAATACAAAATTAAATAAGCAATAACAATATTAAATTATTATTTTAACAATAATGAAGTACATAATAAAGCTAAAAAAATGTTAAATTGAAGGATTGTATTATGACAAAATAAAAAAAAATTAAAGGTCACATAGGAGGAGATTTACGATAACTTTTAATGACTAAATCAATGACAAAAAATTTCAAGAAATGAGGAAAATTACACAAGAAATTTTTGTTAAAATATGAAGACAAAAATTCATGAACATTAAATCTAGTATAAAACAAAATATCTCTTAAATCATATAAAAAATAAAGAAAATTAAATATTTGAAAATGTTAAATTCACTAATTTGTTAAACAGATCTCATCGTGACAAGTCTAATGTCGTTTTTCATTTTGATAATGCAAGTTTTGCAATTTCAATGAATTTGCAAATTAAATAAGTAAAAAATCAAAAAATAATTTATAATTTCACTATTTGATAAATAAATATTAAAGTTAAAAAAATTGACTATACAATATTATGAAATCAAACAATATCAAGCCCACAGAAAAAGTCATTTAAAGTTACATAGTAATAAAATAAATCACAACAAAGCATTTAAGGAAATGACCTAAGTTGTACAAAAAGACTAAACATAAGATACCAAGGAGATCGAATGTGATACAATCAATTGTCGAATTATGTAAAACACAGAATATCTTGTAAAGAAAAATATTTGAAAAATATGATAAGGAAAATTTAATTTTATAGAGCTCCTCGAGACTATCCCAATGATATTGTTCCAATCTCCATCAAATCTCCTTTGGAATTACCAAACATTACCAATATAAATAAGCAAAAAACAATTGTTAATTCTATATTAAGTAATATATATATATATATATGAGATAAATTTAAGTAATGCTATGTCATCAAATAAAAGCATTATAAAGTCATAATAAGAGACTTTTAGAGTTACATAATAATATGACCAAATCAAAGAGAAATATTTTTAATTAAGGAGATTACTTGAACAATAAATTTGCATTTTAAAATATTTAGGAGACCATGTACTACATCCTCACTCATCATAATAATCACAAATCAAAATATCTAGAAAAGGATTTATAAAATTTTGTAAAATAAAAAAAAATACATCTAATTAGGTAGAGTTTGTTGAGATGAGTGCATCAGTCCATAATTCTTCTTCACTGAACCTCATATTTAATTTTGGTGAAATACAAAATTAAATGAATATAAAAAATGATAGATTTTTATTTTAATATTAAATGGATATATATTAAAGTTGAAATTAAAAAACTTGAAAAAGTATAATATAATATAATGAAAGAGTTTTAGGTGTCACATGAGATGCAGTTTAGTTCTGCAAGGTAATTTAACCAAATCAAAGCGAAATTTTGAATAAATGATATAACATTTATAAGAATGTAACGTTGTAGTTATAAAGGAGGTTGAGTGATACCACCTTCAGCATCAAATTATTTATTAATCAAAATATCATGCAAAATATGTTAAAATCATAAAACATAAAATACAAAAAAAATATAAATATGAATATTTAATGGATAAAGACCATTAAGAGAACTAAAATCATCTTTCTTTCTTCTCAGTTTGACCTTGTTTGCAATTTTTAGGAATTACAAAAAAAAATAATGATAAATTGTATAATTTTAATACTAGGTAAATATATAATAAAGCTAAAAGGAGATAAATTATATTGAAAAGTTACATTTTAAGATATTTAAGAGATTGAGGGCAACATCTTCATTATCAAATTAATATTAAATTATAATACTTGGTAATGCATGACAAATCAATTGAAACAATAAATTTGAGGAAATGAGATAAATAAGTATAAATAACTAAAAAGTAAGTATAACAACAAATTGTTTTATCAAGATGATGTTTGTTTCATCTCAAGGTAACATCCTCAAACATTACTATGAATTAGTAAAGTAAATAAGCATAAATAACAAAAAATAAATATTCTAATATTAAGAAAATATATGTAAAAATTTAACTAAGATAAATTGAAATGATATAATATAATCAAATCAATACGATGTAAAAGTCATAAAAGAGAAGATATAGAGTTAGGTAATAACATAAAAAAATTAAAGAAAAAAAATTAAAAAAAGAGATAAATTAAGTACAATTATTGCATCCGAGGATATTATGGAGATCAATTGTGAAAAATTATTTAAAATGAAGTAATGAATAATTTATTCAATAAAGCTTTCTGAGATGAATCCAATAATGCCTTATTCATCTCAATTGAACCTCATTTAGAATTATGGCTAGTTAATTAAATAGACAAATTTAAATATTAATAAATTATTATTTTAATATTAAGTAAATATATATTAAATTTAAAATAAGATTAAATGAAGTATTGTAATATAACCAAACCAAAGAAATATAGAGGTTACATAAGGGAAGAGTTAGAGCAGTATAGCAATATAATTAAATAAAAGAAAATAAATTTTAAAAAATTAGGCAAATACTACTGGAAAGTTATACTCTAAGATACTAAAAAAAAATTGTAAAATCGTTTATTGTTAAATCATGTGAAAATTAAATAACTTGTAAAGCATGTTAAACTCTAAAAAATAAAATGCCTAAAAATAAAAAATGGATATTTATTGGGATGAAGCTTGTTGGATGAGTCCTTTGCTCATTTAGTTTGAAACTAACCTCATTTTGAATTACTACAAATTATGAAAATAAATTTGCATATGAAAAAAATTATTATTTTAATGTTAAGTAAATATATAAAAAAGTCCAATTTGTAGAATTGAAGCAATGTAATTTAAAAAAATTGAAGTGAGGTAAGGTCACGTGAGAGGAGATTTAGAGTATATAGTAATATAAGTAAATGAAATAAAAGAAATATAAGCAAAAGAGATCAATTATATACATGAGCTATATTCCAAGAAACTATGAAGATTCAGTGCAACATCCTCGATCATTAAATCTAATACGAATTAAAATATCTTGTAAAACATACCAAACCCTCGAGAAATATTTGAAAATGTACAAACAAATATTGATTTATATTGAGCTTATTGAGATGTGTTCAATGATGTTAATTTCATCTCGATCAAACCTCATTTGGAATTATAGCAAATTACTACAGTAAATAAAATAATAATAAGTTTTTATTTTAATATTAAGTATATTTTATTATTGAAAAGAGATTAAATGAAGAAACATAATATAACAAAAACAAAATGATGTAAAGGTCAAACAAGAGAAGACTAAGTCTTTCAAAACTTTATGGTCAATCAAAGAAAAAACATTTAATGAAATGAGCTAAATAATGAAAAAAAAGATGCCATCTAAGAAATTAATGAATTAAATTAGGATAAACAATAATAAATTATTTTTTAAATATCAAGTTCTTGTAAATTAAAGGTGAAATAACACAATTAGAAGCAATATAATATAACCAAATTAAAAAATATCACATAAGAAGAAAGTTAGAGTTACATAATAATATAACAAAGTGAATGCAAAAACTTTAAAAAATAAGATGAATTTTATGAGCTAATTAACTTCCAAAACTCTAAGGGAATTGATTCTAATAAAATTTAGGACCAATTGAAATATCTCGTCATGCATTGGAACACCTTAGAAAATAAGATATTTAAAAAATTATAAAAACAAATATTAAATTCGATAAAGCTCATCAAGATGGGGCCAAAGGAATTTCTTACTCTCGATATGACCATGTTTGGAATTTGAAGAAATTATTAAAGTTATTAAAAAAATAATAACAATAAATAATTATTGAAATATCAAGTAAATATATATATTAAAGCATAAATAATACAAATTAGGGTTATAAAATATAATAAAATCAAAGTGTTGTCAATGTCATATGGAAACAAAATTAGAGTATCATAATAATATAACCAAACCAAAGCAAAACATTTGAAAAAATGGGATAAAGGTTGGAAAAAATAAACTCTAAAATGCAAAGAAAGTTGAGTTTAACATCCCCTTTCAACAAATCAGTACTAATTTAATTGGCAAAAAAATTAAGCCAAAACCTCAAAAGTAAATAGCTTAAATATAACAAAATGCACTTTTATTGGGTAGAGCTCATTGTGATGAGTTGAATGATTTTTTAGTCATCTCGATCAGATCTTCTATAAAATTATTACAAGTTAGAAAATAAAAAGCATAAGTAATGACATGTAAATACTAAAAAATTAAGTAAACATATATTAAAATTGAAATATAATAAATAAAATAATTTAGTATAACAAAATAAAATAATTTAAATATCAAATTATTAGAGAATTAAGGAAAATATCAAAATCAAAGCAAAACATTTTAAAAAATATGAAATAATTTAAAGTAAAGTTACATTCCATGATACTAAAGGAATGAGCACAATATCCTCGATCATCAAGAAAGGTATGAATTGAATTTTTAAAAAAATTTTAAATTCTAGAAAATTAGATATCTAAAAATATCAAAATGAATACTTAATTGAAAAATTCTAGTTAAGTCGAGTCCAGTGAATTTTGGTTGTTCTCAATAAGATAATGCGATGAATTACAATCAATTACCAAAGTAAATAAGGATAAATAATTAGAAATTATTATTTTAGTGCTATGTTATATATATTGAAGAAGAAATAAGATAAATTGAAACAATGTAATATAATCAAATAAAATAAATGAAAACATCCCCTAAGTAAAGACTTAGAGTTAAAAGTTAATATAACTAAATCAAGAGGATAAATTTAAAGAAATGAGATAAATTTTACAAAATTATTGCGCTCTAAGGCACTAGTGAGAGTGAGTGTAACATCCTTAGTCGTGAAAACAATTACGAGTAAACAATTTTGTAAAGCATGCCAAAGCCCTATAATATAATATTTTAAATTATAAAAATAATTACATAAATGGATATGACTTTTTAAGATGAGTTCAACAATGTGTTTTTGTCATAATTAAATGTGATTTGGAATTATAAAGAAATTACCAAAGTAAATAACCATAAATATTGACAAAATAAGATTATAATATCAAGTAAATAAATATATTAAAGGTGGAATTATGTAAAATTAAATAGCTTAATATAACCAAATCAAAGTGATGTGAAAGTCACATGAGTAGACATTTAATGTTTTAAAGTAATATAAATTAGTTAAAGAAAAAATTATAAAAAATAGCATTAATTATATAAAATATTTGCATTCGAATAAACTAAGATGATCGAGCATAACATACTCAATCCCTTTATTATATTAGAATGAAACTTTTTCATATAATTTATTTTATTTCTTCAAATTTTTTAATTTGGTTTGGTCATATTAATATTAATATATTTAATATCCTCTTATGAGATGTTTACATAACATTTATTTTGATATATTATATTACATTTATTTTCTTATTTGTGCTTTGAAATAAATTTATTTAATAGTAATATAATAATTTATTATTATTTATGTATGATTATTTTTGTTATTTGTAGTAATTCCAACCAATTGTCTTATTGAGACAAATAACATCATTAGACAATTCAAGAAGTCCACTATCTAATTAAAAATTTATTTTTATATTTTTAAATATTTAATTTTCAAGGATTTTGCTTCCCCACGTGAGATATTTTGAATGGCACCATATTTTCTGATCGAGAATATTATAATAAAATTTTTTAGTATCTTGGAATGTAACATTCTTATATAATTTATCCCATTTCATTAATGTTTTACTTTTATTTCATTAGTTTGCTATGCAACTCTAAATCTCCTCTTGTGTGATCAATAAATACATCACTTTTCTTTTCTTATAACACAACACTTCAGTTTATCTTATTTTAGCTTCAATATATATTTACAAAATAATAAAAAATTAATTATTATTTAAGCTTCTTTCCTTTCATAATTTGCAATAACTTCGAATGAGTTATGACTGATATGAAACATATATGATTGCACTCAACTCAAATAACTCTATCCAATAAAAAATTTTATTTATTTTAAAATATTTTACTTTAAGGGGTTTTGGAATGCTTTGAAAAATATTTTTATTCATACATATTTAACATTCAAGGATGTTATACTGTATCTTGTCAATATTTATGAAGACAATGTTTCTTTACAATTTATCTCACATTTTCAAATTTTTCATTTTAACTTAGATATATTGCTATGTAACTGGAAACTTTATTTTCATATAACCCTGGAATCACCTTGACTTTTTAAAAATATATTGCTTCAATTTATATCTTTTGAACTTTAATATAGAAAAAGTTATAATTTTTCCTTATGTACTTTGGTAATTCACAAAAATTCGAAATGCACTCTTATCGAGATGAGGCAAATGTCATTGTTCTCAACTCCTAAAGCTCTATCTAATTAAATATTAAATCTTCTAATGATTTAGTATATTTTATGACATATTTTTATTCATCCTTCATTTTATAATCAAGCATGTTAGATTTGATCATTTTAGTATTTAAGAATGCACATTTCATGCAAACTTTTCTAATTTCATAGAACTTTTCACTTTTCTTTAGCTACGCATATATGTGCCCCTAAATCTCATCTTATTTGGCCTTTGCATCATGATCCAATGAAATTTTTATTAAAATATTTTTGAATATTTTATATTTTATTGATTCAACATGCTTTACGATGATTTCAATTTTTACTTATATTGATGATTGATGATATTATACTCAATCTAATTTGTATCTAGCAATGCAACTTTTAATTAGAAGTTATCTCTCTATTTCATTTTTTCTTTGATTTGGATAAATATCTCTATAACTTTAATTCTTCTT
This sequence comes from Vanilla planifolia, assembly GCA_023846275.1. Taxonomy (NCBI): domain Eukaryota; kingdom Viridiplantae; phylum Streptophyta; class Magnoliopsida; order Asparagales; family Orchidaceae; genus Vanilla; species Vanilla planifolia. Next base: position 680,937 of record JAIUJO010000122.1, on the reverse strand, counting down.
TCATGTCACCTTTACATAATTTTTATTTTGATATATTAAATTTCTTCAATTTATCTTATTTCTCCATAATATACAGCAATAGTTCTTACTACTTATTCATAATTAACTTGGTAAATTATATTAATCTCAAACAATGTCTGATTGAGACATCACAAATGTCGTTAGACTCATTTTGACGAGTTCTATCTCATAAAATGTTATCTTTTATATTTTTTAGCACTTTTCTCCTAAGACCTTGGATATTTTATAAGGCATTTAGATTCATATCGCATTTGATGATTAATGACTTTACTCAATCTACTATGTAACTTCAAATGTAGTTTTCTCACAAAATTTATCTCATATTATTAAACTTTTAGTTTGATTTAGTTACATTATTATAAAACTCTAACTTTCCTCTCTCTACTATGTAACTTCAAATGTAGTTTTCTCACAAAATTTATCTCATATTATTAAATTTTTAGTTTGATTTAGTTACATTATTATAAAACTCTAACTTTCCTCTCTTTTGAAATTTATATCACTTTAAGTTGGTTATATTACACTTCTATAATTTGTCTCATTTTAGATTTTATATATATTTACTTAATGTTAAAATATTAGTTTATTATTATTTATGTCTTCATACTTTTACAGTTCAAAATAATTTTAATTGATGTCCAATCAAGATGAAACAAATATCATTGAACTCATCTTGACATGTTCTATTGAATTAAATATTCATTTTCATATTTTTTTGTAGCATATTTTACTTTATAGTCCTTTTTGCATACCTTAGGAGACTATTTGATTCAAACTAGATTAAAGAGTCAATGATATGATCTTCAATAAATTTTATAACTTGGAATGCAACTTTCCTATATATTTTGACTCATTTCTTCAACTTTTCTCTTTAATTAGTTTATATGAATATATAACTCCAAATCACTTTTACTATGATAATTACATCATTCTTATCTGGTCATACTACTTTACTACATTTATGTCATTTCAACTTTAATATATATATTTACTTTTATTAAAAAATAATTTATTATTATTTACAATTATTTATAATAGTAATTCATAGTAATTCCAAATGATGTCCAAACGAGATAAAAGAAACTACACTAGACTTATCTCAACATGCTCTATCATTTTAAATATACATTTTTTTTAAATATTTTATTTGTTAAGGTTTATACATGTTTTATTAGATATTTTGATTCATGTTTTGTTTAATGATTGAAGATGTTTCATTCAATTTATCTTATTATAGCATTAAACTTTTATTCTCTTATTACGTGAATTTTACAGTCTTAAAATTATAATTTATTATTATTTATGACTACTTACATTCTCAATTTTTCAACATTAGAAATTGAGATGAAATTAACTTTGTTGGACTCGTCTAGATGAGATCTGTCAAATTAACTATTTGTTTTTATTTTTCAAAATGTTTATTTTTCTCAACTATTGGCTTATTTTATCAGGAAGTTTTGTTCATAATTGATTTTATGATCCACAATGTTGCACTCAATCTTCTTATGATCTTTAAATGCAACATTTTGCATAATTTATTTTATTTCTAGAATTGTTTCTTTGTGAATTGTTTATATTAGTATATAACTTCAAATCTCCTTTCATGTGACTATTATGGTGCATTGATTTAGTAGCATTACACTAATTTAATTTATCTCATTCTAGCTTTATTATATATTTGTTAAATATGAAAAAAATAATTTGTTATTATTGATACTCTTTTAGTGATTAGTAGTATAACAAACAAGGCACAACTAGGTGAAACAAATGACATTGGACTAATATCAATAAGCTTTATGTAATTAAGTATTCATTTATATTTTTAAATATTTTAATTACTAATTTATTTTGAAAGGATTACAAGTTGTTTTAACTTTTTTATATTAAATTATTGAGTATATAAATTTCAAATGATCTTCAAAGTATCTTGGAATGCAACTTTCTATTCAAATTATCTTATTTCTTCAAGTTATTCACTTCGAATTGGTTATATTAGTATATAACTCTAAATCTTCTCTAATGTGACCTTTACATCACTTGGATTTGATAACATTACATTGCTTCTACTAATCTTATTTTGAACCTTAGTATATAATTTCTTTTTATTAAAATCATAAGTTATTATTATATTTAGAACATCACTTTGATAATTTATGATAATTCAAAATGATGTATGATCAATGCAAAATAAATGTCATTGCACTCATCTCAAAAACTTTATCTAATTAAAACTTAATTTTTATATTTTAAGTATTTTATTTTCTTATTTGCATGCTCGATAAGAAATTTCAAATTATAGAAGAATGGATGATGAAAGATTTTATACTCGAGGTCCATAGTATCATGGAACACAACATTTTTGTAAAATATCTCAATTCTTTAAAGTTTTTCCTATAATTTGGTTAAATTACTAGGAAAGTCTAACACTCCTCTTATGTGACCTAAGAGTTTAACACATACTTGAAATTTAAAGAATAATTATTTTTATTATTTATGCTTATTTAATTTAGTAATTTGCAGTAATTCCCATTAGAATTTCATCAAAATGAACCAAATGCCATTTTACTTGTGCCGACGAGTTCTATCAAATTCAATAAACCTTTTTATATATTGATTTTAACACATTTTACTATCTAGGGTTTTAGCAAAATTTACAAGATAATTCAATTCAAACATGATTTGGTAATCGATAATGTATCTTAAGATGCATTCAATATCATGGAATGTAGCTTTATCATTAAATTTTATTCATTAGATCAAAGGTTTTAGTTTGATTTATTATTATTATTACGTAACACTAAATTTCCCCTCATTTAATGATAAATCATTTTATTTGGTTATATAACAAAAAAATTATTTTATTATTAAGTAAATATATTTTAAAGTTTTAGTTTCAATTATTATTATTACTATTTAACACTAAATTTCCCCTCATTTAATGGTTACATCATTTTATTTGTTATAAAATATTGCTTCATTTCATCTTTATTCAACTTTAAAATATATTTGCTTAATAATAAAATAATATTTTTTAATAAAGCTAAAATGACATAAGTTGAAGTAATGAATATAACCAAATCAAAGTAATGTAAAGGTCACATGAGAGGAGATTTTTAGTTACAGAGTAAAATAACCAAACTAAAGTAAAAGATTTAGAGAAATTAGAAAACATTCATAAGAAAGTTGCATTATAAGATACTAAAGACATTGAGTGTAACATCCTTGGCTATCAAATTAGGTACAAATCTAATGTCTTGTAAAGCATGCCAAAGCTATCAAAAAAATATTTGAAAGTATAGAAACAAAAATTTGATTTGATAGAGCTCGTTAACACATGCCTATTTATATTTGTTGTTTCCATTGGACCTCATATAAAATTACTATAAATTATCAAAATTAATACGCATAAATGATAATGAATAATTAATTTAATATTAGGCAAATATACAATTAAATAAAGATAAGAGAAATATAGTCAAAGAAAAACAATCAAATCGAGTTAATATAAATGTCACGTCAAAGCAGACTTAAAGTTACAATGTATTATAGCCAAATCAAATTAAAAAATTTGAAGAAATGAAAAGCATTTTATGTGAATGTTGTATTCCAAGTTATAAAGGAGATGAAGTGCAATTTCATGTTCATCAAATTAGGCATGAAAGGAAATGTCTAGTAAAGCAAACAATAACCTCAAAAAATAAAATTTTATAGATAAAAAAGTGAGTATGTACTTAGACAGAGCTTTCGGGGATAACTCCAATGAAGATACTCTCATCTCATTTCGACCTCATTTGATTTATTACAACATACCAAAGAAAATAAATATAAACATAATAAATTATTATTTTAATATTAAAAAATACATTAAAGTTTAAATAGGATAAATTGTAGAAATATAACATTATGAAATAAAAATAATATAAATATCTCATCAAAGAATATTTTTACTTGACTAGTAACCAAACCTAATCAAAGAAAAAAGTTTGAAGAAATAAGATAAATTTTATAAAAAAGTTAAATTCAAAGATATTAAGAAGATTGGTTGTAATATCCATTATCTTCAATTTAGATATAAATAAAAATATTTCCAAAAATTGTACAAAATCCTATAAACTAATTTTTAAATTACAAAAAAATATTTAGTTGGATAGAGTTCATTGTGATGAGACGAATGATTTTTGTTTTGCCTCCAAAACACCTTGTTTCGAATGACTATGAATTGCTTAAATATAGAACCATAAAAAAGATTATTTTATTATAAAATGAATACTTAATTATATAGAGCTCATTGGGATAAGTTCAATGGTGTGTTTTGTGTTCATTGTGCCTTCTTGGTTATACTACTAATCACTAAAGTAAATGAGTATTAATAATATTGAAATATTTTTTTCATATTTAGCAAATATATAATAAAGTTGAAATGAGATAAATTGAAGAAATGTAACACCAGTAAATTAAAGCAACATAACAATCATGCAAAAGGAGATTTAAAATTGTATAGTAATACAATCAATTCAAAATGAGGTCCAAATGAGTTGAGACTATCTTCATTGGAGTTATCCTCATAAGCTCTATCTAAGTCCAAACTCACATTTTTATCTTTAAAAATTTTATTTTCTGAGGTTTTTGCTTGCTTTACTAGACATTTCCTTTCATGCCTAATTTGATGATCATGAAATTGCACTTCATCTCCTTTGTAACTTGGAATACAACATTCACACAAACTTTTTTTCATTTCTTCAAAATTTTTTAATTTGATTTGGCTATAATACATTGTAACTTTAAGTCTACTCTAACATGACATTTATATTAATTTGATTTGATTATTTTCTTTGATTATATTTTCCTTATCATTATTTTATTATATATTAACCTAATATTAAGTTTATAATTTATTATCATTTATAATTATTAATTTTGATATTTTATAGTCATTCTATATGAGGTCCAATGGAAACAACCAACGTAAATAGACATGTGTCAATGAGCTCTATCAAATTAAATTTTTATTTCTATATTTTCAAACATTTAATTTTTTTTAATAGCTTTGGCATGCTATAGAAGATATTAGATTTGTACATAATTTGATAGCCAAGGATGTTACACTTAATGTCATTAGTATCTTAAAATGCAACTTTCTTATGAATTTTATCTAATTTCTCTAAATCTTTTACTTTAGTTTGGTTATTTTACTATTTAACTCAAAATCTCATCTCATGTGACCTTTTACATTACTTTTATTTGGTTATATTTCATTACTTCAACTTATGTCATTTTTTTGCTTTAATATATATTTACTTATTATTAAAATAATAATAATTTATTATTATTTAAGCCTATTCACTATGGTAGTTCAATTAATTCCAAACTAGGTCAAATCGATACAAAGAAATATCAATAGAGTCATCTTAATGGACTTTATCCAATAAAGTATTCGCTTCTATATTTTTAAATGCTTTATTTTCTATTGTTTTGCCATGCTACACAAGATATTTTTATTTGTACTAGTTTTAATGGTCAAGGATGTTATGCTCAATCTCCTTTATATCTTTTAGTGCAAATTTCTCGTATACTTTATTACATTTTTTAAAACTTTTTGATTTGGTTATATTACTAGGAAATACTAAGTGTACTCTTATGTGATATTGACAATGCATTGATTTGGTTGTATTATCTTTCTTCAATTTATCAAATTTTAGATTTAACATATAGTTATTTAAAATTAAATAATAATTTTTTATTATTAATGCTTATTTATTTTTTTTATTTGGAGTAATTCCAAATGATTTTTGAGCAAGACAAAACATACATCATTCAACTTGCCTACACGAGCTCTATTCAATTAAAATGTTCCTTTTCTATGTTTTTAATTATTTTATATTCTAGTGTTTTGTTACACATTATGAGATATTTTTATTATCAAATTATTTGATGATTAATGACATCACACTCTACCTCCTTAATATCTTATAATACATGATTCCAATATAATTTATCTCGCTTCAAATGTTTCTCTTTCATTTTGCTCTATCATTATCATACTCTAATTGTTCTATTTTTTTATCTTTGTGTTCTTCTTATTTGGGTTATATTACATTACATATAGTTAATTTATTTCAACTTTAATATATATTTAGTTAATATTTAAAAATTAATTTATTATTATTTATGATTTTTTGTTATGGAAATTTGCAAAAATTCCGAACATGGTCCAATTGAGAGGAAACAAATATTGTTGCTCTCATCTCTATCACAATGCAATAAAATATTTATCGTAATATTTTTTAAATATTTTACTTTTTATGATTTTTGCATATAATATGAGACATTTTTTAGATGCAACTAATTTATTAATTAAGCATGTTACACTTTAGCACCTTTATATTTTTGAAATACAACATTTCCTTATAGTTTATCTTATTTTCTTCAAATATTTAGCTCTGCTAAGTCATTTTACTATGTTCTTATAAATCTAATATCGTGTGTCCATTACATCGCATTAAGATTTCTCTACATCACAGGTTTAACATATACTTAATATTAAAAAGATATTTTTGATCTTATTTTTTCTTATTGAATTTGGCAATTCATAATAATTTCAAACAATGCTCAATTGAGATGAAACAACATCATTGGACTACTCTCGATAATTTGTATCCAATTAAAGATACATATGAACATTTTAAATATTTTATTTACAAGGATTTTGGCATTCTTTATAAGACATTTTGATATGTACCATATATAATGATTGAGGATTTTACACCCAAAATCCTTAGTATCTTGAAATGTGACTTTTCGATATAATTTATCTCATTATATTTTAGATTTTTCACTATGTTTGGTTATATTTCAACGTATGTCTAAATCTCTTACTGTGTGGCATTTATGTTCCTTTGTTTTTTATATATTTCATTGCTTCAAGTTATCATTTTCATTATTAATATATATTTACTAAAAATTAAAATAATAATTTTTTATTATTTTGCATATTTAATTTTATAATTTGTAGTAATTTCAAATTGGAATTGTTTGAGATGAAACAAAAGATGTTACAATTATCCTGATGGGCTCTATCAATTATTTACACAATTTATGAGATAATTTGATTCCTTCATCTTTTGGTAATCAATGATGTCATGCTTAATCTCTGAAGTAGCATAGAAAGTAGCTTTCTTATAAAATTTATCACATTTTTTTAATTTTTTGACTTAGATTTGGTTATATTACATAACTTCTAATTGTGTCATCTTAAGTTTGTTATATATTGCTTTAATATTAAAAAATAATTTAGTTTTTAATATTTAATTTTTCACTTCATGTTAATTCTAAATGAGGACTGATAGATAAAACTAAACATTATTTATGCATCTTAACAACTTATATATAATTATATATTCATTTTTTATAATTTTAAATATCTAATTAATATTGTTTTGCATATTTTATGAGATAATTTTGTTTATATTTTTTTAAATGATAGGTAAAGTTGTACTTGAACTTGGTAATATCTTGGAATTCAACATTGTAGTGTCATTTATTTTATTTTTTAAAATGCTTTTCATTGATGTTATTACGTTACTATGTTACTTTACATCTCCTCTTATGTGACTATTATATTGTCTTGATTTTGTTATATTATATTGCTTCAATTTTTCTCATTTTTGCTTTAACATAAGCTTACCTAATATTTATGTAAAAATGTATTATTATTTATTTTTTTTACTTTGGTAATTCGTAGTTATTCCTAAAAAGCCAAGATTGAGATGAAACAAACATCATTAGACTAATCTCATTGACCTAAATCCATATAAATATTTCTTTTATAAGTTTATGACAATTTTCAAATAGTTTGATTTGTCGATCAAGGGAATTTTTCTCAATCTCTTTAGCATCTTGAATGCAATTACCTTAACTAATTGATCTCATTTTTTTTATTTGTTTTTACTTTGCTTGGTTAAATTTCTATCTACCAGTAGTTCTCCTCCTATGTGATGCTTACATCACTTTGAGTTTTTCATATTATGATACTTCAATTTATCAAAATTTTTCTTTAAAATATATTTACTTAATCTTAAAATCATATTCCATTGTCTTTTTTTGTTACTTAATTTTCAATTATCAATAATTTTAAAACAAGTGTTGTTCAACTCGACTTGAAAAACTCAATTACATTTTAAGGCACTTTATTAGATATTTTGATACATGCATGATTTGATGATTGAGGATTTACACTCGATTTTCTTAGTACCATGGAGTACACCATTCAATATACTTTATCTCATTTTTAAATATTTTCTTTATGATTTCTTTATATTTATAAGAATCTCTATTTCTTAACTCATCAAACTTTTACATCTCTTCAATTTAATTGCATTATATTACTTCATTTAAACTCATTGTAGCTTTATTATCTATTTGCTAAACATTAAAATAATAATTTATTATTATTTACATTTATTTCTTTTCGAAATTCACAGTAATTTTAAGGGAGGTCGGATTTGGAAAAAAATCATTGTTAGACCCATCTTGATGAGCTCCATCTAACATAAAATCAATTCTATATTTCTAAAAATTTTATTCCTGAAGGTTTGGTAAGGAGTGTGAACATCTAGTGTTTGATCAAGTTGTTGATCATGAATGTTATGCTCAACCTTTTACATAATGCAAATGCAACTTTCTCTTATCATTTATATCACTTCTTCTAATTTTATGCCTCATTTCACTATATTACATTGCTTCAATTTCTCAAATCTCTTCTTTAATTTATATATCAGCTAAACATTAAAATAGTAATTACACAAAACGAGGCTCAATGGAGATGAAAAATAATCACGGACTCGACTTAACTAGAAAAATTCAATTAAATACTCATTTGAATATTTTTAGATATTTTATTTTTTTTTATTTTGGTATTCTTTATGAGACATTTTGATTTGTACCATATTTAATAATTAAGGATGTTTCACTTGATCCTTTTTGTGTTTCGACTATAACTTTGTCTTACAATTTGTCCGATTTCTTCAAATTTTTTCATTTGCTTGATTATATTATCACATACATCAAAATTCTCTTTCATGTCATTTATATAACATATTTATTTGATTATTTTACATTGCTTTCATTAAGCTCATTTTAGCTTTATTATCTTTTTACTTAACATTAAATTAATAATTTATTTTTATTTATGTTTATTTCTTTTCGTAATTCATAATAATTACAAATGGTGACCAATTTAGTAAAAATGCATTATTAGACTTGTCTCCATCAGCTCAATCTAGTTAAATAGTCCTTCTTATATTTCTAAATATTTTCTTTTTGAGTGCTTTGGCAAGTAATGTAAAAGCTTAACATTTGATCAGATTGTTGATCTAGGATGTTAATCTCGTTCTCATTTTCATAATGGAAATGCAACTTTCCCCTATAATTTATCTCATTTCTTCTAATTTTATCCTCATTTGGCTAGATAACATTACTTCAATTTTACAAATCTCTTATTCAATTCATAAATTTTCTAAATATTAAAATAATAATTTTATAAAATAAGATTCAATTGATATGAAAAAGTCATCATTAAACTCACCTTAATAAGTTGTATCTAATTAAAAAGTCATTTAAATATTTTTAGATATTTTATTTTGTAGAGTTTTTGTATGCATTATGAGAAGTTTTGTTTTGTACCATATTTCATAGTTGAGGATGTTACACTTGAACCCTTCATGTGTTTGGAATGTTACTTTCTCTAACAATTTATCAAATGTTTTTAAATTTTTTACTTTGTTTAGATATATTACCATATACATCTAAATCTCCTTTTGTGTCATGTTAATAACATTTTTATTTGGTTATTCTACATTGCTTTAACTAAACTCATTTCAACTTTAGTGCTTATTTACTCAATATTAAAATAATAATTTATTTTTATTTTTATTTGTTTTCTTTCATTTATTCATAGTAATTCCAAATGAAGTTTGATTAAGAAAAAAATCACTATTACACTTGTCTTGATGATCTCCATCTAATTAAATTATCACTTTTATATTTATATATATGTTCTTTTTGAAGGTTTTGGTAAGGAATGCAAATGTTTAAGTTTTTCTTAGGTAGTTAATCAGGGATGTTATGCTTGAATTTTTTTAATAATGGAAATAGCACTTTCTCTTATAAATGATCTAATTTCTTCAACTTTTATGACCCATTTGACTATATTACAATACCTTAGTTTTACAAATCTCTCCTTTTATCTATATATTTTTTTAATATTAAAATAGTAAATTTACAAAATGGTGTTCGATTGACATGAAAAAATCAACATTGAATGCACCTCGACAAGTTATAACCAATTGAATACTCAATTAAATTTTTTTTAGATATTTTATTTTATAGGGTCTTGGCATTGCTTTACGAGACATTTTTATTTGTATTATATTTGATAATCGAGGATGTTACACTTAATTTTTTGTGTACTTAGAATGCAACTTTCACTTATAAATTATTCGATTTCTTCAATGTTTTTCTTCATTAGGTTATATTACCATATAGATCTAAATCTCCTTTCGCATCATGTTCATAACATTTTTATTTGTTTAGTTTACTTTGCTTCAATTAAACTTATTTTAGCTTTATTATCTAGTTACTTAAGATAAAAAATTACAATTTATTTTTATTCATGTTTATATTTTGGCAATTCACTGTACTTCAAAATGAGGTTCAAATAAGAAAAAACAATTATTGTTAATCTCGACTCGTTGTGCTCCATCCAACTAAATAATCACTTAAATATTTTTTAAATATTTTCTTTTTGTTCATTTTAGCAAGGAATGTGAATGCTTACTATTTGACCAAGTTGTTATCCTATGATGTTATGCCCAATCTCGTTTGCATAATTGAAATGCAACTTTCCCTTATAATTTATCTCATTTCTTCTACTTTTATGCCTCATTTTGCTATATTACATTACTTCAATTTCACAAATCTCTTCTTTAATTTATATATTTTCTTTAAATAATAGAATAGTAATTTTGTAAAATAAGGTTAGATCATGAAGAAAAAGTCATCATTGGACTCGCCTTAACAAGGTGTATCCAATTAAATACTCATTTAAATATTTTTAGATATTTTATTTTATGGAGTTTTTGTATGCTATACTTGACATTTTGATTTCTATAATATTAGCATTCAAGGATATTACACTTGACCTTTTATGTGCTTGGAATATAAGTTTATCATGTAATTTATCTCATTTATTCAAAATTTTCCTTTATTTGGTTATATTATTTTATACATCTAAATCTATTTTTGTGTCATGTTTTTATTGTTTTGATTTGGTTGTTTTGCCTTGCCTTAATTTATCATATTTTAACTTTAATATATATTTACTTAGTATTTCAATAATAATTTTTTATTATTTACTTTGTTAATTTGTAGTAATTTCAAACAATGATATTTCAAGATGAAATTACACCATATGGGCTCTATCTAATGTTTGTATATCTTAAGAGATTTTAATTTGTACATGATTTCATGCTCATAGATGTTAGACAAAATCACGTCATTATCTTTGAATGCAACTTTCCTATATAATTTATCTCTTTTGTTTAATGTTCTCACATTAATTTGGTTATATTACATGTCTTTAATTTACCTCATTTAAGCCTTATTATTAATTTACTTAACTCTAATTTTCTTCTAAAGTGAACATTACAACACTTTGGTTTTATTATAATATATTATTTCAATTAATCTCACTATTTTAATATATATTTAGTTAATATTAAAAAAATATAAATAATGTATATTATTTATGCCTACTTATTTTGGCATTTGGTTATAATTCTAAACAACCTCTGATCGAGGAGAAACAAACATCATTGAACTTATTTCAATGAGCTATATGTGATTAATTATTTCAAATATCTTTTTAAAATTTTATTTTTTTGTTTTTGGTAAAAATTGCATGTACACGCATCCACACACATATGTGCATATATACAGGCACACACACCAACAACTAAACACTCAAACACATACACATGCATACTTACACACACACACAGACACTTGCATGCACATACATCCATGCAGACATGCTCACATGCATACACCCACGCAAGCACACATGCACATTCTCAGACACATCCACACATGCATGCACACCAACAACACACACACAAGCAATCAAACACAAACACATGCATTGACATATGCATATGCATATTTACAAACTCACACACATGAGCACAATGCACACATGCACACATGCAAACACACACATGCACACACATGTGAACACACAGATGCACACAAGCATACACAAAATTGCACACACATGCACACGAACAAGAACACACACAAACATGTAAGTACACACACACACATGTGTGCACATGTTGAAACAAACTCACAAACACATGCAACACACATGTACCCATGTATATGCACATGCAAATGCACGTATGCACATACACACAAACCCACATACATAAAAATGCACATGGCGATGCTCGTACAAGAGTAAACACAATCACATATACACAAAAATGCACACACACACATGCATAGACATACACACACATACACATAGATACAGATACACACATGAACACACATACACACATGTGTGTAGATAATCACACATATACATGTGTATGCACCCATCCACCCACACACATTCATGCATAAAAACACACACTTGCACACACACAGACACATTCACACATGTACAAAAACAAATAAACAAATACACAAGCACACACACCCAAATACATGTACGCCAACACACACATGCAAAGACACGCAACTACATATGAGCATATGCATACAAATGCACATTCACACACACACACACACAATTGCATGCATGTATAATGAACAAACACATTAACTCATGTGCTTGGGCGAATACACATGCGCACACACAATCGAATACACACATAAAGACACACACATATGTGCATGTGTGCATGTACACTCACACACACACTCATATACATACACACATGCACACACATACACAAGCTTCCACATACTTACACACACATATCTAAAGACTTAGGCACTCACATACACTAACAAGCATGCATACAAAAATGCACACATCCACACACACATGCACGTCTACACAAGTGCACAGACACACACATACACACACACTTACACACAGCCACATAAGCATGCACAAATGCAATCTCATACCCACAAACACACTTATACACTAGTGCATACACACACATGTACACACATACACAAACATGCACATGTGCAGACACACACACAAACACACAAAATGCACTTCCACAAGCTAATGCACACACATGCACGAACACACACACTCTTAACTATAGATGCATACACTATTATACATTTGTACAAGTACACTCACATGCACAAACACAAATATGTATGTATGCACACATGCAAAATTACACAAACACAAATACACATGTAGTCACACACAAACAATCTTACTTGCATGCATGCACACCGACACACAAGCGTATGCACACACATGCACACACACACACATATACAAACACAATCACACACAAAGAAAAATACACACGGATACACATGCAAATGCTTGTGCAAACACACACTTATGCAAATACATGCACACAAACATGCACGCATACACACACATGCATGTGTGTAGAAGTGCATGCATAAGCACACACATGCTCATGCACGTGCACATGCATGTACATTCATATGAACAAACACACCAGCATATGAACACACATACACATGCATGCACACAAACATACATACAGTTACATGCTTACTCGTACAAACACATCCAAACAAACACATAAATACACACACAAGTGCACATACACACCTATGCATTTATGGTCAAAGATGAACACATAGAGACACATATGCATGCACACATGCACACACACAAACACATAAAAGCACTCACACAAGCTCACATGCACATAAGTGCACACAAACACACGCACACACACATACATATGAATGTACCAATAAACACGCTGCAGTACAATCACACACATTTATGCAAAGAAACACACACTCAAATGTACACAAGCATGCATTTACATAAATACATGCACACCAATGCAAGCACACACAAAAGCATATGTGCACCTATAGGCATACCCAGGCACACACATATACACAGACGCAGACTCACACACGTACGCACATATATACACTCACAAAGATGCACACACACACACACTTGCATACAAGAGTACATGCACACAGATGAAACCACATACACCTACACACACATATTCAAATGCACATATGCATGCACATGCACAAATGCACAAAGTCATAAATGCATGCACCTATACATATAGACAAGCATACAAAAATGAACATGCACACAAGCACACAAAGTTGTGCACAAAAACATAATCAAATGTGCACACATAAATGTGCAAAAGCGCATACACTTGCACATGCATTTGCATAAATGTACATACGCATGCTCGCAGACACATACACATACATATGCATAGACATAGTCAGACATGCATAAGCAATCAGACATGCACACACACCAAAACACACATACATAAGCATAGGCATGCACATACACATGCACAAATGCATGCACAAAAACACCCACACTTATGAATACACACAAACAGAGACACAGAGGCACACACGCATAGGAACACACACTCAACTATGCACACACACACACATATGCACTTATGCAAGCAAGCACAAACACACACATTATCACATCTACATACACATGCATGTGTGCAAGCACACATATGCATATGCATACAAACACATAACAACATACACATGCACACACACGCAAACACATTACAAATATATACAAACAGGTAAACAAATACACATGCACAAACACCAAAATCCATGCATGCTGACACACACACACACGCAAAGACATGCAACCACAAATAAGCATCCACGTACAAATGCACATAGACACACATACATGCTTGCGCACCTAAACATGCACACACATAAAGTCAAACATGCACACACAATCGAATACACATGTATGTATGCACACACACACTCGTGCACTTACACATGCACACAGATACATAAGCTCCCACATACTTATACACACATATCAAAAGACTTAGGCTCTTATACACACTCACAAACATGCACACAATAATGCACACATGTACACCCACACATGCACGTACACACAAGTGCACACTCACAAACACACACCTACACACAGTAACATAAGCATGCACACATGCATACTCATACCCACAAACACACTTATACACTAGCACAAACACACATGTATTCACACACACACACAAACATGCACATGTGCACACAAAAAATAGCACTTGCACATCCTAATGCACAAGCATACACGCATGCATGAACACACACCTTTAACTATAGATGCATACAATAGCAAACATATGTACAATTACACTCACCTGCACACACACACACATGCACAAACACAAACATGCATGTATGCACACATGCACATACACTCAAACACAAATACATATGTACATGCACAAAAACAGTCTTACATGCATGCATGCACACCCATACACATGTGTATGCACACACAAATATGTACACACACTCACATGCAAAGAAAAATACACACAAATACACATGCTAACAAATGTGTAAACATACACTTATGCAAATACATGCACACAAACAAGCATGCATACACACATGCATGTGTGTATAAGAACATGCACACCCACATGCATGCTCACACATGAACACATCCATGTACATTCATATGCACAAATGCACACATGCATATCAACACAAATACAAAAATAGACACATACACACACATGAACGCATACACACACAGGTACATGCTTACCCACACAAACATGTCCTCTCAAACACATAAATACACACTCAAGTCGACACACTTATGGTCAAACACGAACACATGTAGA
This sequence comes from Vanilla planifolia, assembly GCA_023846275.1. Classification (NCBI taxonomy): domain Eukaryota; kingdom Viridiplantae; phylum Streptophyta; class Magnoliopsida; order Asparagales; family Orchidaceae; genus Vanilla; species Vanilla planifolia. Next base: position 665,005 of record JAIUJO010000122.1, on the reverse strand, counting down.
AACACATGCATGCAAACATGCACACACACATATATGCACACATGCACACACATACACACATAAAAAAGCACTCAAACAAGCTTACATGCACATCACACAAACACACACACACACATACATAGTAATGTACACATGAACACAGTTCAATATTCTCATAGACATTCATGCAAAGAAACACATGCTCACACATACACATGGACATTTGCATAAATACATGCACAGAAATGCAAGCACACACAAAAGCATATGTGCACATATAGGCATATCCATGCATCCACATATACACACACACACACATGTAAGTGTATGCACACACACTCACACATGTATGCACACGTAGACACTCAAAAAGATTCATACACTCACATGCATGCAAAAGTACATGCACACATAGATGAAACCACATACACGTGTACACACACGTACAAATGCACACATGCAAGCACATGCAAAAATCTACAAAGTCAAAGATGCGTGCACTTATATATAGAGACAAACATGCATGCACAAATGGATACACACACACGCATACATGCACACACACATTTAGACACATGAACAAACAAACACATGTAGTCAACACGTGCACATATGCATGCATGCACATACAAATACACACCAACACAAATCCGAATACATGTGAACACAGACATGCTCAGGCACACACATATATATACACACACACACATATTACACACATGAAAATAAACATACACACCAACGTAGACAGATGCATGTGTATAGCCATGCATATGCACATGTACATAGATGAACACACACACATGTCTGCACGAATGAACACACCTATACACATACAAAGGAACACACATGGACACATGGACTCACTTGCAAATAATCTCACAAGCACATACGTGCACCTAAAAACAAACACATGCATTCACACACGTGTGCATGCACACACACACACACACTATCACATGTACTCACATAAAGACACACACATGCATAGGAACATGCATAGCACACACACATCCACACAAAAGCCCACTCATACACACATATATGCACACACACACACATACATGAATAGACACATGCACACACACACATGCACATATACACATATGTATAAGCCAAAACACAAACACATAAATAATGCACTCGAATAAACTCACTGAAGCACACATTCATGCACCTATACACATATGTACAAATAAACACACCCTCACACACATACCCAATGCAATCTCATCCACATAGACACCCACACTAATACTCCCACAAACACACACATGCATGGACACACACATACATGCATGCATGCTAATACATGTGCACATGAACACACATAAACATAAACACAAAATAACAAAAACACTTACGTAAACACCAACAAGTACATGAATACACATGCATACACACTCATATGCGTGCTCACCAAAATACATGCAAACATGCATAAATAGACATGCAAACATAAACAAAATTGTACACACATACAACCATGTGCACATATATAAGCACACATATATAGGCACATGCACACATGTCCACACACCTAAAAACATATGCCCACATAGGCATATATGCACCACACACACACAAACACAAACATGCACACACCTACACACGCATGCATGCAAGTCTGCATGCACCTGCACACTTGCACACACAAACATGCACATACAGACATGCTTAAACATGCACACACCCACTCATACAAACTCACACACATGTACACACCCCTAAACACATTCATAGAAGCGCACACACCAAAGTGCACCCACATATGCACATGCACATGTACGCATATGCATTTGTGTAGACATGCATACACACTCACTTAAACAAGCTCATCTATTCATAGAAGCACATGCAAACAGACACACACAAACATAAACACATGCACATACATGTAAACACACACACATGCACATTGACACACACACAAACACAATCATGCAAATGCACACATGCATAAACACATATATTTGAATAAGCATACATACATGCATGCATCAGTACATGCACCCATATGCACAGGCACTCACACACACACATGTGCACACATGAACACATTTGTATATGACGTACAAATGCACACACAAACACAATCACACACAGGCATGCATGCATACATAGACATACACACATGCATAAACTCACACACTAGCACACACACTAAAGCACTGACATATGTACATATACACATGCACTCACATGTGCACACACATGTACATATGCACACAGATACACACCTACACTCACATCCACAAATACTCATGCTCATGTGCATACATGTACAAACACATGTACACATGTAGACACACACACAAACATGTGCACCCACATACACATATGCAGATGCACACAAACACACATACATATGTAATCACACACACACACATTTTTGATCACATGCATACACACGTCCAAGCACACACACACAAACACAAACATATGCACACACACATATGCATAAGCATATGCATGGGCACACATATATAGAAAGACATGAACACTCATAGATGCACACATGCACACATGCATAAACACACACACATCCATGCATGCACATAAATGCACACATACACATACACACAAATGCAAAGAAGCACACAGGTGCATAGGAAAATACTCACACTCATACACAGATTTATAAGCACATACATGTAGACATGCATATAAGCACTCACATGAATGCACAAAAATGAATGCACATAGTCACACATATACATAAATTTCAATGCATGTACACATAAGCATAGACATTCATAGACACACATAAGAATGCACACATGCCCACAGGCACGTGTACATGCAAACATACAAGTACATGCACAAAATCATACATATTCACCCATGCACACAAAGCACAAATAAGCACATACAAAAACACATTAGTACACACACACATGCACATGCATGAACACCCATGCACATACATACATATGCAGATGTACACACATAGATGAACTCACATGAATACACACATGTGCATGTACACACTTACACAAACACTTGCATCTCCATGTGGAAGCACAGTCATAAGACACGCACACCCAAACACATGCTTGCACAAATACACACATGTACAAAAACAGTAGCACACACATACACAAGAAAACAAAAGCACACACATGCTCAAACACACACACACATGGACATACTTACGTGCATGTACACAAGAAGAAATGCATATACATACACTCACATACACATATAAATACACACATACACAAACACACATGTATGTACAAATACATGCATACACACACACACAGATGCACTGTCGCATGCACAAAAAGCCACACACACACGTGTGCTCAAATGCACACCCACTTGCAAACACAAAAACATGCACACATGCATATTTACCAACAAACACACCTACATACACTCACACATGTAGACACATACACACACATGCTTATACACCTGCACTAAACATGGACAAAGCCACAAATGCATAGACATAGGCACACATACACACACATACAAATACACACACACATGCACACGCTCACCATAATGCACATTGACAAACGCACACATGCACTCACATACATAGTTATCCATGATTACAAATACACACAAACATACATATTGCCACACACATACACTTGCACACAAGAATATGCACATACACACACACACACACACAACAACACACATGCATACATACACTAATACATGCACACACATGCACACATAGATACATGTTCATATGTGCATGCACATACACACAATCACAAGAATGCACACATGCATGCACAAGCACATGCATAAACACCTGCACACACAGGGAAGTGCCCATGCATATGCAAACTCACATGCACACTCACATGCAGCCAAACTCACATAGAGACATAAGTACATACACACACTACATGAACATATACACATGCACAACCATAGACCAACACATATGGACACTTGTGCACAAACGCACACACACAAATGTGCATAGGAAAATATACATGCACACACATGCACTCAAACATATAGACACATACCTGAACACACAAAAAGAAGAAGAAAAAAAGAAGAAGAAGAAAAAGAAGAAGAAGAAGAGTATGATGAAGAAGAAGAAGTAGTAGTAATAGTAGATGCATAAACACACATGCACACACACACACACAAACACACAAAACCCCACACACATGCATAGGCACAAACACACACAAACAAGTACAGATACATAGACAAACACACAAAAATACTCAACCATTCATTTGTGAAGTCAAATTGACACATATAAATAAACAAATGTGCATGCACACACACACACACACACTTACATACTTTTATATACACACATACAAACACACACATACATAGTCACATGCATGACAAGAAAATTCAAATGCATCCACAATGTAAATAAGTGCACATGCACCCACGCATGACATAAGCATCCATGTGTACACACACATAGACTCACAGAAGCATGCAAACATGGACACAACCACACACATGTGCACAAACATGCACACATGCCTAAATACACACGTACATAAACACTCACATAGGCACACATGCATGCATACAAACACTAGCACACACACTCATGCACACATATACGTGCACACAAATGCACTTGCTTTGACACACAAACAAATGCACACACACATGCATTTACACATGCACACACACACACACACTAATGAATGTATATGCATTCTCAAACATGCACATGCACACACACACATATGCACACATGTATGTAAACACACATGTGCATGCCAGCATTCACAGGCATACACCTATATGCAAATGCACACATGCGCATGCATGTACACATATAGCATAGATCGATTTCCATGCCAACACACACTCACAAACACACATAGCTATACATGCAAGCGCACAAGCAATTAAACATGTACACACACACACATGAGCATACACTTGAACACACACTTGTATAATTGCACACATGCATAAGCACACATGCACACACACTAGATTAAATCAGGTTAGGAATTAACTCCTAAGTTGGCTTAGGAATAATAAGTTAGGTTGGACTCGTGAAGTGTAAAGTAATGGGAATAGGTCAAGTCAAACCTATAAATATATGCATAGGTGGCTTGGGTCATTACTTCTTAATAGCACCAAGGGATAGCAAACCCCATTAGGCTGACTTTTATAAGTAGAGGAAGTATTACAAATGCTAAACAACATATACAAGCATGATTTATGGGACTAAAAATTAGCCTTGTTTACTTTCAAACTATAGTGAACCAGTGCCATACAATTGCACTTTGTAATAGAATGATAAGGATCATGTCAACCTTTACAAAAGGACATTCCATTTAACCATTCATCTAATAATCTTGATTGAATGGATGAGATTGGAAAAGTTTTATTTTAGTCTAAAATATATTAACATAAATAATGGAACCTTTTGAGTTAGAGTATTATTGATGTTTACCTTACCACATTAATATTTTTTGAAGAACAAGTACAAAATAAAAAATTGCAATCTAATTTCAATGCCTTTATTGGAACCATATTTGCAACTCATTTTCTCTTTTTTGCTTTGCATTCTCTTTGCTACATATCTTATTAGTCACTTTTTTACCATTAAATATTTATTTTCCTATTTCTTTTTTTTACAAAATATTAGTACATATTGATAAATCATATGCGGTCATATTCCAATGTCATAATCCATATAATTATGCTATATATGCTTTTATAAGTGAATAATGAAATGTTATGGTTAATTATAATTTTTTATTATACTTCAATATTATAAGCATTTATAATTGAGACTGTGATGGTGAACCCTTACCTACTACGACAAAAGGATATGGTTTGTAAAGGTTTCCTCTACCTCTTATAGCAAAAGAAAGTGGCTTTGTCAGTGGAATCCATGTTTGATTGACTTAGATTAGATGTTGACACATGCTAGGTTGAGCTACCTAAAAACCTATTGTTATTTTTATTTTCTTTTGTTATTATATAATTTATGATATTTTTCTTATTTAAAAATAACTAATTAAAAATAATATTTATAATATATTTATAAAAATCATTTTCTATGAAGCAAAAATTAGTTTATTGAAAACGTTTTTAAAATTATAAAATGTACATTTTCTTTTAACATTTTTATTTGATAAGATTTTAAATGAATAATTTAATAATTAAAAAAGTTTCATTCAAGAAAAGATTTTAAAAGTAAAAAAATTTTAAAAAGCAAAATTCACCTGTCCCCCATCCTTTTAATTGGCTCAATATAGATTATATCAAGTGGTATAAGAGCAGGTTGTATTGAGAGAAGAATTTCCCTACAAAAGATCCCATCTTTTTCTTTTTTGTATGCTGAGTTGCCATTTATATTTTTAACAACATGGATCCACCTATGTTCGAATGTCAAAATTTTGCTTTGCGAAAAAATGAATTAAAAATTTTTATTTTAAATATTAGTACTAATTTATTATTTTTATGTAAAAATCCTTTTATTGATTTAAATGATTCTGATGAATAATTTAGAAATTTAAGGCAAATTAATGCTAATTGAAAGAATTATCTTTTTTGCTTTATCCCAACAATTTGAAATCATAATTTGTCATTTAAAAATGCCTTTTGAGGCTTTGAAGGAATTAGAGAATTTTTATGAAAAATAGGTTATGTTTCTTACCCAAGATAAGAAGAAAGCAAAATCAAGGTCTTATACATAGATTATTAAATTATCGATATAAGAAATATGAATCTAGTTAGTGTTTCATTAAAGTCTTGTCCATTTTATTGAATTACTAATTACATGTGATGTAAGTGAAATTGCTTTTTGTAAAACTATAAGTTATGAATTCTAGAGATAGAATTTGAAAAAATTAAAATTGGAGCTTAATTCGATAGATAGTGTTAATACATGTTAAGCTCTTAAAGAACTTGTTGGAAATTAAAGACATAAGCAATGGTGAGTAAAAGTAAGAGATATATTGAAAAACTTGAAGAATTTTGACAAATTATTATTATATTATTCTTTTTTCTTGTAGATTAATTTTGAAATGTTGCATTTCATGTAGTAATTTGCAATTCATTGTATCAAATTATTATCTATTAAAACCTTTCATAAGCTCACATTACCCTTAAGTATTAACCCATTTGAGTGATTCTAAAAGGAGGAGAAATTAGTGCTGGAACTTAGGTCGAGCTAATAATTTTATCTATTAATTTTACCTTTGGTCATTCTTTATTAAAACATTCAATAATTGAGATTAAAGAAATAATTTATTTTTAAAGAGTAGAATGTTGTTGTTGCTATGTTAAGAATGAGATTTAGAGTACTAAAATGAAAATCCTTAATTAGTCCTTATCATTATGTTAAAGTTGCAAATAATTTCTATAAGTGAACTTTCTTAGTCTTTTTAGTTGGAATTGAAAACAAATGGTTTAATGATTAGGAATTAAGTGTAGTTCTTAGAACTTTATAGATGCAAATCCATGGTCTATCTTGTATCACTTTATCTTTTTGAATTCAAAGGGGGAGAATCCCATGCAAGCATGTTTAATCTAATGGAATTGATTTAGGTTGAATTCTTATAGAAATTACCAAAAATATACATAAAGAATGTAACAAAGTTCAAAATCGTAAATGTTATTAAACTAAACATGGATAAAATGTATGATATCTAAATATATTGTTATATTTTATAGGGTTGTTAATATTTTTATTATAAAGGTTGATGATTAGCTTTTGTTTATGCTTATTAATAAGCAAATATTTTTGTTATTTGTTGTTTTTACGAATATTTATTATAACTTGTACCCTTGGTTGTTTAAAGAAAAATCATGCATAATAGTATTATTGTGTTTACCCTTTGTTTACATGTTTTATTTTTATTTAATCTTTTGATGCATGACAAAAAAATGGGAGAGATACGTGTGAAATAAAAGATATTAATTGTATCCCAAGTTTGTGGCATAATTATATGAATTTCATACATTGAGGTCAAGCAAGAATGTAAGGACAACACATGCATGCTTGTATGACATATCTTTTCATTTCACTATTTGTCAATGGTTTTGTCATCACCAAATAGGGAAGAATAATATAACTTTAGTTAAGGCACTACTTTTAAGTATTTTTTTAGATCATGCATCTTACACTCTTATAGAATTAATCAATCACCCTTTGGCATATTCTTTTATATACATAATTTACTCTTATTTTATGGTTATGATCAATAAGAGAACTTATAGCCTTCCTATTCAACTTCTTTATTTTTTTAAAGGATCTAAGAGTTATTTTCTTTGTGATAAAAAGGTATTGTTTTTAGAGTAAGTTGTATGCCTTAGAAGTATTTCATCTTCATGAAGCCTATGATCTTAAATTATCTTGTTGTGTTTTCTTTTAAGATCTTGTCATTTTCATTATTTTATTGATAATAATGTCATTAACATAAACCAATAGCATATGACAACTTTCTATCAGAAGATTTTGTTTACCCCCAAATGCCATGGGTATAAATTATGTCTATGTGCTTGATTTATTCATAACTTTCTATTTGTTCTTCCTTTAGATAATCAAATTTCCTCTCAAGAAAGTGCAAAATGTTGAAGTAGATCTCTTCTCTATAGTGAACCTCCATAATTAGCATCAATGTATATTTCAAGTCATTTTGTCGCCTTCATGGATTAGAATTTCTCATATTGAAGTGACTTTTAGGTTGTAAAGGATACGATTAGCATTCTATAAGTGAAGCAATGTCAAGTAGTGATGTTGGTCATGTGATAATTATGGCTTAAATGACATATCTAAGACCCATTGATCAAACTCTTGGTGATTTAGGTGACCATCAGAAGTTGATCTCCAAAATATCTACATATTTGATTATTTATCCTAACTTTTTTACATATTATATAATTAATTTGCATAACATTATTCATTCGCTTGCATGATTATTAATTTCTTATGCATTATTATTTTATTAATTACAAAATAATTTTATCTTTTAGCAACTACAAAAATGCTTTAGAAGGAAAAAAATAACTAATATTTAATAGTGGCTTAAAATAAACAAAACTTTGGCCTAACCACCTGCACAAGGCGAAGCCCACAGGCTTGGTCTATGTGGCCCAAACTTTTATTATGTTGTAAATGTTAGGGAGCCATAGGTCAAAAATTGTGTTCAACCAAATTATGTTAGGCTAGGGTCTTGATCATGACGTAATTCCCTATGCACAAGGAGTAAATCAGGTTATGAAGTAACTCTTACATTAGCTTAGGTGTAACAAGTTAGGAAAGACTCATGAAGTGTTAAGTAATGGGATTGAATCAGGTCAAACCCATAAATATATATATATATATATATATATATATATGCAAGTGAATTGGCTTATTATTTCCTTAAAGTGTGAAGGGCCAACCAACCCCATTAGATTGACCTTTATAGATAGAGTAAGCATTATGAATACCAAACATCATATACAAGCTTGTGATGCGGGACAAAAATTAGTCCTATTTGCTTCCAAACTGGAGCAAAGAAGATTTTCTGATCATGTGTTTTTACAATTGAATAGCCAGGTTCCCATCCTTCTTTATTCCATCTAACTAGTCATTAGATGATCATGATCAAATGGATGAGATTAGCTCCATCATTTGGAATAGTAACTTTTCATCTTACCATCCATCCATAAAACTTAAGCAAATGACTGAAATCTTCATTACATTTGTGACATCTAGTCGCCCATCAATAAAGCTCAATCAAACTCCTAATATTATCTTCACCTTTGTCAATAGTGCTCTTTTGAATCAACATCTATCCATCCTGTGACATCCAATGATCTAAATCAAATCTTACTTCGATTAAATCTAGACCCTTTATTCAGCATTCTAAGTGAGCAACTCTTATTCCATCGACCTATATTGGACAACAATAGCTATTTCCACTCATAATCAGCATTCTAGAAAGTTATTTGATTTTTTTTTATAGCCAAAATGTAAGATTATTTTGGGTGAAACTTTATAGCCATTTAAAAAATTTTATTATTGTATAAAATATTCAAATATGAATGGAGGACCCTTAAGAGTTGGAAGATTGATTATTTTAACCTAACTACATTATTTTAAGAAGATTGTCTCATCTAATTTTAGATTGAAGTTTCCAATTCTCTTTTCCTATTATTTAAAATGTAGCATTCATAACCAAATACTTGTAAATTATTACTTTTTGATTTCTTACCAGATACTAATTCCTATGGTGAATTATTTAATATGGGCCTAGAAAATTATTCTATTTGGAACACAGCAAGCTATATGCCTAGCTTTTGCCCAAAAGAATTTTTCTATATCATACTCATTCATTATAGTTCTAGCAAATTCTAATAAACTATCATTTTTTTCTCCATTATACCATTTTGTTGTGAAGTTTTTGGTACCCAAAATATGTGAAAAAGTACATTATTGTTACACTACTCAATGAATTCATCATTTCTAAAGTCTCTTCCTTTATCACGTCCATTGGCAATTAAGTTATGACCTAACTCATTTTGTAATTTTGTCATCAATATTTAAATTGTTTACATGACTCACTCTTTTTTCTTAAGAAAGCAAGCCATTCATACATAAAATAATCATCTAGTATAACTAATCCATATTTCTTATCTCTTAAACTCATGGGATGTATTGTTCCAAAAAAGTCTATGTTCAAGTTCCAAAATCTTCTTAGAAGTTACATCTTTCCTAGTTGAAAGCTTTCTTTTGTTTCTTGTTCTAAATTATATAGTCCATAAAAAATTATCTACAAAAGTTAATTCATGTAAATCTCTTACTATCCTTAATCATTTTTCTTAAGATATGTGTACTAGCATGACGAAATATTTTATGCCATAAATTTGAGTCACTAGTATGTGATGCAACACATTTTAGTTGAGAATTATTTATAGTTTTTAAATCCAGTAATTAAGTATTATTTCTTCTAGGTACAATAATAATTATATTTTATTTTTTATTAATTTTACATGTAATAGTATCAAATGAAATACTAAAACTACTCTCAAAAAGTTGACTAAGGCTAAGTAAATTAAACTTTAAACATTGAACAAATAAAACTATAGTAATTAAAAATGTAAGGTACCGAATAATATCAATTCCTTTGATAAATTTCTTTGAATTATCACCAATGACAATATTTCCTCTATCATAAGCCTTTAGTTAGGTCAATAGCTTGATGTTTCCTAACAAGTGTCATGAACACCCATTTTCTAAGAACCACATCATCTCCTTGACCTTCGAAAGAAGAAATTCTTGCACTCACAAATTAATTGTTAGGTTTAGGAACCCAAACCATTTTGGGTTCAATAAATTTAAGAGTAGTTAAACAACTATTTGCCTTCACTACCCATGCATAAGTAAGATAGTTTAAGTGAACATTATTTCTATTTCAACAAGTATATAAAGTGGGACCTAAATGCATGTAATAATTACATATAAGTATATTATAACCATGTGACAAGTAAGAATTATAATTAAACTTATGCATATCAAATCTTTCAAGAAGTGTAACATCTCTACTGATTGACTTTGCTCTTGAAAATTAACAACTAAAGCACAAAGATTTAAAATCATTAAAATCTTTAACTAAGGAAGCATGCACATTAATGTTCTATACTAAGCCTCATCTGTAGTTCTTATTTCATCACAAAGACCAACACATTCACAGTATTTATCTCAAGTTTCTTATATTTTTTTACTTAAAGTTTCATACTTTTTACAAAATAAAGAAATTATTTAGCTAATTTTACATTTAAATAATTTACCTTTTCCTCACTTGAAGATGCACTCTCTTCTTCTTCCTCTTCTTCTCTAGCCATCATGTAAAGAATCTTTCATTATTATTCTCCTCTTCACTTGTATATGTTTCTTCTGAATCACTCTGAGCTATTTTTAATGCTTTATTCTTCTTCATACTTTTTTCTTCTCATTTTTCTCTTTTTCAACACTTTCTTGTAAGGCAGGACATGCTAGTCTAATATGTCTTGGTTTTTTAGATTCATGACCAATATTTTTCTCTTTCCTTATTATCATTATCTTAAAGTTTTTATTTCTATACTTTTTGACACCATTAAGAACTTTAAATAAGACTTTAAAACTTAAAGCCTTTTCAACATCATTATTAGATTCCTCTTCTAAAATGCCTTCCTCTATCTTCAATACTATTTATTGTTCCTTCTTTATTTTATTCTTCTCAATTAGTTCTTCTTCTTATTTCCTCCTCTTTATTTCTAGCTCATTTGTGATAAGCTCACCCATACATATATTATCATCATAGAAATATTTTTGGCTCTCTTGTTGGCGGTAGCTAAAGGATCATACTCTTTCAACAAGATTTGTAGTATATTCATTACTTATTCATTCAATGAAATTGGCTTTTCCAAGCTATCAAGTGCATTAGTAATACTAGTATATCTAATAAACATGCTTTTGATGGACTCATTTGAAAGAAACCAAAATGACTCAGTCATGTGTCACTATGTTTATTTTTTTCCTTAATAAAGAAGTGCTTTCATATGTTACTTCTAATTTATGAAAAAAATCTCATAAGAAGTTCCTAAATTTATGATTCTATTAAATTCTATAGCTTTCAAAGCATAATATAAAATATTAATGACCCTATTATTTAATTGCACTGTATATTTTTTGTTATCAACCATTTCATAAAAAACTTTAGGTACAAGAGTTCTTTATTAGTTTTTCTTTAAGGGAAAATCAAATGAAACTTGCATCAACTCCCATATTTTTTTATCAACAAATTTAAATGACTGGCCACCCTAATCTTCCAATAAAGATAATAATCATCATAAAAGAGTGGCAACCTATTGGAAGAAACATCTTCACTCAGCCTAGTCGAAGCATCAATTTGACCCATAGATCTCCTAAATAATTTCTTCTCACTAAAAGGAACCTTGCTTTGATACCAATTGAAATATTGATTAGTAAGAGGGAGGAATTACAAAAATTAAAAACTTTAATATCTTAAAAATGTGTTAATTTTTGTTTTGGTAATAAAGTTTTAGAAATTGTGAAATAATAAGGTACAAAAATTTAAACATGTACATAAGTAATGTTTAGGTGGTTTGGTTTAAAATCAGGTGTACAATCACCCCTAATAAAAATTAGGTATAAAAAAACTATATAAACCTTTCATCAAATGATAGGTATTCTAAACTCTTATAATAAGAAAATAAAACAAGGTACAATAGCCTTACAAAATAATAGAATTGGTAGAATGAGGAAAGAAAATGATGTTAAAAATCTATACAAATAAATTCCAATTCTTATTGTAATTTTTAACAATGTAAAATTATTTTAATTTAATCAGCTATAAAGAGAAAAAAATGAGAATTTAGCTGATTGGAAGCTGAATTAAAAGATTTCGAGTTCGTTGAAGAGAGGTGCAGTGTAAAGAGGCGACAATGAGCAGTGGCTGCTGATTTCTTTAAGGTCGTGACTTGAGAATTCTTCTTTGAAATTTTGTAGAATTCTAAATTAATAAATTTTGCTAAAAACATCTCCTATTTATAAACATCTTGTAACAACTAAAAACACTTACCAAATACCCAATTTAGCAATTACATTTTCACTCCCATAATTTTTAATTAAAAATTTAATATTTAAAAAATTTCCAATGGCTCAAAATAACAACTAAAAGACTCATTGCATTGGAACTATTAGATTAGATTGAACACGATAGTTTGATTACAAATATTGTGCTATACAAAATCGAATTCAATCATTTCCTTTTGGAAATATACATTTGATTTGGGTCATTATGTCAGAATTGCGATGTGAGGGTAGGATTTAACTTGTTAAGCAGAAGAAATACAAACCTTGCTATTATGAAACTTCATGAATGGGCGACTAATAGAATTAGAATGTCGAAAAATTAGTTATGATGGTCATCGTTCAACTTCAAAAATGCATGAGAAAATAAAATGTGCTAAAAAGAAAAGTTGTTGAAAGAGTACCTTTTTTGTGCTGATGTCTTATAGTTTTGTTGAAGTTGGCATATCGAGCACCAAAGATTAAAAAGGGTGACAAGGTGATGCTTTGGGTTAGTGAGGAAACTTGTCTTAAAAAAGTAATAAGATAGAAGACCAAGATTTGAAGCTTTCTTCAGGATGGTGGTTGCTCTTTGATTAGATCGAGAGCATGAAAGGACGGGTGTAGACATACAGGTGTTAAAGGAAGCAAGATTTTATTTGGTTACAAGCTTTTCTAATGGAAGGTCTCCCACCTTAGATCCTTGTCTCTCATAAGAGAATTTGGTTAACGGCTCTATGCATGGAAGGTTTCTCACCTTCGATCCTTCAATTCTTTTCAACTAGAGTTGGCCTACTCACAAAGGTGAAAGCATATAAACAAAATAAAAATTATATTCCTAAATATTGATCTTCATCTTCACAACCTAGTGAGTATCCATATTTATAAAGACCTTAATGATATAATGGTAGTTTGCTAACTTATAAATATAGAAAGTATATTTAAAAATATCAAATAACACCTTTAGGAATTTTAAAAGACATTTTAGAATTCCAAAATTCAATATAAACTATAAAAGAAATATTTTGAATAAAATTTTACTTTAAAGCCATAAAATTAACTAAATTAAGTAGTTCTAAATGGGCTATGTGCTTTTTATAATGGCAATAGTGAGTGGTGAAATGGTGGGAGGCAAAATGGTTGGGCAAATAACGTGGGTAGAGCTTTCAATCTAGTTTTTAGGTACACATCATTCATCAGAATAGCATGGGTCATTCAAGGTTGGCGAGTTAATTCAATCATCATAGGTCAAAGCGTATCGAGTGGGTCAATTCTTGTCGAGCCAATCAGCTAGCTTCAAGGGTTTAGTTTTGGTCATGCCAGTGATGAGTATGGCTCGGTGCTAACAATAGCTACTAACGACGACAATGCAAATGACAAATAACAACAAATGATAAACAATGGCAAAAATAGCCGAAACTAAATTATAAGCATCTTCTAAAAAAATTTTCAGCCAAATTTATGTCGACATACTTGTGAAATTTGTGCAATAACAATAGGTCTGCTTTAGTGAGATAACGCTAAATGTTCTTACATCACAAGCACATATGCACGTGAGGATGGACACAATTAAAATGCACACACATCGACACACACACACACACAGACATGCACAAAGAAGCAAGGACAAACACACTAAACACATACACAAGCACAGATGCACACAAGCGCACATTAACACACACTCATCCACACAAATATAAAAACACACATACAAACACACACACACAAGCACAAGCACAAATACTTGCACACACAGACACACATATGACATGTGCATGTATGGATGCACACACACATGAAGACACACATGTGTGCATGCATCAACAAACACACACATATGTTTTTGTGAACATATGCAGACATATACACATGCATAAACACACACACGGATGCACACATACCCTAAGCACACCTACACACATGAGCAAGACTACACACACACACACGGATGCACATATACCCTAAGCACACCTGCACACATTAGCAAGACTACACACACACGCACACTCACTTAGAGACACATGTGTGTGCATGCACACACACACTCATGCATTCATACACACATGCACCCACGAATACTCACAAACACACACACATGCACACACAAATGCATGCACACACATGCACACAAGAGTTGACACCCACATAAACACAAGCATTCACATAGCCACACACACATACCTACACACACATGCAACAATGCACATGCACTGACACGTACCAACAAACAAACACAAACGCCCATGAACATGTGAGTGCACGTATAAGCAAACATAGACAAACAACCTCACACAAGAAAACATGCACACAATTTCACACATGTAGACAATCATGCACAAACCCATTGGCACACACAAACACATGCACACATATGCAAGCACAACAAACACATGAGCACACACAAACAGACACGTAAGCACACATACACACATAAGCACACAAAAACATATATAAAGACTTATGCACACAAATAAAAAAACACGCACATGCATGTAGGCATGCACATTACCTTACATGCACGCACACACAAACACATGCTCACACAAACAAATATAAACACACACACATGCACATTACTACAAACACACACCTACAACAGCACACATCCACACATGCATACATATGGGCTGACAAACATGTGTACACGATTGCACACATGTGCACACACACACACACATGAATAGGTTGACACATACACGAGCACACATATGCATAAAAACACAAAAGCATGAATGTGTACATGCACAACACATACACACCGACATGCACATGCACACATGTACACATGACACACGCATGCATGCACAAATATGTGCTTGCACAAACACATGCACTTACATAAGCACACACATGCACAAACACTAATCCACACAAGCACAAATGGATGCGCACATAAGAAGGAATGTGCATACACACCCACACATCACACAAGAAAGCTAACACACATCCTTGAAAAGATACAAACATATACACACACATATGCTCACACACGCACTTGTAGACATACATGCATATACACACAAGAACATACATTAGCACATATGCACATGCACACTAACATACACACATGCACACCCTCGCACCCACATGCCCTTATGCCCACACACACAAACTCATATGTGATCACACACACACAGACACAAAAATATAAGCAAAACCACACATTCACACAAATCGACACATGCATATGCACACACACACATTCATATATGCTCACATGCACACCAATGTGCACACACCATCACACATGCACATATACATTCAAACACACCCACACACACACACACATATGTAAAAATACATGCAAACACATAAGCACACACACAAGCACCCATGCACACATAAACATAAGCACACATGCAAACATCCATGTAAGCACACACACATGCACACTTACACATATGCACACACACAGACATAGATGTAACCATACACACAAACACATATGCATGCACACACATACACACATGTGGCCAATACACACATACATGCATGTAGATGCTAACACATGCACAAACATGCATAAAAACATGCCCAAGCATACACACACACTTGCATCACACAAACACATGCACATGCACACATGGACATGCAATTACAAATGCACACACACATACACATGTACACACACATGCACAAGCACACACATGTGCATAGACACACATAAAAACACATACACCCATGAAGATACACACATATGGGTGCACTCACACACACACATTCACCCACATATGAACAAACACATGTGTATGTACCAACAGTTACACATGTATATACATGCATGCACACGCACACACACACATCCATACACACATCTACACACACACCCACATGTTGTTATACACAAACACAGATAAATCTACAAACACACACACAAATACATGCATGCATGCATAAGCAACCAGACACATAGGTATAGACATACATGCATACAACCACACACACATAAGCACAAATGTAACAGCACATATGCATGCACACAACCATAAACACACACAAAATAGACATGCACAAACACATGTGCATGCTTGAACACACATGCATCAACACTTGCATGCACACATAGATGCATGCACACTCACAGGCACATATAGAAATGCATACTAACACATATGCATGCACACTACATACATATTGGCATATGTACATACATGAATACACATGTACACACACACATGCATAATCACGAATAAAAACATATGTAAACATGCACACACACCTGAATACACCAACCCTAACTCAAATATGCACACACACTTGAACTCACATATGCACATGCACATGCATGCGCTCATGCATGCATCAACATAGGTGCATACAAACATGTTTACACATACACATGCACTTGAACACACACTAAAAACCATGCATGCACACTAACACACAAATACTTATGCACACAAACACACAAATTTATGCACACACATGCACATCCAAAGCATGCAGGCATGTACATATGCACATTTCCATAGACACATTCTTATGTGCATGCATGCTCATACACATACACACACACATTCTCATGTACATGCTTGCACACATCGACACACACACATGCATATGTAAAGACACATGTGCATAAGCAAGCACACATGCACATAAACATATGCAATTGCAAACATGGAAAAGTGCATATACATGCACTCACAATCATGAACATGCACACTCATACAACACACACACACACATATGCACAAACACACATGCATGCTTATACACACAAATACATTCATACACATATGCACCCATTCATGCATGAACGCACACACACATAAGTGCATGCAAACATAAACCCATACACACAGACATGTAAAAATACATGCATGCATACACACATGCATATGCACATGTGCACTTGCACACACCTACACATACACACACAGACACACACACACACACAAATACACACCCATACCAAGTCACACACACCCACACATGCAAGTTGGCACACATACAACATGAACACTTACATGCTTCCAAGCAAACATAGAAGAACACACATGTTCACACATACACACACACACACATGGAAACCTACAAATCAACACCCTTAACACACCCATACATGTTGACACACATAAATGCATAAACACATGTGATCACACATGCATTTATGAAAGTTTATACTCATATACACACACACATGTACATAAATATGTGCACATACATAGATACATCAACATTCAAAGACACATACACACATACATAAACACACACACACACGAACAAAAATACAAACACACATGTGAATGCACATGCATAGAAATGCACACTCATATACATGCACACACAAATACATAAGAACACACACATGGATATCTAGGTACACATAAATGCACCCACACACACACACTCAAACACATGCGTGCACACACATATACCCATTAATAATCATAGACATACACATGTCCATGAATAAACACACGTTAAGATGCACATGTGCCCAACCAAACATATGCCACACACACATGCACATACCCACATAGATGCATGCATCAACATATGAACACACACATACAACACACATACAACACACACACAACCACATGCTTAAGTTCACAAACATATACATGTATGCACATGCACATACAGACACAAACACACACACACACATGTATATTCATGCACACAAACACACCTACATATGCTTTTGTGCACACACACACATACACACCAGCATCCACACATGGACAAGCACGCACACACAAACAAGTGCACTTATACACACATATGCATACACAAACACACCCACACAAGCAAGCACATACACACACACCCATAAACGCATGTGTAGACACACATACACATACAAACACACACATGCAAATGCACATTCACACACAAAAACACATGTTGTCACTCCTTTGCACATAGAACCACACACATGCATGCACAGACACACACACACATGAATAGTCATGCAAAAAAAGACAAGCACACACATGCAAGCATGCACACGCACACACACACACATACATTCAAGCGTGTACAGAAGCATATTTATGCACACATAACCACAACACATACATGCAGACACACACACATATATATGCACACACATACACATATGCATGCAAAGACACACACATGCACATAAACATGCACATGTATGCATGCAAGCATAATAACACATTTACACTTGTACACACTCATGCATACACACACACACAAACATCCATGCACATATGCACATAGATGTACCTACACAAATACATTGACACACACATGTTGACACACATGCATACACACACACAAATGCTCCTAGACATGCACATACACATGTGCATGAGCACACACACAAACACACTTGCACATACACACATATGCTTACATACATGCACGATACAAACCCATGCATACACTCCTCCCCTCCCTCCCCTACCTACACACACACACACATAAACAAAAGAACAAAAATGTTCACACATACACACATACATGCACACCCAGATACAGACTCCCAAACACATAACCATATGCACATACATGCTTGTATGCATACACACATGATCACAAACGGATACACGCTCACATTTGCACGCATACATGCACACAAGCACACATATATGTGTAAACATAGATGCAGACACATATAAAGACACACATGTTCACACAAACACGTAAATAGGCAAGCACTCTTGTGAATACATATGTAAGTAAACACACACACATGCACATGCACACACACCGATGCACAAGAACACACATGCACAACTACAAATATGCATAGACTCAGCTACACACATGTACACAATCATATAAACATTCACATACACACATGTGCACCTGCACACACGTACAATCATGCACACACACACACATGCCCATGCATAGTCACACATGTGCATGCCCATTCATAGACACACTCATACACACTCACATGCACACACATGTTTAAGCACACACACATACACCCATGTAGACACATCCAAAATCATGCAAAAAACATATGCACAAGAACAAGCACACACATACATAAGCTAATAGATATTCTCACACAAATGCACATGCATACAAACACATAGACTTCTGCAAACATGGACATTAACATGCACACATGTAAATACAAACACACACAAACACATACTCACACACACACACACTTGCATGCACATATGCATACACACAAACAGAAGCATGAACACTCACACATATGTGCAAGCACACACACATATGCACACATACACACATGCACATAAACATACACATGCACCTAAACATGCATCCATATGCACATTCATGCACACAATCATAACACATGCATGCATTTCATACACACATAACGTGCATGCATGCAAGCATAAACACACACTTCTACTTGCACACCAAGACACACGTACACAATTGCACCCACACTTGTAAGGATGCACACACACACATAGAGTCATGTGCACAAACACATATACATGCACAAACAAGAACATACAAATGCACACATACATGCATGCACACACTCATACATAGGTACACAAACACACACATTCAGATAGACATGCACACACTTGCATATTTGCATATACACATTCACACACAAATACACATTAATGCATCACACACACATGCACATGCACACTCAAAACTACATCTTGTTATGCACACACGCACACACACGGGCATACAAACACAAATTGCAAACTCACACATATACAAGCATGCATTCATAAACACATGCATAGCAGTACAAAAACAAACAAATACATGATCACACATACACAGGTGCACACACAACCCATGCACATGAAGGTACACACACAACTGCAACTAAACATGTACACACACAAGCACACATCCACACACTCTAGTATGCATGCACATACACAAACATGTGCACACATGTAGACATGCACACTCCAACACACATTCACATAATTGTGCATGCACTCACATCTGTATGCATACAAACACATGCACACACACACCTGTACATACATAAATACAAATATATAGACACACACACACACATGCACAAACACAAATCATGTGTGTTTATGTAGACAAATATGCTCAAACACATGCTCAAGCACACATAAATGCATGCACACACATTCACAAGCACATGCACATACACACACACATGCACACACATAAACATGCAAGCACTTATAACAAACAAACTCACACTTATACACGCTCACACAAACATAGACAAGGATGCAATCGCAAATATGTACATATACAAACACACATGTACACACATACACATGTGAACACACACACCAATAAGCACACCCTCATGCACACACTGACACACACACAGGCATGAATGAACACACACTTGACATACAAAAACATATCCATGCACACCAAAAGATATAAATATATGTACACACATGCACATGCATGAGTGCACACACCAAAACCCACATACACACACACATACACATGTAATAGGCACAAACACATACACATTTACACACGTATGCAACAACCATACATACACATGCACACACATGCCCACACGTGCACCCACACATACTCACATATGCATGCATGCACACACAAACACTCACACAAATGCATAAGAACATTCATGATATTTGCCCAAACAAGCACACATTCAAATATACACACATGCTCATACACTCATATGCACATGCAACAAGACACACAAACACTAATAATAAGCTATACACCTACACAGATGTGTGCATAATATGCACACATGCACACAGGCACCCATTCATATGCACACCCAAGCACAAAAAATACACAATGCACATATGCATATTAACACATACCCATAACCACACACATGCACATGAATGCATGCACACAAGCACGCGTGCATGCAGCCACACATAAACAAGCACACATATACAAAAGTACACACACATACAAAAACATATGTATCCACATAAACATACCCCGCACACATAAAAACATGCACACACACTTGTATGCACATGCACATGCAAACACATGCAAACATTTATGGACACACACTCCAGGACTCACACGTAAACAAGAAAGCATGCACACACACTTATACAGACATGCACACCCATGCACAAACATGCACTCGCACACACACAACACCAGCACACTCATACACACACACAAGCATACAAACATATGCACAAAAACATACATAAGCATAAGCATGCACATAATCACACACATTTACACTCACATACACACTTACACAAATAAGCACACACACATAGACACATACATACATGCATCTGCATGCACACAAACCTACATTCAAACTCACACATAAGCACTGATACATGCACATGCAAACAACCACAATATACAAATGCATACACACACACAGGCACACATACATACGTGCATGCATGCATTCAAACACACTAATGAGCATGTGCACACACATATATACATGTGCATACACTCGCACACACACAAACAAATGCACCCAAAGATACTGGTGCACACACAAACACATACACATGTGCATATGCACTCACATGTACACACAGACACACACATGCACACACTTGCACACATCAACATAAACATATGCATGCCCACAAGCTCATAGATACACCTATACGAAGACACACCTGGACACAAACCCACAACTACTCATGCCCATGCACACACGCACACGTACACGCACACATACACATATGCACACACACACAAACACAAGAACATGCACACACACATGCACCAATGCACTCGCACACACATTAACATGCACACAAAACATGCACCCATACACACAAAAATATGAACAAAAAAATACACATACATGCACATCAACACATACACACAAATGTAAATGCACATACACACACACTCTCACAAGTCCCCACACATATAGACATGCACATACACTCCCACCTATCCAAATACATAGAGACACAAAAACACATGCTCAAAGACAAGCACACATGTACATACATACATATACATAAAAAGATGAGCACACATAGAGACACACACATCAATACCTATACTTGCACACATGCATACAAGCATGCATGCATGCATTGACACACATACATACACATAGCTAAACAGGAGCACATGTGCACCCATGCACACACACTCACACACATGCACATAGGTCAACCCACATGTACCCACATGCACAAATGCAAACATGTTAATAGACATACATGCATAAAAACACCTATGCACACACACTACATATGGACACACACAAAACACATATGCACACATAAACACACATGCATTCCCAAGGAAATACACACACATGCACATGCATAACCACACATACACACTCACACACACATGCACATGGACACACACATGCACACTCACACGCATGCACACAAACACATGCATGCACATAAATGCACAGTACATAAACACATGCCCACAAAAAAGAATACACACTCACACAAACATGGCCATATTCATACATGCTCACACACACACACAAATATATAAATAAACCCACAAAAGAACACACACACATAATCACAAGCATACAAACACACATGCACATACATTAAAAAGTACACATGTATATACACACACACGTGCAAAGGAGCACACATAAATGTACACACATATATGTAGGTATAAACGTACACATATACACATAAATGCATATACAGACACACATATATGCACATACACATGCATACACACATAGAAACACACACAGGGATGCATGCGTGCATAAGTGCACCCACACTTGTGCATACATCCACATAAACACACACAACCATAAAGACACAAAGGTATCCATACAGATACCCACGCACATACACGAATGCACAAACACAAATGCTTACACATAGACCGAAAAAATGTGCACAAACAAACAAATCCATACATATAAACCCACAAACACATGCACATATGCAAATATGCACATATGTCCATAGACACACATGCAGGCATATACATAGCCAACATGCACACATATGTTCATGCACACACACATGCATATATACATGTACAAATAAATAAACATAAGTGCACACACACACAGAAACATTCACACATGTGCTCATGCACACACACACACATGCACATGCACACAAATACATGCACAATCATACACTCACATATGCACACACACTTACACACACTCATATGCACAAAATCACACATGTGCATAGATACAAATAACACATATATCCACTTACACACACGAGCATGTGCATAGAGAAACGTACAAGCAAGGCACATACACACATATACGCATACAAGTATGCACTCACACATAAGCATGCACACACATATGCATGCACGAGTGCCAAACCATCACAAATCCACACAGACACAGTTATGCATGCATACACACACACACACTTGTATATATGCATGCACACATAAATGTGCACATAAGCACTCACATATGCAAACATAAATGCACACATAATCACACACATAAGCAAACACCTACACATATACACATGCAAGCATGCATGCATGAAGACACACATCCACGCTACATAGTCACACACAGATATGAACACACACATAGGTGCTTGTGCACACATACATATGCATGCACACAAACACCCACATGAACCCATATAAATGAATGCACACACACACATGTGCGTACGAGGACATGCTCCCATGCACACATATACGTAGATGCACACAAACACATATATACACACCAACCACAAACACATGCATACACAAAAACACATGCACACATGAACTCACACACATGCAAACACACATGCACACACACATGCACACACACAGATGCACATGCATAAAAAGATGAGCACACACATGCATGTGTCCAGACACATACATGCGCACACATTCATATGCACAGACATACACATTACCAAATAGATGCCCACGCACACGCATACAAGAAAGTACTCTCACACATATGTAGACACATGAACAATCCCACAAGTATGCACATACACTCACATGCACCTTAATACGAATCATGCACACACATACACATATGCATATTGACAAACACCCAAATGCATCCACACACATGTACTTGTGTGCAATGCAAACATGTATGATGATACACACACACAAATGCATATACACACACCCTTACACACACAAACATGATTGTACACCCATTCAAGCCTAAATATAGATACACACACACATATACACACACATGCACACATGTAAATGCTTATAGTCATATATACAAGCACACATACAAGAACACATAAACATGTATACACAAGCACAAACACCTATCCACACACATAAAATTTTACATCTACATGCATAGCCACAAACATGTAAACACAAACACGTGCACATAAGCACACCTACATTGCATTGTTTACCCCCAATCATGCACTTTATTTGAAGATAACAAATCCTAACATTTCTAGCAAATTTGTCTAAGTAAACTTTTAGCTTTTAGGTAGACGATACCCATATTCATTGTAGAACTAAAAGAAGAAATAGAACAAATATTCAATTCTGTGAAGATCATTTTGGTTGGAGTGGTAAACCACCAAGAGATGTATTTTAAATTTCATTTTAGGTATTTTATATTTTGCTTTGAATAGAATATTAAGCTTAATTGAAATTTTTATTATATGGAACATAAATTAAATTCAAATAAATCTTAGAATAATATTTAGGTTTCTAATTTTTTTTAGCCTCTTTGATTATCTTAACCACCATTTTATCTTAATAATATTTTTTAAATTATTTATTAATCTATCATAGCAAAATATTGTAATAATATTAATTAATTAGTAGAAAAGTTAATAAAAAATAACACACTCATATAAGAAATTAATTCCTGAACCAATTGGGTTGCTATAGTTAACCACTTTAGTTTAGTGCTAACTAATTCTGTATAAGGTTCGTTACACTAAATAAGGTATATGTAATAGTTCACACAAGTGATTAATTCTTGAATGGAGCAAGGACAGCCAACCCAGTTAATCAACAATGTATAAAGGTTACAAAATTCTATATAAGGAGAAAATAGTAGAACAAATGTACAGTGTGGACAAAAACACAAACATTTTTGCATGATGAACTCTCAAATTATGGGAGTAATCATGCATTTCTTGATCGAAAGATCATCATCGTATTACATTTTTCAAAGGTGGTAATTCTATCAACCAACCAATCCTGTAATTTTGTGATAGCACAATGCAAAATTCATCTACTCGAGAACTTAAATCCTAACATCAAATAGTGATTCAGATCTAATGATCAAGATCAATTTCATTTTTTTTAAGGCATGGATTTAATTGCATGTATCTCATCTTGCAGTTTTTGTGATAAAACAACTACTACACAATGGCTATTTAGCCATTATTTTTAGTGGTGGAGATTTTTTTTATTAATATACTCATTAAAATATTACAAATGCTACAAAAATTATAATGACTAAATTTGATGTTTGGTAAGTGCTTTTAACCATTAGAAATTTCCTATAAATAATAAATTTTTGTATGAAATTAGATGGAGAAGATTTTATGTGGTAAAACAAATTTCAAAAAAGAATATTTAAGTCGTTAGCAACCCATTCCCATTTTGTCACTTCTGCACACTTATGTGTCATTGACTTGCTGAAATTTTATCGTCTCAAATCAACTAAGTAATCAAGTTTTTTATTCTTAATTATTTTAATTAAAATACTTATGTCTCTTTAATAATTTCATCTAGCGTAGGATTTATTACTATTAATTTTAATTTTATGTCATTAATTGTTTTTTTTATTGTCATTTGTTGTAAGATTTTTCTATCAATTTTATTGATTTCGTTATAAGGCCATTATAGTGTCTCTGTTTTTGTTTGTTATGGCCTATCCATCATTTGTCAAAAGGCTTATATTATGTTCGTTTTATCTCCAGGGTGAACGTAAGCTTTCTTTGTAAGCTAATCCACTTAAAAGTTAGTTATATACATTTATAATTATCATTGATTTTCTAATTACACAATTTTATAAGACTTAATATGTTTTAAAATAAAATTAAATTTGTAGAAAATCACTTTTAAATTTTTGTTAAACCTTATTAGAAATTATTTTAAATATTTTCTTGAAATATTTTGAAAGAAATTAAAATTATATTCTTAGGTAGTTTACCCCTCCCTCCCCTCCTTGCTAAACCTCACTTCAATTTGCATTATGGTGAAGTCCTTTTCTTTTGAGAAGAAATTCTTAGGGAAGATCCATCACTCAGATTAATGCTTTAATGAGTCTGGGTGAAGATGCATCATCAATTAGGCCACTACTATTTTTTGAAGATTATTATCTTTATTGAAAAACTAAAATCGTTAGTCATTAAAAATTAGTTGATAGAGAAATGTGATAATTGATATGAATTCTATTTGATTTTTTAGCAAGAAAAATGCACAAGGTACTTTTGTACCGAAGGCTTTTTATGAAATGGATAATAGTGAAAAAGGACTTTAAATATTTTATATTGTGTAATGAATGCTAAAAAATTTAATGAAATTATAAATTAAAAAAACGCTTATGAAATTTGGCTTAAATTAAAGGTAACATATGAAGGAAACTCTTTACTTAAGAAAAATAAAATAAAAAAGAAGATACATAACATTGAGTTATTAGGATGCTCACAAATGAATCCATTAAAAGCATGTTTACAAGATGTACTAATATTACTAATACACTTACAAGTTTTGGAAAAATAATTTCTATGAATGAATAGGGGAAGAAAATTCTTAGAGTTTTACCCAAGAAATCTTTACAATTTTACGATCGAATGGTCCAAATTTCATCTACATAAAAAGTTAAATCTTGTCGTCAAATCATGATTCAAATTTGATAGCCCACATAAATTTAATATTTCTAGATGTGTAGATTTGATTGCATATGTTCGATCTCGTGTTTTTGCGATCAAACAGTCCTAGAGCAATTCGATCAAATGGCTCCTAGTCGACAACCATTATTGTTTTTGTTAATTTCCTGATAAAAATACTATAAAACTGCAAAAATTATAATGGCTAAAATGGGTGTTTGGTAAGTACTTTTAGTCATTGCAATTAGCCAATAAATAAGAGACTTTTGTATGAAGTTAGATGGAGAAATTTTTATGCAATAAAAAAAATTCATGCAAGAATATTCAATCCATTAGCAGCTATTTCCATTTCATCCTTCTACAAGTTTTATGTGATTCACTCGTTAAAATGTTGTTCTGTCTCAAATTAACTAAGTAATCAATTTCTTTATTCTTAATTGATTTAATTAAGGTACTTATGCTCTTTTATTATCATTTGTTGTATGGTTACCTTGTCTCATTGACTTCATTATAATGTAGTTATAGCCAATCTAGATTATTTTTCTCATGAGGGTTTAGCCTATAAGTCTTTTAGTGAAAGGTTTATATTGTCTTTACTTTTACTTAGGTTTTATTGGTGATAGACGTAGGCTTCTTTTCTAAGCTGAAACACCTAAATTGATTGTGTACATTTTTTAATTTTCGTTAATTTTTCAATTAAACAACTTTTATAAAACTTAATATGTTTTAAAATAAAATTAAAAATTTATAAAAAATCACTTTTAGATATTTATTAAACCTTATTAAAAATTATTTTAAATATTTTATTGAAATAGTTTGCAAGAAATTAAAATTTTATTCTTAACAATTCACCCACCTTATGCTGAACCACACACCAATTAGTATCAGAGTGAGGTTCCTTCCTTTTAAGAAAATACTCTCAATGAAGGTCCATGGCTCAAATTGATGCTAAGTTTAAGTGAAGGTGAATCTTCAATTAGGCTACCATTATTTCGTGGCAATTATTATCTATGCTAAAAAACTATGATGGTTAGTCATTTAAAATTAGTAGATAAAGAAATATGGGAATTGATTTAAGTTCCCTTTGATTTTTTCACTAAGAAAATGCACAAGGTACTTTTGTACATAAAGCTTTTGATGAAATAGATGATAGTGAAAAATATAAAAAACAATTAAGTAATAAGTCTATAATTATTTTATATTGTGCATTGAATGTTAATGAATTTAATAGAATTATAAATTTAAAAACAACTCATGAAATTTGGCATAAAATAGAGGTAACATATGAAGGAATCTCTTTAGTTAAGGAAAATAAAAAAAACATGATAATGCATGATTATGAGTTATTTAGAATGCTTACAAATGAATCCATTAAAAGCATGTTTTTAATATTTACTAATATTAATAATACACTTGCTAGTTTGGTAAAGCCAATTTCTATGAATGAGCAGGTGAAGAAAATTCTTAGAATTTTACCCAATAATTATGATCCATTGAACACTACTATCAAGATAGCCAATAACATTTCCATGGTGACATTGCATGACTTGATGGATGAGCTTATGACAAATGAGCTACAAATAGAGAAGAGAAAAGAAGAAGAATTAGTTAAGAAGAACAACACAAAGAAGTTATAATCAATAGCATTGATGACGGAGGAAGGCTTTTAAAAGAGGCATCAACTAATGATAATGGTATTGCTTTAATTTCTAAAAGATTATCTAAAGTTTTTATATTACAAGCAAGTATAAAAATAAAAATTCTAAGAAAAAAGTAAGAATAATAGACTAATAAAGCATTCAAAATAGCTTAGATTGATTCAAAAGAAAAAATACAAGTGAAAAGGAAAAAACAATGAAGGATTATCTTATATGATATGATGATCAAAAAAGAATAGAAAGAAGAGAATTCATCCTCAAAGTAAAGAAGAGATAAATTACTACAAAGAAAAATTGGAAAAACTATTACTTTATGTTTGCAAAAAGTTTCAAAATTTTTTATTAAAAATATAAAAACTTAAAAAACATAGTGAATATCTAGGTCATTATGAACAAATTAGAGAAAAAGCCAACATTTATTTAAAGAATATGAAAAAAGCCAATGATGATTTAAAACAAAAATTAAGTGAGCATGCATCATTAGTTAAGGAATTTAGTGATTCTAAAACTTTGCATTCTACTTGCTCAATTTCAAATGTAAAACCAATTAATAGACAAGTTTTTTTATTTCAAATGCTAAAAGATCTCATATGCATATGTAAGTTGACATTTTACATTGTTTTAATCATAATGTTACATGCCATTATTGCATGCAACCTAGACATACTTCACACACCTGTAGGATTAAAATTAATATTCATTCGAAATTTCTTACTTTTGTGTTTATAGCAAAAGAAAGTAGTACACCAGTACAAAAAAATGAGTTAAACCAAAAATAATTTTGGTTCTAAAATTTGATAATTAAAATCAAATATTATAGATGTAAACTTTAATAAACAAATTTCAACATAACTCATTTGTATAAGCAATTAATGCTTAAACCAATCGGGTCACTATGTGGATCACTATGCTATAGTAATAACTAATTCTAAAGGGGATTCGGTACACTAAACATTTTCAATAATCAATCACAAATCATTGCATTTTTTATCAAGTCATTAATCCATCTAATAAAGTATATGTACCTGGTCGCACGAGTGACTAATTCCTGAACTTTGCAAGGGGCAGCCAACACAATTATTTGAAGGTGTGTAATGGCTACAAAAATCTTTATGTGAAGAAAACAACAGAGCAAACATGCAATGTGAGACTAAAAACAAACTTTTTTTGCACAATAAACTCTAGAATTATTGGAATAATGTGAATCATTTGATCTTGAATTTCAATTGAAAATATTATCTTTGTATCACATTTTTCAAAAGTGGTAATTCTATCAGCCATCCGATAGTGCAATTTTGCAATCACACAGTCAAAATTTTATCCACTCAAAAAGTTAAATCTTGTCCTTAGATTTGATTAAGATCTAACGATCCAAATAAATTTCATAATTCTAAAGTCACGTATTCGATTGCATCCAGCTAATCATGCAATTTTTGTGATTGAACTATCCTGAAGCATTTCAATAGAATGGCTCCTACATAACAGCTATTTTAGTCGTTGAAGATTTTTTTGTTAATTTCTTAATTAAAATATTATGAAAATTGTAATGACTAAATTGAGTG
The DNA here is from genome assembly GCA_023846275.1 of Vanilla planifolia. Taxonomy (NCBI): domain Eukaryota; kingdom Viridiplantae; phylum Streptophyta; class Magnoliopsida; order Asparagales; family Orchidaceae; genus Vanilla; species Vanilla planifolia. The sequence continues at coordinate 633,594 of JAIUJO010000122.1, read as the reverse complement.
ATTGCTAAGTACTTTCAGCCATTATATATTGCCTATAAATAGGAGACTTTTGTAGGAAATTAGATGAAAAAATGTTTATGTGATAAAAAAATTTCATGCAAGAATATTCAAGCTATTAGTAGCAAGCTCCCATTTCACTGGTTCTACACCCTACTACATCATTCACTCATTGAAATTCTTTTCTATCTCAATCAATTAAGTAATCAATTTTTTAATTAATTGATTCAATTAAAATACTTATGCCTCTTTAATCATTTCATCAAGCATAAGATTCTGTTAATATCAATTTCAATTTTATGTTGCCAAATATTTTTCTTCTATTATCACTTGTTATAAGGTCGTTATAGCCTGTCTTGTTGATTTCATTATAAGGTTGTTATCTTGTCTTAGTTGTGTATCTATTGTTAGGGATTAGCCTACCTTTTTTTGCGAAGGATTATATTGTGTTTGTTTTGGCATGGTTTTTTCCAGGGGTGGACATAGACTTGTTTTACAAGTCGAATCACTTAAAACTTGATTGTGTGCATTTTTAATTATTGTTTATTTTTTAATTACATATCTTTTATAAAACTAAATATGTTTTAGAATAAAATTAAAATTTGTACAAAAAATAAACTTTATATATTTTTTAAACCATATTAAAAATTATTTTAAATATTTTTTAAAATATTTTGTAAGAAGGTAAAATTTTATTTCTAACACTTCACCTCTCCCTTTTGCTAAACCTCACTTCAACATGCTCACACATAAATTCACACACATGTTTCTATGCACCATAGCACAGTGCATACACATGCATGTGCACATTCATGCAAGCACGTATACACAAAACACAAAACACACATGCATGCACACATGCACACAGACACCGACATACACAAGCACATGAGAACAATTCACATGCACATACACACATGCAAATGCAGCCACACACAACATACAACCACACAACTATGCATGCACACTCAATCACATGCATGCACGCACCAATGCAAAAACGTAGACAGCCACACATATGCACACACAAACGCACATGTTGACACGCACTAGCCCATACTCGTACATTTATAGTTATGTAGACTTATGCTTTTACACATGCATAAACATTCTCACACATGCACATGCATACAAGAACAAGCAAGGCACATAAACATAACACACACACACACACAAGCCAACACACATGCACACACTTACACATGAATAGTCACTCACACAAACACACATGCACACACTCCTACTTACACACACAAGCTGCACACACACACACAAACAAACATGCACACATACATAGACAAGCACAAATACAAATATACCTACATACATGTGCATGAACACATACATGAATATGGACACAAATATGCACAAACATACAAACACTCACACATGCACACACAGACACATACATATACATAGACATGAACACACACAGATAATAACATGCATGCACACATACACACATATGTCAATGCACACACCCCACATGCACACTAACACACACATAAATGTTAAGAAGCACGCACATGCACATGCACACATATGCAAACATATACACACAAATGCACAAATGCCTACACTAATTCATGTATATGCAAAAACATGCCCACATGTGCACTTGTACACATATGCCAAAAAACATGCACAAACACACATAGGTACACAAACATATGCACACAAACAGACACACAAAGACAAGCACACATGAACACACACATACACGTATATATACAAGCATACACACAACACACATAAGCACACAAAAAATACACACACAAGTGGACACCCATGCACACATATGCAAATGTACATGCATGCATGCACATTCACACAAAGATGTGCACATGTACAGGTAAACACACATGCTTGCACACACAAGTTCTCACACATGTGCACACGAATGGCCATGCCCACAATCACAAATGTGCACACACATGCACAAGTACACACATGAACACACACAGATACACACATATGTACATGCACAGACATATGAGCACACACATACAAAAGTACAAGCATGCACACATGCACAAACACACACACACACACATGTATAATTACATGCACACATATGCACATCAAGACACACAATTGGATACATGCACACCCACTCAAGCACACATGCACTTATGCACTTGCCCACTTATACATGCATGTAAAAAAAGACAAGCATGCACACACAAACCAACACTCATGCACTAGTGCTCACACACACATACCCACACACAAATGCACAAAGATGCATACACACTCACACATATACACACACACACACACACACAAATGTGTAAATACAATCACATTTGCATACATGCAAGCACACATAAGTAAACAAATATGAACACATGCATGTGTGGACAACTTATACATGTATGCATACACACACATGAATAATTACCAATATACACACACACAAACTGGAACAATCACATACACACAAAGAATCACACATGCACACATACAAACAAATATGCACACACACACACACATGCACCAACATCCTCACACAAGCATACTTGCACACACACACTCACTCTCTCACATGCACACAAACCTCACATACAGACACAAACATGGGGACGTACACACATGCACACTCATATGCACACATAAACACACACACACACACATGCACAAACATATGCTCACACATACATACACATGGACACACATATGCATGGACACTCAAGGTTCATGCATTAACACACACACACAAATGCTCTCATGCTCAAACAGGCACACATAATTATAAACACATGCGCAAACACACTCGCACAATCATACACATACACATATACATATAGACACATGCATAATGACACATGCACATGCATAAATGCACATGCAGACCTACACATACATAGAAGAATACAAATGCATACCAATACACATACTCATAGATGCACATGTGCACATATGCACAAACACTCACAAACACATGTACACAAAACTAAAAATCCTCACAGTCACACATAAGAACACACACACACACACATGCACCCACAAACACATGTCCACACATACACATGCACGCACACACATGCACAAATGTATATAAATGCACACATATATGCACACTGACATTCATACACACACCTCCACAAACATGCAAGCACATAATTATGCACATAAGCATATACATGCACATGCACATGCACACAAGCCTACATACATGCAAAATCAAGATGCCCTCATACACTCACAAGCAGACATGCATATGCATGCAGATATACACACTCATACACACACATAAGCACATAAGAAAACACAAATGCACTGACAAAAACACATGCACAAACACACACACACACACACACTATGAGACACACAAATACATGCAAGAACACACATGCAAAAGCACACAAGCATGCACACCAACACATAAACACACAATGATAGACACATGCACATGCATGCATAGACATACTCAAATGCCCAATCACATATGTATGTGCACATATACCCATGCACACACATACATATGCAAATACAACACACAATGTGTGAACACACAAGTACACACATATTCACACACATGTGCCTACACACGAACACAAGCACACACACACACATATGTAGACAAACACACTCACATGTACAAACTCAAGAACACCATGACATATTAACTCATATGCATTCACATGCATGTACACACACTTGCATACATTCACACATGCACATACAAACACATATAGACATGTATGCACATATAAACACACACACAATATGTGCATGAATGCACACATACTCCCACACTAACACACAAATGTACAAGCATGGATATGCAAATAAATGCATGCACACACCCACACTTACAACACTCTTGAAAAAATATGTGCAAATACACACAAACCAACACATGCACATACAAACACACAAATATACAAAAGCACATACATTTGTCTATGCCGGAAGACACACACAAAGATATATACATCCATGTGCATAGCTACATTGACACACCTATAATATCACACATATTCATATATACACACATTCATAAACACACACGCATACACCCACATGCACACAATGACCAAAAAACCCTCTGGCATCTACATACATAGACATGTGTTCAAATGCATAAACACACATGTCCATACACACATATGCATGCACATAACCACAGACACATACAAATGAACACAAAGACAAATGCATACACCCACACACACTTTTGTGTGCTTGCACACACACACACACACAATGAACAAACACATGCAAGTACATTCACACACACACCCAAACACTCCCTATGCACAAACACACACAAACACATGCATGCTGATGCACACACATATAAGCTCATGCATATACATGCTCAAACACATATATGCATCCTCACTTGCACTCAAAGTAGATAGCAGACACATAGATGTATACATATGCAACCACATACACACACATGCACACACACATGCATGCACACACATACATAAACATTCCTATCAGCACGAGTACACAAACACAAAATTGCACATGCACATACGCACACATACACATGCACATAATTATGATCAAACATGCACTTGCACATGCACACACACAATAACTTACAGACATGCACACACAAACATAGAACACACATGCATGTAGACTAAGTGCATGTGCAAGCACACACACCCATGCACAAAAGCACATTAGTGCACATAAACAAATGGACACACACAAATAAATAACATTAATGTAGGCATGCACGTACACACCCACAAACTATTCACGCACATTACATGCATGCAAACATGGTCACAGAACCCATGGACACCAGTACACACAAATGCTCTCATGCACACACACACACAACCAGTTGTAGAAACATTCACATACATACTCAAAAAATGCATATGTATAGGTACACACATGCATGCACACACACACCTACACACACTCATGCATAAGCACGAACTGCACAACACCACATGCAAACATAGAAATAGAGTTTCACAGCATAAATGTACACATGCACACATGTATATGCACTCATGCACACACACACAAACCAGCATGAATGCACACATAAATTCACATACACAAAAACACAACCATCACACACCTACTCACATACACAGACATGGACATGTGCACAGAGACACACATGTGCCCACACAAAAGCTTGTGCACATGCACTGCATAAGAAAAGGTGCACATGCACACACACGCATAGACACATGCATGCACACACACTTCCATGCATACACACGCACTTCCATGCATACACACACACCCACTTGCACAACCCATGCACGCACATGCACTTACACACACGCGTGCATGTACCCATGCATACATGCAAATGAGCATGCACAATCTCACACATGCCTACCTACATACACACATGCACATGTGCTCAGATGCCCATGCAAAGGCATGCAACAACATTGATACACATAGATAAAGCCACATGCAGACACACAAGCACACACATGTGCACATGCATGCAAAAATACACACTCATGCACATGCACACACACATACACATGCATAGGTATTCATACACAACACAAATATGCACATACTCACACACACACACATATGCACATGCATACACACACACACATATGAACATAATTACACAACACACATGCCTAGATATATATACACAGACACACATGTACACAAATACACACACACAAACATACACACACCATGCACATGCACAAACACTCATGATCATACATGCATACACACACATGCCCATGATTAGGCCCACACTCACACCTATACACAAACACAAATTTATACTCATCCAACTATAGAAGTAGACACACACAAACACACACATATACACACATGCACACACCCACACACTCATAAACATGCACACACACACACACACATGCACACAAAGACACACATGCTCACATGCATCCATGCACACACACAAACACAGATGCACATAAGCAAACATACGCATATACATGTTGGCACATGCACATGAACACATGCACACTCACATTCACACGTATAAGCTCATTGACAAGAACACATATGTCCAGACAGACATGCACACACACATGCAAGGATAATCATGTGCAAAAACACATGAACACTTGTGTGTACACATACACATACACAAACAAGTATGTACGCATGTAGAAGCACATGCACTTAAACTTGCACGCAAACATGCTTTAATGCACATAAATAAACACACACACACACATACAAAGACATGTACATGCACCCATACACATGCATGCATGCTTGCATAAACACATAACCACACATGTGCATGCATGCACACATATAGAAACATATGTGAACACAAAGGCATGCATAGATACACACATAGATATATATATATAAACAGAAAATCACATGCACACACACATATCCATATGCACACAGACACATATGGACACACAAGAGCAAGCACACCATGCACACACATGCAAGTCTTTAGATATGCACATACACAAACATGTGCACACACACTTCCACAAACACATACTTCCACAAAACACACACACACATGCACACAAATGAACATAGGAATAGCTACAAACATTTGTAGATAGGTACACACAACTACACAAAATATACTCATACACCCACACACGCACACAAACAAATGCATACACATGTAAAAATAAATGCACATATACAAGCACACATATGCACAGACACACACACATGCCCATATACACACACACACACAAAAACACATATGCACAAGCACATGCGCACACATGCATATATGCACACACATCCACACTTGCACACATGCACACTTCTACACCCAAAGGCACGTGCACAAACACTCACACACACATTCACACGTAGTCACATCCACATTGACACACACATGCACCCTTGCATGTACTCACACACATGCACACACGCTCTTATATGAGCTTGCACACACACATACACAACTCACATACATGTGCACACATACTAACACACACACTTGCACAACCATGCACACACACACATGAACACATGTACACATGTACTTGTTTGCACACACAAAGGCACATTTACATATATACATGTATTCATACATAGACACACCAACACACCCTGCACACACTTGCATACAATGCACAAATACAGTAATGCAAAAATGCATAGATGCACACAAACGCACACATGCATAAATACACAAATATGTGCACATACACACACACATATAATTATACATGCACATGGACCCACACACAAACATGCACATGCACACACATGCACCTGAACATGTAACAAACACATGCACACAAGCTTTTGCACACAAATGCACACACAAGTGCACGAACATGCATCCGCATACACACTCCCACACAGGCACGTGCACACACTTATATGCCCACATAGACAATCACACATGCACAAAGAGACACACACAAATTCTATAGAATACATAGATGAACACACACACACACATGCACACAAATACACCTAAACACACTAATGCACACACACGCATATGCACATACACTCACATAGGCCCAGACATGCACAAACACACACATATAGACACACTTCCACACATGCATGCATTTGTAAATATGCACAAATGCACACACACATTTGCTCACACACATTAGTTGACACATTAGCTCACACACCAGCAAAAATATTGCATATCAGATATATACTCACATATGCATGAACCCATGCATAATCATAGATCGACACCCACATAAGCACACTAATGCACAAATAGACATGAACAAGCACATACAGGCACACAAACTCACACACACATGCACACAAATGCACCTAAACACACTAATGCACACACACGCATATGCACATACACTCACATAGGCCCAGACATGCACAAACACACACATATAAACACACATCCACACATGCATGCATTTGTAAATATGCACAAATGCACACACACATTTGGTCACACACATTAGTTGACACATTAGCTCACACACCTGCACAAGCAAAAATATTGCATATCAGATATATACTCACATATGCATGAACCCATGCATAATCATAGATCGACACCCACATAAGCACACTAATGCACAAATAGACATGAACAAAGGCACCCATATTGACACACATGCACACACACACACACACACTCTCTCATATAAACTCACACACACACATGGAAAAACACATGCACACATATAAACAAACATGCATAGCCGTTGATAGGAATGTACACAGACACGCACACATGTACAAATGCACATACTCATAAAAACACACATAGACATGCACACACACACACACACACAAAGTGAAGCATACATATATACACATATGCACATGCACTCACCCAAGCATAAACAGACACATACAACAAGCTTATACACATCACACATGCTTACAAACACATGAACACATATGCACAATGCACACACACATCCACACACTCACATTCATGCACACACACATGCACCTAGACACTCATCTACACACTTGCACACATGCACACATAAATGCACAAAGGAATGCACATACACAAATACACACACATATGCCCCAATAAAAACACACACCCATGCACTCACAACCAAACACATGCATGCACAAACAAACATGCACATGAACACTCTTGCACACACACACACACACATAGATATCTACACACACATATGTGAATATGCACATGTAGACATACACACAATCACAAATACATGCACACATAAACACATGTCTGCATGTGCACATGCAAACAAACATGCACTCACACAAACACATGCATGCACAAAAACATATATATACTCACAAACACATACACACACACATGTAGGCTTGCACACAAACACACACGAATAAGCATATACACATAAATGCCTAGACACACATGTACACACACACACCAACAACCATGCACACACACATGCACACATATGCGCATGCACACATGTGCACGCACACACTTATGTACCAACACAAACAAATGCATGCAAGCAAGCACATGTATAAAACATATGTGCGCACAGATGTACACACACATGCACACACACACACGCATGAAAATGCACACACAATTAAAGGCACACACTCATGCAAACATACATGTACTCACACATGTGCACTATAAGTATCACTTTGTTTGGTAGGTTTGAACTTCCTAACTCCAGCTTAGCTGTGAACTATAATTGTTGTTTTAGTCAGGTAGTTTGGCCCTTTGTCTCATCATCACATGAATGTACGAATGATTCATGGAAGTGGACTGATATTATCTTATATAAGGAAACAAAGATAGAGGCATTTTAGCAAGGCAACACATGCACACATAATAAAGCATATGTGTACCAATGGACACGTACATGCATACACATGTGCATGTACACATACACACTTGCACTCATATCGCACACACTCACACTGACTTGCACCCACACACTTTCACACATGCATGCACATGTACACACTCATATGCACATGCATAGGCAGACACACTCGCACACCCACTCACAAGTATGTAAACACGTGCACATGCACACACACATGAACAAACACACAGAAGCATATCCACAAACAAAAATGATCCCACATATGCACATACACACATATGCATGAACACATGCACACAAATGTAAAAACACATAGACATGTAAGTATAGGTACACACACACATACATGCACTCACACCATACATTAAAGGATGCACACACATGCCTATGCACACACACAAGCACACATGCATGCACACACTTACTCTCACATGTGGGCACACAAATGCACATTGACACAATTAGAGTTGACACGGACACACACTTGTCTATCATAAGGGAATTTGGTTGTAGGCTCTCTTAGTAAAAAGTTTCTCACCTTCGATCCTTTGAATCTCTCCAACTAGGGATGGATGCACACACTTTGCTCACAAAGGTTAAGGCAAATAAACAAGTGAAATTGTGATTCCATAATAATGATCTTCGTCTTGACAACCTAGCAATCATCCACATTTATAAAGACCTCAATGATACAATAGTAGTTTGCTATCTTACAATACAAAAAGTATATTTAAAAAAATCAAATAATAATTTAGTAATTCTAAAAGACATTTCATAATTCAAAATTCAACACAAATTATAAAAGAAATATTCTGAAAAAAAATTGACTTTAACATCTATAAAATTAACTAAATTATGTGGTTCTCAATGGGCAATGAGTTTTAGGCAGTAGTAACGACATGTGGTGAAAAGGTGGGGAGGCAAAATGGTTGGGCAAGGGATAGAGCTTTCGAACTTTTTTCAGGTACTCATGGTTCAAGGAGAATAGCATTGTCATTGAAGACTAGCGAGTTAATGTGGGTTGTCATTGGTTAAAGCATATAAGGCGGGTCGATGCCGGTTGAGCCGATCAGCTTGGTTCTTGGGTCTATTCAGGACATGCAGGAGAACGACTATGGCTAGGCTGTAGCAATGACTGTTGACGATAACAGTGACAATGACAAGCAACAACAAATGACAAAAGATGGCAAAAATAGCTAGAACTATATTATATTCATTTTTTGAAGAAAGTTTTAACCTAATTTTACACCAACATACTAACAAAAATGGTGCAATGACAACAACTGCGTGTTTATCAACTAATGCTAAATGCTCTTACATTAGAAGCACACAAAGACACAAGGATGGACACAATTACGTGCACACACATAGAAGCACCACACATACATACACAAGCACACACACAAACTTGCACAAAGACATCAGGATAGACACACTATACAGAAACACAAGCACACAAACACACACACTCATGTGCATGCAGACATAAACACACACATATAAAAATACACAACCAAGCACAAGAACACACGCATGCACACATATGCACACATGCACGCATAGCCACACACATGTGCATACACACATGCCAAAACACACATGTGCATGTTTAGATGCACACATGCATGAAGACACATAAGTGCTCACACATTAACAAACACACACTTTGTGTGGTCAACATGTACAGACATACACACGCGGATGCACACACACACACACCTAAGCACACATAGACACATGAACACACACACACCCACTTGGAGACACATGTCTGAGTATGTACATACACACAAACATGCACACACATACACGTGCCTGCACACACGCACACACACTCTTGCATGTGTAAACACAAGCACCCATGGACATGTGCACAAACACACACACACATGCACACACAAATACATGCATACACATGAACACAAAAGTAGGCACACACATACACACGCAAACATATGCACCAATAAATGCCCATACAGACCCATGGACATGTGAGCACACATACAAGCAAACACCAATGAACAAACAAACAAGAAAAACATGCACACAAGCAAACATGTGTAGACAATCATGCACACACCCATAGGTGCACTCAAACACACTTACACAAACACATGCATATGCATACATGCATAGACATGCAAGCACAACACCCATAAGAACACATAAACAATCATGTACAAACACAGACACACATAAGCACACTTATGGACACAAGCACACGAACACATGCACTTATGCAAGCACACACAAATAATCAAACATGTATGCAAGCATTAACACACACCCACATGCACATACACAAAAAAACACATGCTCACACAAGAAAATACCAAAAACACAAACACACACATGCATATATTCAAATGCACACTTACACATGCATACATAACAAACATGCACACATGCTTGCACACATGTACACACACACATGAACAAATGCACACATACACAAGTACACACATGCATAGACACACAAAAAGCATGAATGTCTACATGAACACACCCACACGCATGCATGCACATGCACACATGACATAGGCATGAAAATACACTCACACATGCTGATGAACACATGTGCAAATGGATGCATACGTAGGAAGGAATGCACAAACACACCAACATGTACACAACACACGTGTGCTAATGCAAATACTTGCAAAGATGCTAACATATACACACACATATGCTCACACATACAGTTGTAGACACACAAGCACACAAGAACGTGCATGAGCACACATGCACATGCACATTAACATACACACACACATCCACACACCCTTATGCCCATTCCACATACATGCATGTGATCACACAATTGGACACAAAAACACAAACACAACCATAAGTGCACAAGCATAATACATGCACACGCACACAAACATGTACCTATATGCCCACATGCACACATATAAACACTAACACACCCAACACACACACACGTATGCAAAAATACATGAACACACATGCACATACACAGGAACTCATGTACACATTAGCACAAGCACACAAACACACAAACACACATGCACACTTATACATATACACACACATAGATACATAAATAAGCACACACACAAACATGCATGCATGTACACACATACACAAACCAGTACACTAACACACACATGCATGCACAAATATGCACACAGGCAAACATGCATGCACACACCAACACACATACACACATGCACAAACATGCATAAAAACATGAGCATACAAACACACACACTTGCATTACACAAACACACACAAACAAATGCACCTGCACACATGAACATGCAAATACAAACACACACACACACATATACACTTGCATACACACATGCACGAATGTACACACATGTATGGACGCACACAAAAATACATACATGCTTGAAGATGCACACACAGATGCATCCACACACACAAACGTCCACACACCTAAACAAGCATACACACATGAACACACACACATGCGTATGCACCAACACATATTTATGTGTACACAAGCAAGCACATACACATGCACTCACAAACACACATCTATGCACGCCACATGTAGTTGTACACATAAACACATAGATAAATGTACACACACACACATATACATGTATGCATGCATGAACAAGCAACCAGGCACACACATACACACGTACATGAATACAACGAAAGACTCACACAAGCACACACATACCACACACATGAACACACACGCACGCAAAAACACACAAACATGGATGCACACAAACACACATGAACACAAATGTACAAACATATGTGCATGCTTGCACACACATAGATGCATGAACACTCACAAACACACATAAACATGCATGCTCACACATATGTACACACACTACATACACACATTCATATGCACATACATGCATATAATTATAGACTCACACATGCACACTTATACAGTGCACACACATGCATGTGCACATACACTAAGTCCCACACATGCACACACCCCCCCACACAAACACACAAGCATGCATGCACCTATGTAAGTGTGCACATGCTTATGGACAAACACATACATGCACTCATGCACATACACACATACATAATCATGGACCAGCAAAAACACATTTGCAAACACATCCACATAAGCACACATGTACATAAACTTATACACACACACACACACACATATACATCATGCAAAAATAAAAATGCATGCAGACATAAAAACTTTTCTCACTTAGGAGTGACTTCACCTAATAATTTTTAACATATTCCCCAATAATAATCTTAGTTAGAAACTCAATTAAATTTTTAATTATATTCCAAATTTCAAACCATAAGTATCTAAAATTAAATGCATACAATTTTTCTAATAAGGATAAAACTCAACTTTGAACAATGGTGGTAGATGTGACAAAGCTCTTTGAGATAAGATGACATTATGCTCAATAGTAAGAAGAGCCATGAGGATCTTGTCTTTGAAATTTCTTTCTTTTAATCAAAACCTCACTTTGATACCACTTGATGCGAGGTAAAACCTATAAGAAGGATACATATGCCCCCCAACAAATGCACGTACAGACACCAATGCCCCCCACAACCACATGTGTGTGCACACAGATACATGCACATAAACACACACATAGAAGCATACATATGCACACACACATAGCCACATATACAAATGAGCACATATATTCACACATGCACCTGCATACACAAAAGCATGAACACATACTCACACACAACAACATAAGCATACACAAACATGCTTATACACATTGGAACACATGTACAAATGCAAACACACACAAACATACATACACACACACAAACTTGCACACATGCCTGCACAACACACACATATGCATGCATACACATTGACACTAGCACACACATGCATATACACACAAGCACAAACATATACTCTTTCATGCACATATCCATACAAACAAATGCATGCACATACACATGCATGCATACACATATAGGCACAAACAAAAAAATAGATATGCACGCACAAACACCCTCACACTCATGTGCGCACACATACATATGCATAAAGAAAAAAAAAACACACATACACACATAAGTAGAGGTACATGAAAGCACATATCTGCATATGCGCATACAAACACATGCACAAGTACACACACTCATGTGCTTACATGCACATATATCTGCATGCACACACTCGCCCACATGCATGCACACAAGTGTGCACAAGCACATGCACATAGACATGCTTGCACAAGTGCACAACCAGTACACACACACACATTCATATACACATGCATGTATCAATCCACTTGCATGAACAAAATTGCACACACATGCATGCACAAGCTTATAGAAACACCCATACACACACATACCCACACACACACACATACAACCACATCAGCATATATGCACACACAGAAGCATGAACATGCACACACACACACACACATACACATTCACACACACACATACAAACACACACCAACAGATGCACATATGCACATGTACACATGCACACATGTTTAAGCCCATGCATATGCACATCCACCTACACACTTATTAACACAACGAACATACACACCCACACACAAGCACATCTATCGATGCACACATGCACATGAACACATAAAGACACACACAAACATATTGATATGCGCACTCACAAACACAAACATTCACATGCACACATGAAAAATGCATGCATATGCAAACACATGCACAACATGCACATACACACATGGCCATACACACATTCACACACATAGGCAATTGCACAAGCACAAACATACTCACATGCAAACACATACTCACCCCTCCCTCCCTCCCACACACACACATGCATATACATGATCACATGAATTCATGCACACATACATACATTCACAACACTCAAGTAGATGCACATACACACAATGATGCTCGAACATATAGACATAGTCATGTAGATACATCCACCCACATATGCACACACATTAAAGCACATACAACCATAAGGGCACACACGTAAAAAAAATTTAGGCACATGCACAAGCACACATATGTACCCACATATAAACATATGTATACACATGGACACACATACACCCCCAAACACACTTGTATGCACTCTCAAGCACAAACACATACGCACACACATGTGTATACAGACTCACAAACAAATCTAAAGCTCACACACATGCACATGAACACACACACACACAAATGCATGCATGGACACACACATAGACCCAACCACAAGTAGACACATACATGAACATGCACATAGACACACACACACATGCACAAATTCAAACACATATGCATGCACTACACACTTCACACACACACACACACATACATGCACACATCCATACAAGCATGCACACACAAAAAAGTGAAAACTCACACACGATCACGTACATAAACTCGCACACACAAAAATGTACATATGCAAACACACACATGCACCCACTTATGTACACACACATGCACACACAGGTTCACACAAGCACACCCACACACACACACACAAACACATATAGACACAAACACACATTGACTCCCACATATGAACACAAGAATATATATGTGCATGCAAACTTAAAGAGACACAATCACATGCACACATAGATGCACACACAAAGACACAAATGCACCAATACACTCACAAGTGCACACAAATTGGCAATCACATATGAACAAACACATGCATAAATGCATATGAAGGCATGTGCATATAATACACAAGCACAAACACACGCACATACAAACTCTTACCTACACATAAAAATGCATGCACACACACAAGCACATACAAGCACACTCGCACACACACACACACATGTGCTCACACAAGTACACCCACACACACACACACACACACTCTTACACCCACATGCACACATACATGTACACACATGAATACACATACATGCATAATTAAGCACACATGTGCACACACCCATGTACATACACAAATGCACACCCACAAACCCACAGCCATACATGCATGCATGCATGAACACATAAGCACAAGCATATGCACACATTTATACACATGCACACATAAACACACAGACATGCAGAAATGCACACACACACACATACAAATAAACAAACCCACATGCTTGCACACATATGTACATTTTCACACAAAAAACACACATAGATGCACAAGCATGCAATCACATACACACAAAGGAGCATGCTTGCACATAAGCACTCATGCACAAACACATACACACATATGCACCCAAATCCACACAAAATCACATATGAACAAATGCACACACACATATAAAAACACATGCTTATGCACACATATACACACGTGTAAAAAATTGCTCATGAACATATATCCTTGTGCATAAGCACATGCGCATGCACATATATGCAGACATGCACAAACACACAGATGCACACACACTTGTTTATAAATGCTCAAATGTATGCATACATGCATATGCACTCACTTGCATGTACACATGCTCCCACACACACACATGCACATGCGCATGAATACACATGCACTTACATCTACATACACAGATGTGCATGTGTAATACACACCCATATGCATGTACACACATGCATGCATGCACGAACACACACATGAACACACACCCACACACCTAAACATAAACAGTGCCTGCACACTCACCTACATAGATGTGCATGCATACAAGCACCAAAATTCACAACCCCATGTAAACATGCACATAGACATGCATAAATTGCACATGTATGCACACAGAAACTCACACACACATGCATAAGCATGCACACATTAAACCTACACACATGTACACACACATATGCATACACATGCATGCATACATGACATGAACATACACACCCACACATATACATGTGCATGTGCATAGCCACACATGCAAACTTGCACATAGAAGCACCACGCACACACAGACAGGAACATTCATGCCCATGCATAAGCACAGGCACAAACATGTACACATACAAATACACACAAGCTTGCAAAACATAAGCACAAACACACACACATCGGTATGTGCACGCACATCCACACCCACACACATGCATGCTTAGTAAACACACATGCCCACACAAGCTTGCATGCATGCACGCACAAACTCATATGAGCTAATAAAATACACATGCACATCTATGTGAACAAATGCACACACACATATGTAGATGCAAACACACCAATACGCAGGTGCATGTATGTGCACACACACCTGCACACGCACAAGCACACACATATACATGCACACAAACAAAAAAAAGACACAAGTACCTCCATGCATAGAACTACACAAGCATTGACAAAGCTGTACACATGCATTCACACATACCGCATACATGGATTGACACACATGAACACACACACACAACTGTGCACACACATGCACACACACACACACGCATGTGCATGCACATGCACACACACATGCAATCACATGTAAACATAGGCATCTATGTACACAAACATGTGCACTTATAAAAATACAAGAATGAATGCACACACGCACCCACACATAGGCACATGAAAACATGTACATTCACATTCATGCACACACAAACATGCACATGCGTACAAACATGCATACATGCACACATGTACTCATGCACATACACACATGCTTAGCAACCAACAAGCACATGAACATATATGCACAAGCACATACTCATTCACATGCATAAACACACACACACACACACAAACACATACATGCATGAACACACTCACATGCCAACACATAGGCACATGAAAGGACAAATACACTTGCACACAAACAAACATCTATGCATGCATTCGCATATGCAAATAAGAACACACACACATGTGCATAAGCATGGATGCATGCATGCACACACATAGATATACACACATGCAAATAATCTCACAAACTTAAAAGCACACACTTATCCACAGGCATATACACACATGCTCATACACACCAAAATGCCTCCATGTACATATATATGTGCACATACACATACAAACACACACATGGACACACAAATATACACATAAATATAGATGCACTCACACTCACATACACTTACACAAGCACACACACATACTCACAAGCACACATGCATGCATAATCACACACACACACACATGCAACCACACAAACACATGCACACATACACAAGCACATGCACACACACACACAAACCCACATACAACCGCACACACTCATGCCAATGCACACATAGTTGAACACACTCATGTACACACACACACAAACACAACCATGCATAGATACACACATGTGCACACACAAAAGCACAAATATAAACATCCATGCATGCACAACACACATACACAAACCTGAGCACCTATACACATTCACCCATAAGCTTGCATGCATACTTACACATACACAAATACATGGACCCATGCACACACACAAGGACATCAACGTGCACAAAAACACATGCACACACACATAAAGGAAAAAGAGGGACACATATACATATCTAGGCATACGAGCACACATATGGACACAAGCACATATGTACATGCACACATACATATAAATTGATCACGCATAGGCACACAGATGCATGCATACACACACATAGGCACACAGATGCATGCATGTCTACAGACACACACTGAGACAAGCACACATGCACATAGGTGCCTACAAATACACACCCAACAACACATGCACAGTCAAACATATGCATTGATGTGCACACGCTCACATGTGCACAAACACACAAAAACAAGCTCACACATAATACATGCTATGACACCCATGCACATATGCATATAGAGACACACACATGACTATGACATGCACGCACTGACACAAGTATACATGTGTACACAAACATAATTCCAAATGAACATGCACTTGCATACATGCACATATGAATGCACACACTACTAGATATGCACATACAATAAAACATGTATGCACACAAACTCACACATAGAAGCACATGCACACTTCAACACATACACCCACACACACACACACACGTGCCATTGTGCAAATACATGAAAACATATGCACTCGAACTTGCATGCACTTTCATACACACACCCAAGCACACACACAAACACATGTACACATACAAACCCACACAAGCACATACATACACATGCATGTTCAAATACTCTGATATAAACACACAAACATAAGCATACACATATGCACACTCATGTGGATACACACACATAGACAGACATGTACACACCCCAAAACAAATAGATGCACATACACACATATACACACATAATTACACACTCCCACTCACATGCATACATACATGAAAGCACATGCATACTCATACACCTAAGTACATATACACATGTCAATGCACACACACATGTACACACGCATACAAACTGAACCACGCACTTCAACACAAACATAACACACACACACTTTAGCAGACACAAACTTACACATAAGCATCCATACAAGCACGAAAACAAACAACACACACAATAATACACAGACATATTCCAACATGAGTGCATGCACACACACATACAAACATCAATGAATGTGACAACACACTCACATGCACTCACACAAATAGATAAGCACATATGCATGCACACATATAAGCACTCACATGCACACAAACTCTCATACAAATATGCATACACACATGCACAAACACAAATGCATACACACAAATATGAACATATACATGCCCATAAGCACACAAACAATAAAACATGCATGCACACACAAATGCATATGCACTTGCACACCTATGCACACACACAAATGCATACCAAAACACACGAACACGCAGAAGCCTACCCATACACATGTGCACACAAACACACACACATGCATGTATTGACATGTACATTTACATGCACACATCTACACTTGCACATGCATACACACACACACACACTTATGCATATGCACATTTACACACACATACACATTTATACACACATACACACATAATGTGTAAACATGAGCATACACACATGCACAAACACATAAACACGTACACACAGATAGGCATGCATAAGCACATACACATATATGTTTGCATACACATCCTTGCAAACACACACGAACACACACACATACAACCCCACACTTGCACAAAAATAAGAAAACATGCACATACACATGATGCACACACATGCAAGCATGCACACAGACATATTTTTACAATTGTGTGCATGTGCATGCATACATAGACACATGCACAAATACATGCATACATATGTGCACTCACATGCACTCATAAATGTAGACAAGCACATATGGACACATGCATATGCACTCACATGCATAAACAATCCCCCTCACACACACTCACGATCACACACAAACACAAACATTAGCAAAAATATGCACACACAGACACGCACTCATATGCAAACACTTATGCACACAAAAACATGCACACACTTGCACAATCACACACATGTACATGACACAAGCATACACACACCTGTAAGAACACACCCATGCATATCTACACATGCACTCATGCACAGTACATATACACACATGTATACACAAACACCTACACACTCATGCACATGAACACATAAAACCATACACATGCACCCACTCACAAGCATGTACATGCATGTGCACAAATACATGCCACACATTCACATGCACATCAATGACTACACCCACAAACCCATACACATACTTGCACAAACATAAGCATGCTTGCACATGCATGCACACAAACCCATGCAAATGCACACATGCATACATATACACAAATGCACACACATGCACACGCATGCACATGCACATTCACACACATGCATGCACACACCACACACACATACACACATAGAGGAACTAGCATGCCCACATACATGCACATGTATGAAAACATGGGCACAAGCATAGATGCACACAAGCATACACACACAAGTCAACACATATGCTCGAACATTAGAACATAGAGATACCACCACACACACATACACGTGCACACACAACAAAACATGCACATGCTCAAACACGAACACACATGCATAGACACAAATGGATGCTCATGCACACACACATGCACATATACATGCATGCACATGCACTTATACTCACACATGCACACACATGCACAAATGCACACACACACACAAACACATACAAACACCACAAATGAAACCACATAAACATGCACAAACATGCACATACCTACAAACACACATAAACAACTATATTAAATACACTAACACACACACAAGGTTAGGCATGCACATATATGCACATGCAAATGTAAACACATGCATCCATTTTCACCTGTATGCATACACAAAAACACACATGCATGCATGCACACACAAACACACGTGCACACAAAGACATGCCCAGGCACACACACCTGCACACACATGTGAGTGTACATGAAGACATGCATGCCTATAATCATGCATGTGCATATGTACATGCATACCTATGCGCACACAAGCACACACACAAACAGGTACACATGCACACACATGCACATGCACACACACATAAATACAAATAAAACTCATGGATAGACATGCATATAAACACGCATACATATGCCAAAACACATGCACCCACACACACATGAACCCACATTAACACATAGGTATGCAAAAATCACACACACACATAAGCACATGCACACACAAACAAATAGATGCATATACATGCTTGCACTCACACTTGCCCACTTAAGCAAACACACCCTTGCACACCCACACTTGCACATATGCATACATGTACACACGTGAGACACAACACACACAATACACACACACACACACTCATTTGCACATGTGCACATGCGCATACAAACAAACACACACAAATATGCAAGCACATACGAAAATACACACATATAAATACATATGTACACACATGAAAATGCAAAAGCACACACACACACATGCACATACACAGACACCCACCCACCAACACACATCCACACCTGCATGTTTGCAACATGCATCCAGATACACACACAAACACAAGAACTCATACGCATATACATCCACACATACACACACATATACATACATCTACACATGCACAAGTATGCACACACACACACACAAAAATGCACACGCTCAATGTGTACACACATATGATCAGACACAAACATTCACACACCTACATACTCATATAAGCATACATACACATTCATGCATATACACATAGCTAGGCACAAGAATTCATACACAAATTCAAGCAAACGTACACCCACCCACACTCACGATCATGCACTTGTACTCATGCACCCAAACACACAAACACATGTGTGCACACACACAAGCACACACACGTACAAGCAAGCAAGCATGCAAATACAAGCACACACACGCACACACATGTTTTGACACACATGCACATGCACATGCACACATGTCCACACAAACCTACACATGCACATACACATGCATGCAAACACACACAAATACATACAAGCATACACACACATCCACAAATACATATATGCACATGCTTGCTCACAAAGAATGAACACACACACATAAGAACATGCATATGTGCACACACAAAAAGATGCATGCACACATGCAAAGCCACACAAGCATATGCACACGTGCATGTGCACACATGCACACTCATATGCATACACTCACATACACACACACACATACACACATGCACATGCACACACCCACAGACAAGCACATATGCACACAAAGACACATACACACACAAGCATGCATGCATATGCATATGCATACAAACTCAAAATACATGAACACATGGAGGCACCTACACACATGAGCACACACACATGCACACAAAACCTACACTCACACACATATAGATACAGCCAAGCACACTTGCTCACACACATGCACTCATGCACACACATGCACACATATGAACATGTGCATACACACATAGATATACAAATAAACAAAAACACACACATGTAGTACACATAACAAATTAATGCACATGCACACATAAACACATGCACATAGATGCACATATAACCACACATGCACACACCAAAAAATATGGATGCATATGTGTACAAACACATGAACACTTGCATGCACGAATAAGCACATGTGCATAACCTAGACACAGATGTTGACACACACACATATACACATACACATGGATGCTTCCATGCCCACGTGCACATGCACAAGCTTAGTCACACACCCACATCCACACACACACACACACTTACAGCCATATATGCACACACAAACACATAAATGAACACATGCACACACATACACAAACATACCTGCTCACACACACACATGCATATACAAAAAAACACACACACACACGTGCATTTGAGTGCGTGTTTGTGTGCATGCATGTAGTACACATGGATACAAGTACTTACCAATGCACACACATACAAATGCTTACACAAATACATTCACCAACATGCACATAAGAACATATGAACACAGAACTACACACACATGCAATCACGTGCACCTTTATGTAAACATGCATGCCCACACACATGCACAAAAACACATGCACATGAACACACACTCACACACATGCACTCATATGCACACACACACACACACATGCACATGCAAACTCACACACATGCAAATGTGCATACTTAAAAAATACACAAGCACATACATGCACACACACACACATATACCCATGCACATAGACACACACACACATAGCCGTGCACACTCATACACATGCATGTGCATAAGCACACATCTGCATATATGTATGCATACACATGCACATGCACTAGTGCACATAAGTGCGTATACATGAATGGATACACCAACACATAGACACTCACATGCACACACACATGAAAACACACACATGCATGCATACACACACACATGCATGGACAAGTAGTCATGCACAAGTACATATACAAGACATGCTCAAATACACACACAAGCATATATACATGCATACGTGCAGCTGCACAGATAATGCACCAACACAAGCACATATATGCATATGCACACACACTCACAAATGCATATGCATAGGCACACATAGATGAACAAATGTGAATGCACACATAAATAAGCAACCACATGCAAGCATATGCAAAAATGCAAACATCTACACAAACACATGCACACACAAAAGAAGAATCACACACATGCCAATATATGCAAACATTTATGCACACACATGCACACACACAAGTATACACCCACACACATGCATGCATGCACATGCACACACACACATGCACGCACACACAAATAAATACACATATACAAATGCATATGCACACAAATACACATGCACCCATGCACATGTAGACATACATACGTACATGTACATATGCACAAAAACACAAATACACACACTCAAACATGCAAATACACATTCACACACATGTGTAAACATATGCACACATACACAAGGACTGATGCACAAACACATATATATACACATGCGAATGCATAAAAACATGCACACACACACATGAATAAACATCTATACACACATTCACACACATGCTCACATATGCATGCACATGTACATATAAATATAAACACACAGATACACACACATGGATACCCACACCCACACACACACAAGCATACCTACATAAATACATGCATAGACATCTATACACATGTGCACACACATGGACATACCTCATATGCATAGGCATAAGCACACACAACCACTCAAGCACACAAACTTGTGCACACAAATATAAGCAAACACACAAACATACACATGTACACCCATGCACACATGCACACACACACATGCATATGACTTCACATACACATGCATGCACATACACATGCAATAGTACAAACATGCACACATATAGTATCGCACTCATGCATATATATAAGAACAAAAAACTGAGCACATACACATGCATACATATAAACACATGCACATACATGTAGTTTGACACACACACACACACGTGTATAGTCTCCAAGAGATGTAAAAGTAGACATGTATGCACTTGCAGACACATATGCAAACATATGCCTATGCTCATGCACAAATAAACACACACACACACTTGTGCAACAACATACACAACTATGTGCATACCAATGTAGCCACATGCAAACAAATATGCACACAAATGTATACACACATGCATGCATATGCATACATTGGAATATACATGCACATATATAGGCAAACAAATGCATACACACACATGCACACACATCAACATACACACACACAAACTCATGCACACATATGCACATGCAAACACACATATACACACATGCAAAAACAAAAAGACATATGCTCACACACTCATACACACATAAACACACGAGAATGCACACATGCACAAGAACACAAACATGCACACACACATGCACAAACACAAGCATACACAAATGCACACATACACAAATGTATAGAAATGCAAACACACTCATGCATAGACTCACATGTATGGGAACAAGAACACAGACATAAATATTTGCACATACACATAGGCCCACCCACACATGCACATACACACATATATACACACAAGAATATACACATGCATAGACATGCACGCACGCACCTGCACATTGGTACAAACATATGCCCATCCACAAAAACATGTGAGCACACATGCACATATACAAAAACACACAAACACAACCACTTATGCACACATTCACATGCATAAGCATACATGCACACAAATACACTTGTGCATGCACACACACTCACAAATGCACACAGATATGTAAGAACATACACACACACACACACATGCAAACACCTGCATAGATGCACCTGTTAGTGCATAAACACAAAAACATGCACCACACATGTACATAAGCATAGATGCATAGGTGCACACATCCACACTCACTCATATGCACACAAACTCATAGGGACACATACACACAGATGCACATGCACGCACACACACATATGCATGTGCGCATATACACACAAAAGAATAAATGCACACACTTGTCACACACATGGCACACATGTATGCACATACACATGCATGCTCATAGACATAAGCGTGTGCATTTGTACAAACACACACGCACGCATATTTGCACACATACATACTAAAGAACACACACGCACACACCCATGCACACATAAGCACATGTACATGCAAACACTTGTATAAACACATGCATATAAAAACACACACTAACCTTGACACACACAAAATATTGTGCACATACACACCAAACACATATCGAAGTGCCTACATGTGCAACTACACACACACAAACAAACATGTGCAATCATGGGTACACACACACATGGATGCATGCAAGCATACCCACACAAATGCCCACACACAACCACACAAACAAACACACACCCATGCATGCACCCATAGGCACACACACATGTGCATGTTTGGCAATGCATAGACACGAACAAACACAAACACATGCACATGTACACACTCATGTGCACACACAAAAACACACATACACACACATGCACAAGGAAGCATGCACTCACACAAACACATGTATAAGCACATACATATACACATGCCTGTACATATGCACATGCATATAGACACATACAAACACACAAACACACAAACACACATATATATGCATGTATATAGCCACAATCACACATGGACATAAAAAGAAACATGTCCACGTATGCACCAAATTAGACACACTTGCAAGTGCACTCAAGCATATGTACACATAAATACACGAAAACACACACTAACACTGGCATACACACATGGTTATGTACACACATTCATGCACATGCATACACATACCAACAGCCGCACACACTCATACACATGTATGTTCAACCACACAAACATGCTTACATATAGGCAAACACATGCACACACAGATGCATGAACACACACACATGCATGCATGCACACCAACATGGACACACATGCACACACACTCATGCACACAAACACACATGCACACACACACCCACACATGCAAACAAACACACAATTATACATATAAAAGCATGCACACACACACACACATACAAAAACAAAAAGACACATCCACACGTACTCATACACACATAAACACACTGGAGTGCACACATGCGCAAGCACACAAACATGAACACACACTAGTGCAAATACACTAGCATATACCAACACTCACATTGAAAAATGAACAAAAATGCACACACACTCATGCATAGACTCACATGTACAAGCATAAACATTTGTATACACAAATGCATATAGGGATGCACACACATGCACATACACACACAGACAAGAACATACACATGCACACATGTATGCACACACACCAACGCACTCTCATATACACGTACACACACAAATATGTGCACACACACACACAACCATAGGCACAAAATATGCCCAGTTACAAAATCATGTGACCCGACATGCACATATACACAAACACACAACCATTCATGCACACATTCACACACATACACATATATACACACTTATACAAATACAGTTGTGCATGCACACATACACACACACACATACACATGTACACGCATACAAACTCATGCATAGATACACATGCAACCGCACAAGCACATGAACATACACCACACATGTACATAAGTACACACACACAGATGCACGCACATACACTCACTCACATGCACACAAATTCATATGCACACACACAAAAATACACACAGATGCATATATATACACACACACACATAAGAACAAATTCACACACATGACACACACATATGCATATACACATAAATGGACATAGACATAGTTGTGTACATTTGCACACACACACACACATATGCACACATACATACGAAAGAACACACGCACACACACCCATGCACACTTAAGCACATGCAAATGCAAACACTTATGTATGCACATGAACACTCACAAATACATACACACATATAAACATAATCACACATGAAACATGGACACATGCTCATAAGCAGACATGCAAACACATGTACATCTACACACCCTCACATGCACAAATATACACAAACATCCATGCATGCACATTCACACACACTCATGCATGTAGACACACACATACACACACAAACACTTAGATGCATGCACTGCAACACAAACACATGTGGTCCCACACAAACATATGCACACATGCAAAAACATGCATAGAAGCACACATGTTAGACATATGCATATCTAGACACATGCACACAGACCTAAAAACATATACTTACAAATGGATACATACACACACACATGTACATAGACATAGAATACCCATACAAATGCATACACACATAAGTTCACACACATGCAAACATTGCACACACAGACACACACCCACACATGCGCACACACACAAACATACGCACATGTACATGATCACACAGACATGTGCATATGAAAACAAATGCACTCATACACACACATGCACACACACACACACACACGCACACGCACATGCACCTACAGATGCATGCACACACATGCACATGTAAGCTTGTTCACATGCACAACATGCACACATGCATGCATCCACCAACCCCCACACACATACAAGAACACTTGCATGCATGGATATACAAACACATGCAAAACTACACACAGACACTTACACACATACCCATACATGTGGACACACTTGCAAGCATATATGCATGCACACAGACACTTACACACCGATGTGAATAGACATACACACATATGCACATACAATGACCACAAGCACATCCACACAAGAGCATAAGTTAATACAAATGATAACAAATGTACACACACACAAACAAAACTGTGTGCATACTCACATGTGACAAACACATGCATGCACATATAAGCACACATAAATACACCCAGACATACACATGCACACACATAGACACATGCACACATCCATATAAAAATGCATAAACATGCAAACATGAACACACACATCGAGACAAAGATGTGCACCCACCCATGCATGCACAGTCACACATACAATCTTAAACAAAGGGATACACATGCATACTCATACACATACACACAACTAACCATACATGCAAATATGCACATGCACCCATGCACGTTCAAGCATAGGCACATGAACTCACAAACACATGGACACAAACACACTATCACATGCACTACCAGATGCACATGCACATGCACATATAGGCTCTCATGCATGCAAACATATATGCACACACACATTCACATAAACATATGCACCAAAGCAAAAATGCACACATACATACATACACAAAAGCATGTATGCATGCACCTACATGCACACACACCCATGCACACATGCAGATAGACACACATATGCACATACACAAACACCTACACACAAACACAAATGTACACCCACATGCATGCACAAGCACATATGCATGTGCACACTTGCAAGCACAATCACACACATGCTTATATACACACACACACACACGCATACACACATGCAACGACTCATGCATGCACACACACATAAATAAATGCACACATACACCCATACACACAAACATGTAGAAACAGATGCAGGATCACACACGCAATATACACATGTGCATGTGCTCACACATGCAAACATGCACACCCACAAATGCATACACACACACATGCATGTTGACAGACACAAAACACGAACACGTACATGCTTTTAGACACTCATGCAATAACACACTAGTGCACTCAAACACACACATGTAAACCCACACAGACACCCACACACACTCACATACACAAAGAGACACATGAATGCTTACACATGCAATCACACACACATATATACAAATACACACTCATGTACACACACACATACACACATATGTGTACATACATAGATGCATGCACATCAAATACACATGCAAAGACACACACGCATACACAAACACAAATATGCAAACACACAAATAGACATATGAATGCATAGACATACAAATGCACACTCATATATATGCTCACACAAATGCTCAGGAACACACATGTGCACATGCAGGTACGCCTAAATGCACCACACGCACACATGTAGATCAACAAAAAAACATGCACACACACACACACACACCCACACTCATTCTTGCATGCATGCACACAAACATGCCCATGCACAATCATAGACATACACATGCCCATGCATAAGAACACACTTAGATGCACACACACCCAACTGCACATGTGCAACAGAAACATCCACGTACCCATGTAGATGCATGCATAAAAATATGAATACATGCATACAACACATACACAACCACATGCATGGACTCACAAACATGCGCACACACATGTACACACACACACACACATATATTTATGCTCGCAAACAAACAGACATATGCTTGCAAGCTCACACACATACACACCAACATCTGCACATACATAAGCAGACAGACACACACACACACTTACATATATGCACCCATTCACATGCACCCACACATACACTCATGCGAAGACACGCATACATACAAAAATACACATGCAAATGCACAAACACATACACACACGCACACATGTGTGGACATGAACATAGATACATGCTTGAGAAAGCACAAAAACAAATGTAGTCACACACACCTACACACAAACAACTACACACATGCATGCACACACACATACATGCAAACTTAAACACTTGCATAGGTGCATAGACACACTCGCATACGATCACACACACACAGGTGCACACACTTGCCAGTGAGCATGTATGCACACATGTGCATGAGCACACACACCCACAACCTAACAAACACACATGCACACACACTTGCATGCATGCATGCATGCACACAAGCATACATGCACCCTCCTACACATAGACACATTCACACAAGCATGCATGTATACTCACACTTCTGATACACACAAACATACATGAACACACAAAACTTTAAGCACACACAAACACAGTCTCACATATACACACATGCATACACACACACACACATAATCCTGCATGCATGCACACATATGCTCAAACACATGCTCAAGCATACACATACATACACACACATACACCAACAAGATGCATGTGCACACACACATCCATGCACACACAGATACAAACACATAAACACACCCTCACAAACATAGATATCCACAAATGCATGCACATGCACACTCACACACACACAAACCCACAAAAACAAACACACACATCTTCATACATGAACGTACACATGCATATGCAAGCACACACATATACTTGCACATATACACATGGATAGTTAAGAACAAAAAGATAAGCACATACATGCAAGCATGCATAGTTGCACATTTATGCATAGACTCCCACAACACATATGTGTAGACACACACACATACATAAATGAGACAAAGGAACATGTACACACACACATGTATATGCATGCACACAAAGCATAAAACACATGTACACTGACACACACATGTGAATACACACACACCCATACATGCATGCACATAGATGTACCCACACAAGCATATGCACACACACACAAATGTAGCACATGTGCTTACACACACACTCATGCTCACAGACTTGCACATACGCATGTGTGTGAGCACACACACACACACATATATACACAAACACACTCGCACACACACACACACACACTTATGCTTACACACATGCACAACACAAACCATGCATAGGCTCCCCTCTCACATAAAAGAACACATGTTTGCACATATACACACGCATGCACACTCAGATACACCCACACACATAACCATATGCATAGACACACTTGTATGTATGAATACACATATGATCATACAGACAGACACACTTACACATGCACACACATGCACATATACACACACAAACATGCACACATATATGTGTACACATTGACACATACACATATAAAGACACACACACATGCACATGCATGCACACATAAACAGACATGCACATTTGTGCATACATATGTGCATAAATACACACACATGCACATGCACAAGAACACATTGGCACAAATACCGATACACATAGACTCACCCACACACACGTGTTCATGTATGCACAAGCACACACCTACAAACATACACAAATGCGTGCACACACACATGCCCATGCATAGTCACATACATGCATGTCCATTCACAGACATGCTCACACACACTCACATGCACAGACATGATTAACCACACATGCATGTCCATTCACAGACATGCTCACACACACTCACATGCACAGACATGATTAACCACACATGCATGTACCTATGTAGACACATACATAATCACATGAAGCAACATGCATAAGCTAATAGACATGTTTACACATATGGACATGCATACACACACAAATGCACATGCATAGACATTGACATGTACACATGCACACACAAATCCACATAAATACAAAATCACATGCATGAACACACACACACACTCTTGCATGCACACACATACACATAAACATGTGCACACACACACATATGAACACACATGCACACAAACACACATATGCACCCAAACATGTATGCACACGCACACATGCACATTCATGCACATAAGCACAACACATGCATGGAAGCACATACAAATGTACACACACAAGCACATTCAAATAGACATGCACACACTTACATATTTTTATGTACGCATTCACACACACATGCACATGCACAAACAAAACACATGTAGTTATGCACACACACACATGTATGCACACACAAACACATATGCAAACACACACACTTACATGCATGGACACATAAATGAATGCATTGAAGCATAGACACAAACACATACAAGATCACACAGACACATACATAGGGGTACACACAACCCATTCACATGAAGGCACACATAGACCAGCAACCAGACATGCACACAAGCAAGCACATATACACACATACACACACACTGGTATGCATGCACACACACACATGTGCACACACATGTAGACATACACACTCCTACACACACACATTCACACAATTGTGCATGCACATGCACACACACATCTATATGCATACAAACACATGCACACACATGCACATGCACAAATACACATACACACACACATGCACAAACACAAACATATGTGTGTGTGTGTAGACACTAATGCTTAAACATTTGCTCAAGCACACACATGCACATACAAGCATACACATGCACACATGAAGGCATACACACATGCAAAAACAAACACATACACACATGTAAACATGTAAGAACTTATAACTTAACATACTCACACTTATACACACACACAAACAAACACAAACAAGGATGCACTTGCAAATGTGTGTACACACACACATGCACACACGTACATGCATGAACACACATAGACACCAACAAAGACACATTTGCATGCACACCTACATTCAAACACATACAAAAACACATGTGTATAGACCAACACATGTGCATTTGAAAGAAAACACACACACATGCACATGGATGCACAGCCACGTGCACAAACACACACATACACATTCATGCACACAAACACATGTATATACACAAATGTAATAATACACAAACACATGTCCACAAATAAGAATACACACTCACACAAACTCACCCACATTCATACATGCTCACACAAATGCACAAACAAATAAATACACACAAAGAAGAACACATATATATACACACATACATACACACACTAAAATGCATGCATGTACACACACACATGTACATGTGTAAATGAACACACACATACACACACAAAAATATGTACACACAAATGTACACATTAACATATATGCATATACACATGCATGCACACATAGACACACATACATAGAAATATGCACACACAAGTGCACACACACACACACACGTAAACACATGGACACATACATGCACACACACCTGCAAAGACATGCATGTAGATACCATGCACATAAACAAATGTACGGACACATAAATGCTCACACATAGACACAAATGTGCACAAATAGACACAAATGCACACAGCCACCAGCACGTGCCCATATGCAAATGTGCACATGCATCCATAGACACACATGCCAAATACACACATATGCTCATACACACACACACTTGTACAGATGCATGTACAAATAAATGAACATAGATGCACACAAAGACATGTACAATCACATATATGCACACACACATAATCACATGCACACAATCACACATGTGCACATATGTAAACAACACACACATCCACTTACACACACATGCATTTGAACAAACACACATACAAGAAATGCACATACACACATATATGCATATAGATATGCACTCATAAGCATTCACACAGACACATACATGCACGAGCACACACACAATCATAAATGACAATAGGCACCCTTACACATGTGCATGCACACACACTTGCATATATGCAAGCACATAAAAATGTCCACATAGGCACACACATATGCAAACACAAATGCACTCATAATCACACACACACAAATACACACATGTACCAACACACTTGTAAGACTGGACACATAATGTCACATATGCACCTTACATAACTACACAAAGATATGAACATAGACATATAGAGGTGCTTGTGTACACACAAATACCCATGCACACAAACACCCACTTGAATGCACATAAATTAACAACACTGATGTGCGCACGAGCACATGCACCCACACACACATATATGTAGATGCACACACACACATATAAACATGCCCACCACATAAATGCATGCAAACATAAAAACGCATACCCACACATGGATAAGCACACAAACTCACATGCACACACATGCATGCTCACACAGATGAGCACAAACATGCATGTAAACACACACACATGCAAGTGCACCCACACACATGTTCATCTGCATAGAGACACACATAAGCAAACGCATGCTCACACACAAACACACAATAAATACTCTTAAACATATGGAGACACATGTACAATCAGACAAGTGCACACACACACTCACACGCACAAACACAAATCATGCATGCATACACACTTATGCCAGAATGCATAGACATGCATGCACACACACACAGGTAGATGCACAAACACCCAAACACATCCACATACATGACACACACCCATGTATTTGTGCGCACATATAAACATGTTTTTTGACACACACACACACATGACTTCATACACATGCAAAACCACACACAACTACACACACACATACACATGCATGTACACTTGCAAATGCATGTAGTCATACATGCATGCATAGATATAATAGCACACACACATGTATACACAAGCACAAACACATATCTACACACATAAGAATAAACATGTACATGTATAGCAACACACATGCAAATACAAATGCAAGCACGCATGCACAAATGTATTGTTTTGTTGACCCTTAGTCATGGCATTTTATTTGAAAATGACAAATCCTAAAAATTTTTAGTAAATTTATCGAAATAAATTTTCAAAGTTTAGGTAGATGATACTTGTATTCATGGTTAGAACTATAAGAAGAATATGTATAAATATTAAATCTTATTAAGATCATCTTTGTTGGAGTGGTAAACCACAAAGAGATGTATTTTAAATTTTATTTTACTTTGATTAGGATGTTAATTTTTATTGAAAGTTTTATTATAAGAAAATAAAATTAAATTAAAATTAATTTTATGGCAATATTTAGATTTTCAATATTTTTGTTCCATCCTCTTTGAATTATTGACCATTATTTTATTTTAATAATATTATTGAAATAATTAATAAATATATTATAAAAAAGATGTGCTTGTCATATTAATTAATTAATAAAAAAATTTAATAAAAAACAACCAATTCATTTAAGAAATTAACACCTAAACCAACAGGGTCGCTACAGTGAACCACTACGGTTTAGCAATAACTAATTCTTGTTGAGGTTCGAAGTATGAAATGCTTTTCTTAATGAATCCCAAAACATTGTATTTTGGATTGGATCATCAATTCCACTTTTGTAAATCAAATACGGTGTATGTAGCTACTCACATGGGTGATTAATTCTTGAACTTAGAAACGTATAGCCAACCCAGTCATTCAGCTATGTAAATAGGTTATAAAAACCTTTATAAGAAGAAAATAGTAGAATAAATGTGCAGTGTAGGACTAAAAATACAAACTTGTTTTTGCATGATGAACTCCCAAAATATAAAAGTAATGTGAACCATGTGATAATGCATTTCGTGATTGAAAGATCACCATTGTAGCATATTTTTCAAAGGTGCTAATTCTATTAGGCATCCAATTGCTCAATTTCATAATTACACGGATCAAATTTGATCTGCTCAAAAAGTTAAATTCTATCATGCAATTTTTGTGATCGAATAGCTCCTACAAAACTTCTATTTTAACCATTATAGTGAATCGTTGGAAATGTTTTTATTAGTATCCTAATTAAAATATTACAAAAATTTCAAAAATTATAATGACTAAATTAGGTGTATGGTAAGCACTTTTAACTATTACAAATTATCTATAAATAATAGAATTTTTCATCAAATTAGAATATTTAAGCTATTAGCAACCCATTCCCATTTTGCCACTTCCATAATCTTATGTGTCATTCACTTGTTGAAATTCTATTTTGCCTCAAATCAGCTAAGTAATCAATTTTTTTCTTAGTTAAATTAATTAAAATACTTTTATCTCTTTAATCATTTCATCAAGCATAATATTTTGTTAGTATTAATGTTGATTTTATGTCACTGAAGATTTTTCTTTTATTGTCATTTGTTATAAGGCCATTGAAGCCTATCTTGTTGATTTCATTATAAGGTTGTTATACCCTATCTTTGTTTTTCATTTGTTGTGAGGGTTTAATCTAATCATCTTTTGGCAAAAGGCTTATATTATGTTTGTTTTTTCTTAGTTTTTGTCAGGGGTGGTTGTAGGCTTTGTTTTATAAGTCGAACTACCTAAAACTTTGTTGTACACATTTTCAATTATTATTGATTTTCCTATTACAAAAATTTTAAAAAACTTAAAATGTTTTAAAATAAAATTATGTTTTTTGAAAATCACTTTTATATAGTTGTTAAATCTTATCAAAAATTATTTTAAACATTTTCTTAAAATATTTTTAAAGAAATTAAAATTTTATTCTTAGAAGTTTATTCCCCCCCCCCCCCCTTTTGCTAAATCTCGCTTTAATTGGTATAAGAGTAAAGTCCCTTTCTTTTGAGAAGAAATTCTTAGGGAAGATCCATGCCTCATTAAGAACATAAAAGAAGGATATAGTGAATATCTAGGTCACTATGAGTAATTTAGAGAAAATGCTAATAATTGTTAAAGTAAAGCTAATGATGATTTAAGAAAAAAATTGAATTAGTAAGAATCATTAGTTAAAAATTTAGTGATTTTAAATCTTTGCACTCTACTTGCTCAATTTAAAATATAATACTAATTAATGACAATATTGTATTACAAAAGCTAGAATATCTCATATGTATATGCTCGTTGACATTTTACATGGTCTTAATCAAAAGCTTATATGCCACTATTACATGTAACTTGCACATACTTCACAGTCTTGTTGGATTAAAGAAAATAGTCATTCAAAATTTCCTACTTTTGCATGGATAGTAAAAGAAAATAGTAGCCCAATTGCACAAAAATTAATTGAACCCAAAATATTTTTGGTTCTTAAATTTTGATAATTAAAATAAAATATTATGCATATAAACTTTAACAAATAAATTTCAACAAAAATAATATAAATATATTTGGAAAATAAATAAAATTTGAGAAAATAAATATAAAATATTTAAATGAATTAAATAAAAAAATATAGTTGAAGAAATTCTTAAAACATTAACATTAATTTAGGATCATGCTAAAGACCAACTTGTATGTGAAACTTTGAATGATTTTAGAATTAATCTTTTGTAGTAAATTTTAAATCAATATTAATATATTATGATTTGGTTAATAATTATAAAAAACTAATTAAATAAATTTTAAAGAAAAAGAGTAAGTTCTCCCTAAACCATTGGATAAATCAATACTTAAAACAAAATATTTGCTTAAAATATTTATTAAATGATGAATCATTTGATAATTTAATAAAAACTTAAGGTTATCAATAATTTATAAAATTTAGATTGTGTCACTTTGAGTGATAACAAAAAGGGTGAGATAATATAAATTGAAAGGATAAACATAAATTAAAGGGGAGAATTAATCTAGTCATGACATACATATAGGGAAAGTTTATCTTGAATTATTTTGCATATTCTTTTATAAATACATTATATTTTTATTAATTTTATTATAAGTTTTGTTATATTCAGAAAGAGGAGATTATTATATTATTGACCACCAACCATGGCACTTTGTTTGTTAACAACAAACCCTAAACATTTCCAATGAATTTGTTTATCTGAATTTTTAGATTTTAAATAGTAGATAATCAAATTCATGGGAGAACTAAAAGAAAATGTGTAAATGTGAAATCTTATTAGGATTATCATGGTTGCAGTGGCAAACCACCAACAGGTGTATTTCAAATTTAATTTTAATTTGATTAGAATATTAAGCTTGATTAAAATATTTTTTATAAGGTACAGAAATTAAATTACAATTAATCTTAGAACAATATTTAGGATTTCAATATTTTTGTTCCAACCTCTTTGATTATTTTAACCATCATTTTATCTTAATAATATTATTAAAATTCTTAACTAATATATTATAAAAAAGTTATTAATAAAATTACTTAAATATTTAAGAATTTAATAGCAAAAGATAACCCATTCATACATGTAATTAACACCTAAACCAATCGGGTCACTATAGTAAACCACTACGATTAGTGATAACTAATTCTAGATAGGGTTCGATACACCAAACGTTCTCCATAATCAGTCCCAAAACATTGCATTTTGGATCAAGTCATCAATCTTGCTTCTGTAAATCAAATAGTGTATATGTACCTGGTTGCACAGGTGATTAATTCCCTAACTCAACAAGGGGTACCAAACCCAGTTATTAAACCGTGTATAAAGGTTATGAAAATCTTTATAAGGAGAAAATAACATAAAAAAGTGCAATATGGGGCTAAAAAACTAACTTTTTTGCACTATGAACTCTCAAGTTGCAGCAGTAATGTGATCCTCCGACAATGAACCTTGCAATCGAATGATCATCATCATATTGCACGTTTTTAAAAGGAATAATTTTATCACTCATCTGATCGCACATTTTGTGATTGTAAGGTCCAAATTTAATATGTTCGAAAACTTAAATCCTATCATCAGATCATGTTTCAAATATAACAGCCTATATCAATTTTGTATTTTTGAAGGTGTGGATTTGATTGCATAACTCTAATCATGTAGTTTTTGTGATCGAACGATCTTAGACCATTATGATCAAATGGCTCCTATGCAATGATTATTTTAGGAGTTACTTTGAACTGTTGGAATTTTTTTTTACAAAATATTATAGAAGATAAGAAAATTCTAATGACAAAATTGAGTGTTTGGTAAGTGCTTTTAGTCATTACAAATTGCCAATAAATAAGAGATTTTTGTATGAAATTAAATGGAGAAATTTTTATGTCATAAACATATTTCATGCAAGAATATTCAAGACACTAGCACCTATTCCCATTTTGTCACTTGCACATGCTATTGCATCATTCACTTTTTAAAATTTTGTTATGTCTCAAATCTGTTAAGTAATCAATTTCTTTATTCTTAATTGATTCAATTGAAATATTGGTGTCTCTTTAATCATTTTATCAAGCATAAGATTTTGTTAGTATTAATTTAAATTTTAGTTGGCAAAATATTTTTTTTATCATTTGTTGTAATATCGTTGTAGCCTTTCTTATTGATTCATTATAAGGGCATTATATCCTATCTTGATTGTTTTGTTGTTCAGAGGATATAGCTTACCAGTCTTTTGATGAAAGACTTATGTTCTGTTTGCTTTTACTTGATTTTTTGGGGTGGACGTAGGCTTACATTCTAAGCTGAAGCACTTAAAACTTTATTGTGTATATTTTTTGTCTTTATTGAATTTTAAACTACATGATTTTTATAAAGCATAATATTTTTTAAAATAAAATTAAAATTTGCAGAAAATTACTTTTATATATTTGTTAAAATTTATTAAAATTATTTTAAATATTTTCTTGAAATAGTTTGTAGGAAACTAAAGTTTTATTCTTAGTAATTCACCCCCTTATGCTGAATCTCACTTCAATTTATATCAAAATGAGGTCTTTTTCTTCTAAGAAAATATTCTCAAGGAAGTTCCATAGCTCAAATTGATGCTCTAGTGATTTTGGGTGAAGGTTCATCTTCAATTAGGTTACCACTATTTTGTGGGAATTATTATCTTTATTAGAAAACTATGATGACTAGACATTTAAAATTAGTAGATAAAGAAATGTGAGAATTGATGTAAGTTGCATTCGATTTTCCATGAAGAAAAATGAACAAGGTACTTTTGTATACAAAGCTATTTATGAAATGGATAATATTCAAAAATATAAAGTATAATTAAATATTAGGCCATAAATATTTTACATTGTATATTGAATGCTAACAATTTTAAAAAAATTATGAATTTAGAAATAACATGAAATTTAGGACAAATTAGAGATAACATATAAAGGAACCTCTTTAGTTAAGGAAAATAAAATAAACATGATAATGCATGATTTGAGTTATTTAGGATACTTATAAATGAATACATTAAAAATATATTTATAAGATTTAATAATATTAATAATACATTGGCTAGTTTGGTAAAGCCAATTTCTATGAATGTGTTGGTGAAGAAAATTCATAGAATTTTGCCCAAAACATGTGAACTGTTGACCACTACTATCAAGATAACAAAAAATATTTCCACAATAACATTAGACAACTTGTTGATTAAGCTTATGAAAAATGCTCTAGAAATGGAGAGTAAAAAAGAACAAGAAGATTTAGTTGAGAAGAACAACACAAAAAAGTTATAATCAATAGCAATGAAGATGGAGGAAGGCATTTTAGAAGAGGCATCAACCAATGATAATGGTATTGGTTTAATTTCGAATAGATTATCCAAAGTTCTTAGTATTATTGGGAATCATACAAATAAAAATTTTAATAAGAAAAGTAAGAATAATAGGAAGAAGAAAGCATTGAAAATAACTTGGAGTGATTTAGAAGAAACTAGTACAAGTGAAAGGGAAGAAAACAATCAGGGACTACTTTGTATAATGGCTAAAGAAGAAGAGGAAGAAGCGAGTGCATCCTCAAGTAAAGAAGAGGTAAATAATTCCAAAGAAAAATTGGCAAATTATTATTTTATGTTAGCAAAAAGTTTAAAATTTTAATTAAAAATTTAAAAAATTAAAAGGACATAGTGAATATTTAGGTCATTACGAACAATTTAGAAAAAATAGTGACATTTATTTAAAGAATATGAAAAGGAAATGATCATTTAAAACAAAACTTGCATGAGCATGCATCATTAATTAAGGAATTTAATGATTTTAAATTTTTGTATTCTACTTTCTTAATTTCAAATGTAAAACCAAGTAATAGATAAGTTTTTTATTACAAATGCTAGCAGACCTCATATGGATATGCACATTAAGATTTTATATGGTTCTAAACATAAGCTTACATGCCATTATTGCGTGCAACATGGACATACTTTACACACATGTAGGATTAAAACTAATATTCATTCGAAATTTCTTACATTTGTGTGGATAATAAAAGAAAATAGTGGCCCTATTACATAAAAATGTGTTGAATCCAAAATAGTTTTGTTCTCAAATTTGATAATTAAAATAAAATATTGTACATATAAACTTTGATAAATAAATTTCAATAAAAAAAGAAGTGTAAACAAATTGAAAAATAAAATGATAGTTGAGAAATTAGGTTTATCAGATTTAAATGAAATAAATTAAATATATAGTTGAAGAAAATCCAAAAACATTAAAACATATTTAGGATCATCCTAAATGCTAAGATGTTCATGAAATATTGAATTATTTTGGAATTAATCTTTTGTAGTAAATTTTAAATTAATATTAATATATTATGTTTTGGATAATAGTTATAGGAAAATAATTAAGTTAAATTGAAAGAAATTGAATGAGTTGACTCCTAAGCCATTAGATAACACTATAATTAAAACTAAATATTTTTTAAATAATTTATTAACTAACCAATTGGTTGATAATTTAATAAAATCTTAAGGTTAGAAATAATTTATAAAATTTAGATTATTTCCCTTTGAGTAATAACAAAAATGGGAGAGAGAATAAAAATTGAAAAAATAAACAAAAATTAAGAGGTAGCATTAATCTAGTCATGACATATATACAAGGGGAGTTTTATCTTTAATTATTTTGTATATTCTTTCCTAAATAGTTTATGTTTTTATTAATTTTATTATAAGTTTTGTTATCTTCAAAAGAGAGATCATTATATTATTAACCCCTAGCTATGGTACTTTGTTTGATGATAATAAATTATAAACATTTATACTTAATCTGTTTAAGTGAATTTTAAGATTTTAAGTAGTTGATACTCATATTCATGGGACAACTAAAAGAACAAGTTGTGAAAATATTAAATCCTATGAGGATCCTCTTGGTGAGTGCCAAACCACCAAGAGATGCAATCCAAATTGAACTTTAGGTATTTGTTTTTAACTTTGATTAGAATGTTAAGCTTGATTAAAATATTTTTCATAAGGTACATAAATTAAATTCAAACTAATCTTAAAATAATAAAGTTTCAAATATTTATGATCCGTCATAATTGATTATCTTGACCATAATTATATCTTAATAATATTTTTGAAATATTTAATTAATTTATTATAATTTTTTTTAATAATATTAATTAATAAGTAGAAAATTTAATAACAAAAAATAACATGTTCATATAAGTAATTAATGCCTAACCAATCAAGTCACTACATTGAACTGCTATGGTGTAACTAATTCTAAGTGGGGTTCGATACACTAAACACTT
This sequence comes from Vanilla planifolia, assembly GCA_023846275.1. Classification (NCBI taxonomy): domain Eukaryota; kingdom Viridiplantae; phylum Streptophyta; class Magnoliopsida; order Asparagales; family Orchidaceae; genus Vanilla; species Vanilla planifolia. The sequence continues at coordinate 590,687 of JAIUJO010000122.1, read as the reverse complement.
TCCATAAGCAATCCCAAAACATTGCATTTTTTACCGAGTCATCAATCCCACTTTTGTAAATAAAATAAAGAATATGTAGCTGGTTGCACAGGTGATTAATTTCTTAACTTAACATTGGGCAACCAAACTAGTTATTCAATAGTGTATGAAGGTTATTGAAATCTTTATATGGAGAAAACAACAGAGCAAATTTGCAATGTAAGACTAAAAATAATAATGTTTTCTGCACATTGAACTTTAGAATTGTGGGAGTAATGTGAATCATTTGATCCTGCATTTTGATCAAAAAATCACCATCACATTGCATTTTTCAAAAGTAGTAATTCTATCAACCATTTTATTATGTAATTTCAAGATCACATGGTCCAAATTTTATCCACTCAAAAGTTAAATCGTGTCATCAGATTGTGATTCAAATCTAATGGCCTAGATCAATTTCATATTTCTAAAGGGATGGATCTGATTGCATCTGTCTGATTGCACAATTTTGCAATCAAACTTTCCTGAAGAATTTCAACCAAACAGCTCTTGCATAATGACTGTTTTAGTCATTTGAGATTTTTTTGTTAATTTCTTAATTAAAAAATTGTGGAAACTATAATGATTAAATTAAGTGTTAGGTGATTACTTTTAGCCACTACATTTTACCTATAAATAAGAGATTTTTGTATGAAATTAGATGGAGTAATTTTTATGTGATAAAAAAATTTTATGCAAGAATATTTTGCCCATTAGTTGCCCATTCACATTTCATCGCTTCTACACACAGCTGCATCATTCACTCAAAGAAATTCTTTTCTATCTCAAATCAACTAAGTAATCAATTTCTTTGTTCTTAATTGATTTAACTAAAGTACTTATGCCTTTTTAATCATTTCATCAAGCATAATATTTTGTTTTTATTTATTTTCATTTTTTATGTTGCTAAATGTTTTTCTTTCATTGTCATTTGTTGTAAGACCATTACAATGCTATGTGGTTGATTGCATTATAAGGTCGTTATAGCTGTCTGAGTTGTTTTTTTGTTGTGAGGGTTTAGTGTGTTCTTTTTTTGGCAAATGGCTTATCTTGTGTTTGTTTTTGCTTGATTTTTGTTGGGATGAACGTAGACTTGTTTTATAAGACAAATTTATTAAAAAATAATTTTGTACATTTTTAAACGTTATTGATTTTTTAGTTACATAGTTTTTGTAAAATTTAATATGTTTTTAAATAAAATTAAAATTTGTAAAAATAATCAACTTTATATATTTTTTAAACCATATTAAAATTATTTTAAATATTTTCCTAAAATATTTTGTAAGAAACTAATTTTTTTTAATAATTGACTCCCCTCTTTGCTAAACCTCATTTCAACATGCTCACACACACACATGTCGCCACACAAGGGCACACATGCACATGGACACAACCACAAGCACATGTGAACACATGCATACACATTTGCACATGCATCCACACACAGATATAGCCACATAGCCATTCAAGCACACTCACACACACACATGCACACCCCAATGCACACATGCACATCACCATGCACCCACACACACACATACACATGCATTCACACATGCACACACACAAAGATGCACCCTCATGCACACAAATGCATGCACACACACGACCTTACATATGCACACAAGCACAAGCACATACATGCCCAACCGCACACACACAAGCACACACAATTGCATGCACATGCTCACACAAATGTGCAGATGTATAGGCACACACACATACTGACACAAATAGGCACACATGCAGACACACATATGTAATTCAGCACTCATAAACAAGCATTCATACACACATACATGAACACTCACACATGCATACACACACACATATGAATGCATGCAAAAACACACACATAAACACTCACATGCATGCACACACACAAAAATGCTTACACACAGGCACATACACGCACACATTCACTCATGCTGCTACACATGCATCAACATTCTCATGCATGCACATGCATAAACATTCTCATGCATGCACATGCAATAAAGAACAAGCAAGGCACATAAAAACACAACAACACATACATACAAGCCCACAGACATGCACATAAATGCACACACTTGCACAAGAATAATCACTCACATAAACACACATACACACACACACACATATGCACACAAACAAACATGCACAGAAACTCAAACAAACATATACACACACATACCCACACAAACAAACATGCACACAAACACAAACACACGCACACACATACAAATACATACACATACATGTGCATGAACACATACACGAACATGCACACAAGTACGCACAATCATTCAAATACTGACACATGCACAGACAGACACATACAAACACACATGCATGCACGTAGACACAAACACACATATACTCACATGCATGCACAGATACACACGTATGTGAATGCAAACATGCACATGGAAACTCGCACACACAAAAATGTGCATAAGCATGCAAATGGACATGCACACATACTCAAACATATCCACACAAGTACACAAATGCACACACTAGTTCATGTATATGCAAACAGGCCCCCATAAATACACTTGTACACATATGCCAAAAAAACATGCACAAACAAGCATACAAACACACACACACACAAAATCATACAAGAGCACATGTGCACACACACACACACATACATGTACAAGCATTCATAAAACACACACATGTGGACACCCATGCACACACATGCAAACATGCATGAATTCTCATTCACACAAGCATATGCACCTGTATAGGTAAACACACATGCATGCCCACACAAGCTCTCACACATGCATAAATACATGCACAAACACGATCACATACACACACACACATACATGCACGCACACTCATATACACATGTGCATGCACACACATGTGAGCACACACATAAAAAGGCTTATGCACACATGCATAAACACACACAAACACATATGCAGAATTACATGCACACATATGCACATCAAGACACAATTAGACACACACAGACACACACACACAAACACACTCATACACACATGTGCTCATGCAGATGCCCGCTTGCATGTGTATGCATGCAAGAAAAATAACACAAGCATTTGCACACAACAAACACCCGTGCACTAGCGCTCACACACACCAAAGCAAAAAGATGCATACGCTCACACACATACACACACACACATGAATGCATGTATATGCACACACACACACACATAGTCACACATATGCATACATCCATGCACACATATGCAAACTCACATGAAAACATGCATGTGTGGACAACCTACATGCACATGCATACCTTTACTCATGCACACACTCAAGCACACGTGCATGCATATCCATAAACACAAGCACCCCTATGTGCACTTATATTCACACGAACATACACACATACACACACAAGTGCATACACTTGCACACAAACCCGCATACACTCACACAACCACAGTTGTGTATACACACACCTATATATACAGACACACACACAAACACACGAAGGCACATGCACATACACACCTAGCTACACATAAGCGTGCACTTACATAAATGCACATACAATCACATGTGTGTACATAGACAACTACATGCACACAAACACATGCACACATACACGCATGCTTTAGCACACAAAGATGTATGTGCACACACTCATGTGAATATACACACACATGAGAACTTACCAACATGCACACACACATACACATACAAAACCACACATACACATGTGCACAAACATGCACACACACACACACACATAGAAGCACCAACATCCTCACACATGCATACTAGCACACATACAGACATACACACACACACACATGCACACATACACATGGACACACACACATGAATACAAACTCTCACATGCACACATCCATACACACGCATGCATGCATACAAGTACATGCAAAAAACATACTCATACAAACACATAAATGCTCACTCACACACATGCATGCACATCCACACATGAAATTAAACACTTGCACACATGTACTAGCACACACACACATACATGCACACAAGAACACAAACACAAAAGCAAAATCACACATATACACATGCACACATGCACAAATAGTTGAACACACAACTTACACACATAGATGTGTTAGCATACATAGACTCACACACACACACACATGCACTCATGCACACACACACTCTAATGCATGCACACAAACACCAAGACACACACACATGCGTCTACATGCACTTATGCACGTATGCACATGCACACCAAGACACAAACATATGTACGCACATGCCTAAATGCACACACACACACCCCTACACACACATAGACACATATTCAAGTGCACACACACACACATAAACCTGCACACAAGTGCATACATACACACACATGCACCCATGCACTTGCATGTAAATACACACACACAAGTGCATACATGCACTTGCATAGAAATGCATACACATGTACACACATAACAGCACAAATGCATAGTTTAAGAAAACAATCACATACACACACTCAAGCACACATTCATCCATGCACTCACACATAGGTACACATAACTACATCCGTACAATCGCACACATAAACGCACACACACATGCAAGCATAGCAAACCCAGCACACACATATATGTGAGTGTGCACACCCAGTTACTTGTGTAGACACAAACACACATACACGCATGCACACATGAACAAGTGTACACACACACTTTCATGCACAAATGCACACACCTACACGTGCAAATGAATGCATGCACTCAAACACACATGTGCACACCCACATGTACACAAGCACACATACCTACCTACATACACACAATCACACATGTACACTCACATGCACACACACTTTCCTAAACACATACACATCCACACACACTCACAAACATGCATGCACATACACGTTTACACACACATGCGCCAAAACTTGCAAATATAGACAAACATACAAACACACACATAGAGGTGCACACAAAAGTGATCACACTTGAACACACAAATAAACACATGCACACACACACACATGCATACACACACATATACACACATTTACACACACATAAGTGCACCCACGCACAACCATAAGTACAAGCATAGACACAAGTGCACAAATAGACATAGAAATGCATGCACACACACACACACACCATTGCACACAAATATTGACACACATAGACACACATGCTCCCTCATAGACCCATACATGCTAAAGCACACATGCATGCACTTGCAACAACACTGATAGACACACAGACAAACATGCACACATATGAAGTCACATATGTACACACGCACTCACTCACACATGAACACGCATATACTCATACATGCACACAAGCAAGTAAACATACTCACACACATAAGCACATGCATGCGCACACATATAAGTACTAACACTCTTACTCACACATGCATGTGCAGACACATACATGTACACACAATCACACATGCACACACATAAACACATTCAAGCAAACATTTGCACTTGCATAAGCACACAAAAGACATGCATGCACACACACACAAGCACACACACACACATCCAAACATGCATGCATGCACTTTAATATACACACACATCCATGAACACACAAATGCACACACATTCAAACAAATATATGTAGACATACATAGACACTCACACATATATAGACACACACACACATGGACATGCACACATGTGCACATAGACAAACTCATATGCACACACACTTGCATGTAAGCAAATACTCATAGACATGTACACACACACTTGCACACACTTACCACATATGCACACTTATACACAAACACACATGTTCAAACACAAATAGAATACAGGCACACATGTAGACACATGCACATAAGCATACACACCTACACTGACATACACATACACACATGCATGCATAGCCACACAAGCACACACATAAACATATATTTACACACAAAAGCACACAACTGCACACACAAACGTGCACACCTCCACGCACACATATGCACACAAAGATGCATGCACCACCCAGAGATGTATGAACTCATACACATATAGATGCACATGTGAATGCACACACAAGCACAAAGACAAATGCACACACATGCACACACATAAATACATGCATATACATATGCATGCATATACACACACCAATGCACACACACACACATGCCCTCACACACACACATACACAAATGTAGACTCACCCACACCCACACACACATGAAACATGCACACACACACACACACATATAAACACACACACACACCTTATACACACATGTGCCTCTGTGTACACACAGACAAGAACACACACAAATACAATCACATACAAGTACAAACACACACACACTCACTCACATGTGTGCACACACATGAACACAAATAAACACCCTTAAAAACAAACACACTGACACACACACACACACACACATTCATGCATCTGCACAAGCATGCCCACACACACACATAGACACACCCCTACATAGACATACAAACATGCACGCATGCACACGTGCAAACCCACATATATGCATGCACATATTCACATGCACTTACACATGCAAATGCATGCCAACACATGAATATACACACTTGTATGTGCACAACAACATACATAAACATGTATGCACAAGCACAAAAAAGAACACACATGCACATGCACAAGCATACAAATTCAAAGATTCACACAAGTACACATGTAGGCACACACCTAGAAACACGCCCTCATCCACATATGCACACAAAAAAGCATGCATAAATAAAGGCACACATGTATACACACACACTTGTGTATGCACACACAAACATGCATATTCACACCAACACTTGTGCACACATGAACACGAATAATCACACACACAAACATGCACCAACACACACATAGACACATGCACTCATATGAACACAAACTCTCACAAGTACACACACACACATATACACAAATGCATGCACACATGTACACATACGAACACACATTGACACAAACACATAGAAGTGCACCCATACATGCATGTACATGCATGTCCAAGTGTGCAAGCACATAATCATGCACACATGCATGCACACACATGCACACATCAACACATATCATCACAAACACAAGTAAACACATGCATAGATACTTCTACACACACATGTGCTTAAAAACATAGACACACATGCACAATCACATTTTTGCATAGGCACACAAGCATACAAAGATGAACACAAAGCCCACACACAAAAATATGCCAACATGCATGTGTAGACACATGCATGTGCTAGTGTACACATGAACACACACACACACACTCAATCACACACACACACACACACACATATATTCCTACACATAGGCACAGGCACAAACTTACACACATACAGCCACACACATATGTGCACATGTGCACACTCACACAAACACACACATATGGAGGCACACACACAAATGCACACTTATGCTTACACACACTCCTTTAGACACACAAATGCACACAAATGCTCACATATATTCAAATGCATGCTAAAAAAAGCCAACACATGCGCATGCACACACATACACGTGCATGCACCCATGTGAATGCAAGTAGACACTCTTAGAGAACGGTACACACACAAACATACATAGCAATTCACATGCATGCACTCACACACATACTTGCACACACATGCACATACATGCACAAACATAAACACACACAGGAATGCACTTGCAGATGCTCAAGCCCACATAGCATGTATGCACACAAGCACAAATGCATAGGCACATGAAATCACTCAGATAACCACTTCAAAACACAGGCAAGCACAAACACATGCACGAATACATGCACCTATGCATTCAATCATGGGTGCACACTTGCACAAGCACACATACACATTTGTGTGCACAGATATATATACACATGCAAATAAGCATACAGACATGCTTAACAGACAAAATGCAATCACGTACACTTGCAAATGAATGCATGCACAAACCACACATGCACACACCCATATGCACATAAGCAAACATACACATATACAAGCACAAACACAAACAACCACATGTATCCTCTTGAGTATGCACACATGCAAATACACACATGTATACAAACACACACACAAACCCACTAAAACATGCACACACATACACACACCCCTATGCACAAATATTCAAAGGCATACAAGTACCTAGAGTTGCATGCATGTACAAATGCTCAAGCACACACACACACACAAATACACATACAGAGGTGCACACACATATGATCACACATGTACACACAAATGAACACACAAGTGCATATGCATGCATAATCATAGGCACACATAAGCACAAACACATTAACAAACAAAAGCACATAGGCTCACACATATGCAACACACATATACACACACACAAGCTTGAATACATGCACACACATACATGTGCACAGACCCAAACACATTGATACACACACAACACACATACACAACCAAACACAAGCATGCATATGAATGCACAAGTGCACTCAAACATGTAAATACGCAAGCAAATTCACACAAATGCACTTGTGTGCTCCCACACACACTAAAGCATGTGCACATATGCATTTATGGATATAAACATGCACACACATGCTCACATGCACACAGACACACTCATATTAATACACAACAACACATGCACACATAGACACAATGATACACAGACATATACACTCATGCATGCACACATGTGCACACACATGCACTCACACATAAACACATACACACAAACACATGTATGTACAAACAAACACACACACACACACATGCATGCATGCACACATAACACATTTGCACACAAGTACACACAAGCACATATATATACACATAAACATGCACACACACACACACACATGTGTGTGTAACCATGCACATGGTCATGCTTGCACAAGTAGACTAACATGCCTACACATATACAAATACCTATGTGCATTAGCACACACATGTACATGCTTACGCACAAATGCACACACTCACATAGGCATACACAATGCCATACATACATTCATAGACACACAGATACACTCACACACACAGACGCATGCACACAAACATGCACATGCACATGCACACATACAGACATTGATATTAATGCTCACAAACACGGACATGCACACAAATGCATAAACACACAAATGTATACAAACATACATCCATACACACATAGACATTGTATGCACACATCTACACACACACACATGTAGGGATGCACATGCACACACCCACATGCGCGCACACACACCCATATGCACACACACACACCCACATTCATGCACATACACAAATATGCTTAGATGCATACACATAAAGTCACACATGCACTCACTCTCACACAAAAACAAAATCGCACACACACATGAACATAGGCACATGCATGAACATGCAGAAACACACACACACATAGAAGAACAAACATAGAAACACACATGCTTATGCAAAAGTACACATGAAATCACAATAAGCACACACCAATGCACAATGAAGCATATAGACATGCGCATAAGAACACATGGACAAACACGTGAAAAAATACACATTCATCAACACAAGCACATACAAGGATGCTAAAGCATGCACGAACATGCACACATATGTGCTCATTGATACACATGTGTAGATGCATAAATGCACACAAGTACCCAGACATATCTACACGCTCATGCTCAAATGCATGTAGACACACATATGCACGAATGCATGCACACATACTCGTTTACACACCCACACACACACATACACATTCATGCACACATAAACACACATACATGCCAACACTTGAATCACATGTGGACAAACATGCGCACTGAATGACAAAAAGAAATGCACAAGCACATGCAAAAAGGCACACACACACACACACATGAAAGACACACACAACCACACACACATAAGTACAGGCACACAAGCACACCATATGCACACACACATATAGACAAAACACACACACACATGAATACAAATATATGCACACGTACACACACATGCAAAAACACATGCATGTCCTCTCACACATAGATATATATAGACATACACAAGCACATGTACATGCACTTACACATATACACACAAAGACATGAGAACACAATGGCACAAAGATATGCACATGAATAGAGAAGCACAAATGCATTCATGCAAGCAAAAATGTATGCATGCATGCACACATTCATGCACATACACACACACACACATGCTCAAAAGCACACAAGCATGGACATATAAAAATGAGCATAAACACATGCACTCATGGCAGATGTACACACACACACATACAGGCAAGCACACATATACCCATTTGCACACATACAAACATTGTCACACTCATGCACAAATACACGCAGATGCACAAACATGCTCATGCAATCATGAAAACGTTATTGCACATTCCTAATCATGCAAATGAATGCACTAAAATAAACACTCACATGAACACACGCATGCACACACACATGCACACACATACCTATGCACACATGCACAAACACATAAGCATAAACACACACACACCAGCATACACACAAACACACATGAATGCACATCTATGCACAAGGATGCACACATACATAGAAACACATGCACGAACACACTTAGATGCACATGCATGGACACATGAAAAAATAAGTAAAGAAACACTCATATATACACGCACAAACTGATACGTACACACGTGCATCCACTGACAAAAGTACACACACACACACGCACACATGCATACAGACACACATGTGCACATATACACACATACACATGCAAATGCACACACATGAGCGAACACATAAACACATACAATTGCTCACATGCACACACGTGCATGCACATATACTTACAAACAGATTAACACACACACACACACATAGAAACACATGAATGTACACCTAGAAATGCATAAAAACTTGCACACACATACACATACACATACACCCACACACAAATATGAAAACATGCACACATATAAGCACACATACAAACATGCATGCACCCACACATATACTCATAAGCACATCCACACATGCATAAGAAAAGACACAGGCAATCATATGCACAAAGACACACACACTCACTCACAAAGATGCACACATAAGCTTACACACAAGGACAAAAAGCATACACACCAATGTGCACACACACATGCACACATACACACACAAATGCACACACACACATGCACACTCATGCATAGATGCAAATGAACATGCATGCACACACACACACACATGCACAAGAATGCACTATACACATGCAAATGTACATACACACACACATACATGCATGCACGTACAAACACATGCAAGCATAGATGCTTGCACATAAGCATAATGTAGAAACAAACATGCATGCATGCATACACACATATACATACACATGTTCATGCACATACACTCGAACACACACATGCACAAACATAAAGATGTACACACACATAGATACACTTAGACACCCATATATACATAAGCCCATAAAAACAAACACGCACACACATATCTACACACATAAGCACATACACACATGCACATCCATGCAAACACAAAAACAAGCATGCATACAGGCACATGCGCACACACATGCAGGCATACCCACTAACAAATATGCACACTCACATACACACATGTGCACAACCAAACACGCATGCATACACACAAACACATGCATGCATGAACATGCACACACAAATACACATGCAAGCACCCACCCAGTTACACACCCGTACACATACAAAGGCTTACACACAAGCGCACAAATACATGAACACGCAAACAACCATGCATGCACATACATACAAATACACATGCATGCACACACACACACACACACACACATATAGAAGCACATGAACATACACATGCATGCACGCACATTCATACCCACAAGCATACACACATGCATATGCACATATACATATGCATATCCACACACAAAAATGTACACATGCACATGCATGTGCAGATTTGGATGCACAAATGCAAAAACAGAGGCACGTGCATGCACACACACAAACACACACACACTCAAGGCATGCTTGCATGAATGCAAACACACACCAGACACACCATGCATGCATTTGTGTAATACTATTGCATGAATGCATACATACCTACATACACATAATCACACACACACACACATGCACATATATATACACATGCACATAGGCATACAAACATACACTCATACACACATGCACACATAGATACACATATGGGTGCAAAAATATAAACACACACATGCATGCAGACATGCATGCACACACACAGCACACATACCAACTCACCCATACACATGTAGGCCCACACGCACACACAAAGACAAACACACTAACGAACACCATTGCTTGTAAACATGCTCATGCACAAACACACATACATACACACAAATGTTCACACATGCTCACATATACATATACACATTTGCACACACATGCACATGTCCCCATGCACCCACATATTTGCATTTGCATGAACACACAAAGACACACACATGTATGCCTTATGGATGCATAAACACATCCACACACACTTAGTCACATAGGCATACACACACTTACACATATACAAACAAGAATGCACACATAAACAGACAATACATGTAATAAACAAACCTAATCATGCATACATCCTCACACACACCCACACATTTAGACATGTAGACATGTAAACACACATGCATAAGCACACAAAAAGATGCATACACACACAAAAATCAACATACTTACCTAAACAATCACATAAACATATAAGCACACATACACACATAGGCACATGTGCACACACACACACACATGCAGACACACACATACACACACAATTACTCACATAATACACAAACACATGCTCACACATACATATATACACACATGCACATCCACTAATATGCATACAGACATGCAAATGCATATACACACACTCACAGTTAGATGCACAAATGAATATGCATAAAAAATAAATGAACACACACATGCATAGAAATGCATGCACACAAGAACACATGCTTGCACCCACACACATACAAGCACACATACACACACACACACACACCTATACACATTTGAACACACACCCTTAAACACACACACAATCAAGCAAACATACACTTACACATACACATAAGCCCATAAAAACAAACACGCACACACATACACATCTTCATTCACGTGTGTGCCCCCATGCATAAGCACACACTTGTACTCAAAACATAAGCACACGCATAAGCACATGTACAAAAACATGCACCCACATGCATACAAACATGCACATACATGACGAACACACACACATAAGTAGGTCACTCATGTATGCCCACACAAGCATGCAAACATAGGTGTGCTCACACACCTACACATGTACAAGCATGCACACTCATATATGCAAGCATGCATGCAAATGTAATTCCACACACACAAGTACACTAATATATGCACAAGCTCACACACAAGCACAAACTTGCACAATCAACCACATCCACTCACACACTTACTCACAAGCTTGCACACACATGTGCATGTGCATGCAGACATGAGCGCACACACACACAAACAAATGCACGCACCTATACACACTGATGCACACATGAACAAATACATACACATGCACAAGCATTCACACATGCACACACTTATCCAAATGCATACACATATACAATAAAACTTACATGCAAACATGTATACACACAAACTCATATACACACTACACACACACACATGCTCATTAACATGCATTGAAGCATAGATTCACACCACACACATGCACATGGACACTAACACACCATGCAAAGACATGTACACACAAATATATATGTGCACAAAAACACTTGCACGTTCACACACACGTGCACACCCATGCACGCATATGCATATGCAAATGCACAAAAAGACACACATGCATACATATCCTCACACAAAAAAGTAGACACATATTTACCCTAGCACACACATAGACACACGTATATACACATGAAGACACACATGCACACGTCCACACACACACACACACACACATGAACAGACGTACATGCTCATGAACACATATACATAAAGATATAAACATGTAATGATAAACACACTTACACACACACACACATGCACACTCCCATGCACACAAACGCTCACACATATGCACACATGCACTCACACACATGTACAGAAACATGCATACATGTAGACATGCATGAACACATGGACACAAATGTGTACACACACATACACAGAAGTGTGCGCCAACCCACCCACATAAACACACACACACACATAAGTGCACAAGAAAGTAAATGCACATGCAAAAACACATGCATGCATACTCACCCCCCATACATGCACACATGCACACACATACAAAGACATGCACATGCACACATACAAACCGACACACATGAACACACTCTCACAAACACACACATGCACATGCACACAATAATACAGACATAGACACGTATACACATGCATGAGAAAAATAACGTACATGTACTCACACAAATGAACGCACACACACACACAGAAGAACACACAAGCACACATCCTAACACATACACATGTACACACATAGATGCATTCAAGCACACGTGTACGCATACACATACACAGAAGCATACATGCACGCACATGTGCATCCATGCACACAAATACGCACCAACCAACACTTAAATGTATGCAAGCATAAAACACAAAAACATGCAGTTATGCTTACTCACACACAGACACTTGTGCACAAGCACACACAACCCACAAACATAACCACACATTCATACACACATATGCACAAGTACATGCACACTCACATGCACTCATCAACACACACACACACACAAGCACACGTAGTATTATGAACTCTAGCATGCACAACAAACTCACATAATTGCATGCACATGTATGCACATCCATGCATGAACACACGCAATCATGCACATGCAAAGGCACACACGCACACACAAAGCACTCACACATAAACATAAAAATGGGTCGACACGCACCCATGCACATGCACACAGATACAAACTCACACCCACGCACACTCATATACACCCATATGAATGCACATGTAGGCAGACAAATAGCCACACACATGAACAAATAAAAACATGCACATGTACTCATAAACACACGCAAACATGCTCACACACTACACACATGTGTGGGCACACGTATGCAAACCTGTGCACACAAGAGCACACACTCACACAAACATATTAATTGGTAGATGCATGTTGTGCATGTTTAAAAACAATATGCAACTTTTTGTTCTAATTAATTATGCCATTACCATATCATGCATAATGCTAACAGAGAATTTATTATTGTATTTGGAAAATAAAGTAAAATGGCAAATCGAGTCTGAAGATGTCCATTGGGTCATGGTTAGACCTCACAGGAGTTACTATGAATTACAAAATTAAATAATCATAAATAACAATTCATTATCATTTTAATATTACACAAAATGCATAATAAACATAAAATGATATAAATGGATGCAGTGTACTTTAACGAAGTGAAAGTGATGTAAACATGAAATGTTTGAAGAAATGAACTAATTTCTGTGAGAAAATTGTGTTATACGATTATAACAAGGTCATGTGCAATATTCTTGATTGCCAAATGAAGATAATATAAATGTTTGAGAATCCATGCCATTACCATGGGTAATAAAATTTAAAAATAAATAAATGAATATTTAATTTGATAGTGCACATCTAGAAATGTCTATTATGAAAATTTGGTTTATCTTAATTAAACCTCGTTTAGAATAATTTATTATTTCAATAATGAGATAAATGGGATTATAGAATAAAAGCAAATAAAAATGAAATAAAGATGAGACTTGAGATGATTTAGAGTTGCATTATAACATAAGCAAATCAAGTAAAAAAAAATTAAGAAATGTGATAAATTATGTAAGACAGTTGCATTCCATGATATTGACTATATCTAGCACATTGGATCAGATGATTCCGATAGATCCAATAAAAATATCTCACAAATTAAGTTTCAATAAAAATATCTCACAAAAAGTGTAAAAACAAAAGAAAGTAAAATCTACATGAAAAATATATAAATTAATATTAAATTAGATATAGCTTGTTGAGTCAAGTAAATTGTCTTTTTTTGTCTTAGTTAGACCACTTCTAAAAATACTATGAATTTTTGAAATAAGTAATCATAAATAATAATATATTGTCACTATGATAATAAAGAATTATTTCATATTTAACTCTTACTAAACAAAATCTCACATAAAGAGAGCAAAAATCATAGAAAATAAGTTATTAAAATAACAAATAGTTAATTTTATAGAGCTCATGGAGATGATTCTGATGTTGTTTACGTATTCTCAATTAGACATCATAAAGAAATAATAGAAATTAACAATGAAAAGAATAATTAATAACAAATAATAACTTGAATACTAAGTAAATACATATTAAATTTTCAAATGACATAAATTAAAGCAATGTAGTATAATCAAATCAAAGTGATGTGAAGATTATATAAATGGAGAATTGGTGTCCTAAACTAATATAATAAAATCAAAGTAAAATATTTTAAGAATAAGATAAATTTTATAACAAATTTATACTCCAAAATACTAAGAAGATTTAGTGCAACATCCTCAATAATAAAATCAGTTATGAATCAATATATCACATAAATCATGTCAAAATATTTAAAATTTATTTTTTAACTATTAGAAATAATAATTAATAGGATAAAAGTCATCGAGTTGACACTAAGTTTGTTTCCCCTTGATTAGAACATTTCAATAATACAAATAAATATAATTTTAAAAAATAATTATTTTATATTTAAAAAATTACAATAAATTATAAAATATGATAAATTTAGTTAATGTAACACATCCAAAACAAAATGTTGTAGGTGACATTTAAGTGGTGATTTAGAGTTACCAAGAAATATAATCAAGGGAAAGAAAAAAAGAAATGAGATAAATTGTATAAAAAAGTTATATTCCATGACACAATAGAGATCAATCATAACTTCCTTAATCGTCAAATAATTGATGAATCAAAATAAGTCATAAATAATGCAAAAAACTTAGAATAAATATTTAATGTTAAAAAAATGAATATTTAATAATATAAGGCTCATAGGTAGAAGTTCAATAATAATATTTTCATCTCAATCAAAAATCATTTAGAATTATTACTAATTAAATGATAATTTTTTCATCTCAAACAAAAATAATTTACAATTATTATAAATAAGAAAATAAATAGACATAAATAATTACAAATTATCACTATAATATTAAGTAAATATATTTTGGAACTATAATTAAATTATATGAAACTATTAATATAACAAATTAAAAATGATTGAAAAGGTCACATGATTAGAGAATTTGAATTTCATAGTAAAACAACAAAATTAAGGAATCAAAAAAATGTTATCAAAAACTTGCATTCGAAGATACAAAAGAGATCAAGTATAAATTCTCATTCATCAAATTAGCTACAAATCAATGTGTCAAGAAAAGCATGCAAAACAATAAAAAAAAAATAAAAGTTCAAAATATATA
Source organism: Vanilla planifolia (assembly GCA_023846275.1). Classification (NCBI taxonomy): domain Eukaryota; kingdom Viridiplantae; phylum Streptophyta; class Magnoliopsida; order Asparagales; family Orchidaceae; genus Vanilla; species Vanilla planifolia. The sequence goes on along the minus strand of JAIUJO010000122.1, from coordinate 573,227 downwards.
TGAAAGTTGCATTCGAAGATACTAAAGAGATTGAGCGTAAAATCCTTGATCATAAAAACTAATAGAAATTCAAATATCTTGCAAAGCATTAGAAAAATCCTAATCAAATAGAATATTAAAAAATCTAGAAATAAATACTTTTTAGGTAGGTGTCATTGAGAGTAGTTGAAGATGTTTGTCTCATCTTGATTAAAATTTATTTTGAATAACTATGAATTACTAAATTAAAAACGAATACATTAAAACAAATTATTATTTTAATACGAAGTAAATATATATTAAAGTTGAACATAAAAAATGTAACAATATAAATAACCAAATATCAGTGACGTAATGGTCACTTGGGATGATCCTTTTTGTTTGAGTGTAATAAAATCAAATACAAGCAAAACATTTACATTCCTTAATTACTAAGAGTGCAAGTATAACATTCTTATTCATTGAGAGGTGTCTAACAACATTTGTTTCAACTCGATAGCACCTCTATTGAATGATTACCAAATTATTATATTAATAATTTATTTTTATTTAAGTTTAATTAATTTGGTAATTCACAATAATTCCAAGTTTGGTCTGATGAAGCAAAATAAATGTCATTAACCTACCTTCAATGAGTTCTATCTAATAAAAATAATTATTTTTATATTTTATTTTTTACATTTTTATTTTACTATAGATTTGATTAGATTCATAAGTTATTTTGATTTATACTAGATTTTCCATTCAAGAATGCCATGTTTGATGTCATACATATCTTGGAACAAACAATTCTCATACAATTTTTCTAATTTATTCAAATATTTTTCTCTGAATTGGTTATATTACATTGCTTCAATTTATCTTATTTTAGCTCTAACATATACACCTACTTAACTTTAAAATAATAATTTATTATTAGTTATGCTCATCAAGAAAAAAATAACACTGGACTCGACTTAACGAGCTCTAACAAATTAAATATTTATTTATTTATTTTTAAAAATTTGATTTCTTATAGTCATGTTTTGCAAATTATTTTGATTCATACTTGATTTAACTATGATGTTACACTCAATCTCCTTAGATCTAGAAATGTAACTTTCCCATATAATTTATGTTTTTTCAAATTTTTTGATATTATGATGAAACTATAAGTTTTCTATTATGTGACCATTATATCAATTAGATTTGGTTATATTCCACTACTTTAGGTTATCTTGTTTCAATTTTGACATAAATTTAATTAATATTAAAATATGAACTTTTTTACTATTACTTCTCCATTATTATTGAATATTTGGGATTACTTCTTATTGAAAAAATAATTAAAATAAATAATAACAAATTATTATTTGGATTTTAAGTAAATATATATTAAATATAAATTGTGATAATTTGTTACAAAATAATGTAAACAAATCAAGATGTTGCAAATAATTAAAAATTATTACAATAAGAGTTTTATTGTAATATATGAAAATGAAACAAAAAAATTTGAAAAATCAAGATAAATTATATTAGAATGTTGCATTTAGAGATATTACAAAGTTTGGATGAAAAATTCATAATCTTGAAATTAAGCTTTAATAAAAGTGTCACCTAAAATGTGTAAACATCGCTCAAAAGCATTTAAAACAAATATATAAAAATAGATATTCAATTTATTTAGCTTATTGATTATATGTAATTTAACCAAATTAATTAGATTTGGAAGTGTCATGAGAGAAGAATTGTAATTTCATAACAATATTGCCTAATCTTAAAAAAAAACTTTCAAAAAGTGAGTTTAATTGTTGGGAAAGTTGCATTCCAAGATATTAAATATGATGAATAAAATATTACTACTCATCAAACAAGGTACAACTTGTGTTGAAAAGGACAATAAGTCACTTGGAAATAAAATATTTAAAAAACTAAAAATGGAATATTTACATGACTTATTGTCCTTTTCAACACATGCCAAGTTGTACCTTATTTGATGAGCAATAATATTTCATTCATCATATTTAATATCTTGGAATGCAACTTTCCCTAACAATTAAACTCACTTTTTCAGAGTTTTTGTTTAGATTAGGCAATATTGTTATGAAATTACAATTCTTCTCTCATGACACTTCCAAATCTAATTAATTTGGTTAAATTACATATAATCAATAAGCAAAATAAATTAAATATCTATTTTTATATATTTGTTTTAAATATTTTTAGCAATGTTTACACATTTTAAGTGATATTTTGATTGAAGCTTAATTTCAAGATTATGAATTTTGCATCCAAACTTTGTAATATCTCTAAATGCAACATTCTAATATAATATATCTTAATTTTTCAAACCTTTTTGTCTCATTTTCATATATTACAGCAAAACTCTTATTGTAATAATTTTTAAATATTTGAATCACCTTGATTTGTTTACATTATTTTGCAACAAATTATCAAAATTTAGATTTAATATATATTTACTTAAAATTTAAATGATAATTTGTTATTATTTATTTTTTAAATATTTTTCAATAATAAGCATTCCTAAATGATGTTTGATGAGCAAAAATAGACATTATTTGAATCATCTCAATGACCAATCTAAATTTAAATATTCAATATATTATTTTTTAATATTTTATTTTCTATGATTTTCTTGTTTTATTAGTAAATTTGATTTTGGTAGTATTTCATGATGGAAGATGTTATATTCAATTTCCTTACTATATTACAATATGACATTCCAATTTAGTTTTTCTCATTTTAGTTTTACTATGCATTGATTTATTATAAAGTTATAATTTCTAGTATTTTTGTTATTTAGTTTTGAAATTCATAATTAATTAGAACAAGGCCTTAGTAGCGAGTAATAAACATTCCTATTTAATGATGGAAGATGTTATAGTTGATTTCCTTTCTATATTACAATATGACTTTCCAATTTATTTTTTCTTATTTTTAGGTTTAATATGCATTGATTTATTATAAAGTTATAATGTACTATTATTTTTTCTTATTTAGTTTTCAAATTCATAATTATGTAGAACAAGGCCTTAGTAGTGAGTAATAAGCATTTTGTGACCCATCCCACCAAGCTCATTCAAATTAAACATTTATTCTTATAATTTTAAGTCTTTTATTTACTTAAATTTTCTCACATCTTATGAAAGATTTTAATTTTCATATAATTTAATGATTGGGGATGCTACACTTGATCTCTTTAATATCTTAGAATAAATATTCCTCATACAATTTATTTTATTTATTTAAATTTTTTATATAATTTTTTTATATCACTATGTAATATTAAATAATGTCTGTTATGATCTTTACATCACTTTGATTTAGTTATATTAATTTCTTTAATTATGTTAATTGAAGCTTGAAAATACATTTATGTAATATTAAAGTAGTCATTTATAATGATTTATAGCTATTTGTTATGGAAACTAATAATAATTTTAAATGAAGTCTAACTAAGAAGAAATAAATCTCACTCAACATATCTAAATAAGATGAATAAAATTAAAAAATTTTATTTTTTAAGATTTCTTATGTCTTAGATATTTTGATCTACATATGATTTGATGATTAATGATGTTGCACTTGATTATATTATACTTGGACTATAGATTAATCATACAAATTACCTCTTTTCAAAATTTTCTCTTTTATTATGTTATGTTATAATAAAATTAAAATTATCCACTCGTGTTAGCTTTGCATTGCTTCAATTATGTTAGATTACATTGCCTAAATTTATCTTATGTCATCTATTGCTTATTTTTCTTTTATATTAAAATAGGTATTTATTCTTATTTATATTATTTAATTTGGCAATTCATAGTTATTCTAGATAAGGTTTGATAAATAGAAAGAAAGTATTTTTCAAATTTCTTCAAATGAGCTCTAAGCTATTAAATAGTTATTTTTATATATTTTTAAAATATTATTTTCAAAAATTTTGGAATATTTGTAGAATAATTCTATTTGTATCCAATTTTGAAATTAATGACGAAATCCAACAATTGATAAAATTTATCTCATTTCATAAAAAGAATTCTTTGATTTTATTATATAACTATGTAACTCTAAATCCACTCTCATGTGACCATTACATGTGTTCGACATTATTAGATGCATTGGTTCAATTTAATTCATTTCAACTTTATCATATCTTTAACTAATACTAAAATAATAGTTTAATGTTTTTAATTTAATTTGATAATTTATATTAATTCCTTACAAGATTTGATCAAGATGAATCAAACATCTACACTTGAGTTGTTGTTTTTAGATAAATATTCATTTTGGTTTTTTGAGGACTTTATTTCCTAGCATTTTGCTATATTTTGTGAGGTATTTTAATTTAAAGTTGAGTTTTTTTCATAGAGGTTATTACATTTGATCTTTTTAGTATCTTGCAAGATAAAATTTTCATACTTTTTTCCCATTTATTCTATTTTTTAATTTTTGATCAAATTATATTAGTATGTGACATGAAGTTTCCTCTTATGTGAAATTTGTATTGTCTTAACTTTGTCATGTTAGATTTGTTCAGTTTATCATATTTCAACTCTATTATATAATGTCTTAATATTAAAAAAATTATTATTATCATTAAAGCTTATTTACTATGGTAATTTGTAATAACTTTATACAAGGTTTGATCAAGATGGAAAAGAACATCATTAGACTCTTGACCAATTCTTTCAAATTAAATATTCATTTTTTTATTTTTATAGTTCTACATTATTTTTTATGATTATTGCATGTTTTATTATCATTTTTTGTTCTTAAATGATTTGATCATCAAAGATTTTATTCTAAATTTTCTTGTTATCTTTAAACTCAACTTTCCTGTAAAATTTTTTATTATTTCTTCAAATTCTTCGTTTTCATTTAGTTATATTACTGTGAGAATCTAATTTTTTTTCTTAAGTGTCTTTTAAGTAACTTTTATTTGGTTATATTATAATGCATCAATTTATCACTTTTCAAGTTTAATATATATATATATAAATACATACACACACGTCACACACGCACATAAATATATATACATATACATGTATATATATATATATGTATATATGTATAATATTAAAAAATAATTATTTTTATTTATACATATTTAATGTTGTAATTCATTGTAAATCAAAAATATGATTCTATCGAGAAGAAATAAATGTCATTGGGGAAAACTCGATGATCCCTATTGAATTAATTATTATATTTTAGATTTTTTTAGTGTTTTGGTTTATTTTCATAGACTTTATGACTCACACTCCATTATAAGATCAAGAATGTTCATCTTGAACTCCTTAGTATATTTGAATGTAACTTTATTGTATAATTTATTTGATTTTTAAAACTTTTTTTCTTTGAAAGAAACTTCCCAATATAATGTTCATTTAAATATTCCATTTTATATTTTTAAACAATTTATTTTCTATGATTGGCCCCTTGTACGACTCATTTCATTTTGTACCTAATTTTACCCATGACGACGTTGTACTCGAGCTCATTAGTTTCATCGAAAGCAACTTCTCAGTATAATATATCTCATTTTTTTCTTCATATGTTTCACTGTCATTTGGTTATAATACTAAAAATCACTAAGTATCCACTGGTGCAACCTTTACATATCATTGATTTGGATGTATTAGATTTCTTCTATATATCTTATTTCAAAATTAATGTTTATGCACTTGATTTCAAAATAATAATATATTATTATTAAGGTATATTTAGTCTTGTAATTTGGATTAACCCTAAAAGAGTTTTTATCATGATTAAATAAATACTATTGGACCCATCTTTATGAACTTTATCAAATTAAATATATTAGTTTTATATTTTTAAAAGTCATTTTTTAATAATTTTCTAATGATTTACAATAAATTTCAATTTGTGTGACATTTGATGATGACGGATGTTACCCTCAATCACTAAAGTATCATGGAAACTAAATTTCTTATAAAATTTATGTTATTTCTTGAAATGATTTGTTTTGATTTCATTATACGAAAATAAAACTCTAATTATACTTTTGTGTGAACTTTACACTGCCTTGATTTGGTTTTATTACTTTGCTCTAATTTATCTTATTTAAACATTAATATTTATTTATTTAATAAAAAATAATAATTTGTTTTTTAAAGCATGTTTTCTTTTGTAATTTTTAGTAATTGAAAATTTGGCACGATTGAAATAAATAAACATTGTTGAACTTATCCATATAAGCTCTATCTAAGTAAGTATTATTTTAATTTTTTTTAAATTTTTTTGTAAAGTTTTCTTAAGCTCTAAAACTAATTTCAAATCATTCAGGACTTGATTAGTATGATTACCACATTTGATCTCCTTAGTATATCAAAATACAACTTTGTTGTATAATTTATTTCACTTTTTTAAATGTTTTAATTTTATTTGTTTCCATTACAATGAAAATTTAATTCTCCTTTCATGTTATCTTTGCATAACATTCTTTTTTATTTTATGTTTTTTAATTTATCTCATTTCATCTTTAATTGAAATTTACTCAATATTTAAAAATAATTTATTATTATTTATGATTATTTAATTTAGTAATTAACAAAATTCAAAATGAGACCCACAACACATGAAAAAGACTTTTTTGGACTTGTTTTAATGGGCTATATTAAATAAGTTATAATAAATATATTGTTTTAAATATTTTTTTTTAAAAATTATGGCACAATTTATGAGACATTTCATTTCTTAACAAACTAGGTGATCGATAATTTTATGCTTAATCTATTTAACATCTTTGAGTACAATGTTCTAATACTTTGTATTCTATTTTCTCAAATATTTTACTTTAATTTGGTTATACTACTTCATAAGAAATAATCTTTAAGCACAAGACCTTTAAATTTCTTATTTTTTTGCATTACATTTTTTAAGTTATATCATTTTAACTTTAAGATGAGTTTTGTTAATATTAAAATAACAATTTATTCTTTTTCGTACTTACTTTTCCAATTCATGGTAACATGAATTGAAGGCAAAGAAAAATGAAATAAATGATAGATACTTTTCAATTATCTCTATCCAATTAAAAAATTCATTTTTATTTTTTTAAAATTCTTTATTCTTAGGAACGGATCTCTCCAATAGAATATATTTTATTTTTAAAAGTTTTTATTTGATTTGGTTATATAACTATGAAACACTAAATCTACACTATGGTGACACTAACAATGCTTTAATTTGGTTATATTTGATTTTTTCAATTTATTTTATTTGATTTATATGTTTTTTTTATTAATATTAAAATAATAATTTATTTTTACTTATTTTTTATTTTTTTTGTGATTTGTAGCATTTGCAATTGAGCTCTAATTAAAACAAAATAAATATTGCTTGAGTTGTCACATTGAACTCTATTTAATTAAGTTTTCATTTTTTTTTATTTTTAAAATTTTTTATTATTTAGGGTTTTCATAGGCTTTATGAACCATTTTGATTGTACTTCATTTAATTATCATGGGTGTTATGCATTATCTCCATAGTACCTTTTGAAGAAACTTTCTTATATAATTAATGTAATTATAAAAATTCTTTTGGCTTACGTATTTCTATATTACTACAAAGCTTTAATTCTTCCCTTGAGTGACATTTTCACTAATTTCATTTGAATATAATATGCAACTTCTACTTATCATATTTTTTCTTTAATATATATTTACTTAATATTCAAATGAAATTTTCTTTTTCATTTTTCTTATTAATTTTTTTAATTTGTAATATCTCCAAAGGAGGTTTGATCAAGACAAAACAAATGTCATCAGACTCTTCTCATCAAGCACCATCGAATTTTATTTTTTAGTTTTAGATTTTTACTTGTTCTAGATATTTACTTGCTTTACTGATGTCTTGCTTCATAACTAATGTGATGGTCAAGGTTGCTACACTTGTTCCCGTTGATATCTTTGTAAACAAAATTCCCACATTTTATCTCATTTCTTAAAAATTGATGCTTTGATTTGGCCATATTGCTATATAACTATCAATCTACTCTCATGTGATCATTACACACTTTGATTTTGTTATTTTAGATGACTTCAATTTATCCCTTTTCACATTTAAAAAATATTTACTAAGTGTTAAAATAATATTTCACTATAATTTCTACTTGTTTATTTTTATAATTGATAGTAATTGAAAATGAGGTCTAATACAACCAAAAAAATGTCATTAGAATGTTCTTGTGAAGCACTTTTTATTTAATTATTTACTTTTTATATTTTTTTAGATGTTTTAGTTTTTTGGCTTTACCTTGCCTTATTATACAGTTCAATTTGTATGTGATTTCTTGATCATGTATGTTACATTTAAATTTGATAGTGTCTTGTAATGCAACTTTCTCACATAATTTATTTCATTTCTTCAAATATTTTGTCTAGAATTTGTTATATTATTATGCGACTCAATTTCTCTTATCGTGTAAACTTTACATGTCTTTTTGTTGCTTATATTATCTTGCTTCAAATTAAATCATTTCAACATTAATGTATATTAACATAATTTTAAAAATCCATTTAATATTATTTATCTATATTTACTTTTTAATTTGTAAAAACTTTAAAATAATGTTTTATTGAGATGTAACAAAAGTCATTACACTATTCTATCTATTTAGATATTTTTTTTTTATTTTTGAAAACTTTTTCCTTTGCTTAGGTATGTTTTAAAAGACATTTTTATTTATTCCTTATCTGATGATTTAGGATGTTATGCTCAATCTCCATAGTTTCTTGGAATGCAATATTCTTGAAATTTTATCTCATTTATTCAACTTTAATTTCTTTGAATTGGACATATCATTATGCAACTCTAAAGCATCTCTATCATATAAATTATATTTCTTTTATTTCAACATATTGCATTGTTTTAGTTTGCCACATTTCAACTTTATTATATTTTTAATAAATATTAAAATCAAATCTTTTATTAAGGCCTATTTTTATTGTATTGCATAACAATTTCAAACAAGGACCACTCGACATAAAACAAATGTTGGAATTGTTTTGAAAATTTCTACCTAATTAAACATATATTTAAAAAACATTCAATTTCTTTGTTTAAACAATATTTTTAGGTCATGCCAATTCAAACATCATTTCACATCATGGCTGTGACATTTGATTTCATTAATATCTCCAAATGCAATGTCATATATACTTTATATTTCAAATTTTTTTTCTTAGACTTGATTATATAACCCAACATTCTAAGTCTTCTCTCATGAAAAGTTTATATATATTTTTCTTCTGTTGCATTGCTTCAATTAATCTCATAACTATTTTAATAAATACTTTTTTAATATTTAAATAATAATTTATCAGAATTTATGCTTTTCTATTTAGTAATTAATAGAAATTCTAAACATGGTTAGATCAAAACAAAACAATGGACATTGGATAGACCATGGTGAGCTTTATCCCGTTAAGTAATGATCTTTTATGTTTTTAAGTATTTTATTTTGTAATGTTTTGGCTGTTCTATCAGAGATTTTAATTAACAAATTTAACGATCTAAGTCGTTTCCCTCAATCTCAATAGTATCTTCAAATGCAATTTTGTATTCGCAATTTATTGAATTTCTTCATTTTTTTTATTTTCTTATTTTGCTAACTCTAAATCACAATTTTTGCGACCTTTACATAGCTATGATTTAGTGATATTACAATGCCTTCATTCATCTCATTTGAACTTTAATGTATGTTTTCTTAATTTTAAAATTATAATTTGTTATTATCTATGATTTGTTTGTGTTATTAATAGAAACTCCAAATGATATTTGACCAAGATGAATAAAACATTGTTAAAGACTCCTTATGGGCTCTATTCATTAACATATTCAATTTTTTTTAAAATATTTTATTTACTTGATTTCTTTAATGTTTTATGCATTATGTTTATTTATGCTTTATTTTATGATAATAAAGTCTTACTAAATCTCCTTATTATCTAGAGTGCATCTTTTTTATGCATTTTATCTTGTTAACTAACTTTTTTCTTTTTGATTGCGTTATATAGAAGGGTAGTTTAAATAATCTTTTTTGTGACCTTCACATCTTCAATTTTGATATATTACATTAATTCGATTCATCCAATTCCTCATAATTCTAAACAAAGTCTTGTGAAAACAATACAAATCTCGATGGAATCATCTCAATGAACTCTATATAATTAAATATTTATTTTAATAAATTTAACTATTATATTGTCCATTGTTGGGCTCATCTTATGAAAAATTTTAATGCATACCAAAAATAATTATGTTATGTTTGATACTCACATTACTTTGAGTGAACCTCTTCTATAAAAGAAGTATAATTCTCCTCTTTCGTGACATTTTCTCTCTCCATTTTTTCTTTTGCATCTATTTTCTTAAAATTGTGACAATAATGTTTTATTATTAGGACTTATTCGTAATAAATCTAAGCGAGTCCTGGTCGAGATAAAATAAATTTTGTTTTACTTGACTCAATAAACTTTAACAAAATTATGTTTAGTTTTTAAAATTTTTAGATATTTTATTTCCCAACATTTTTATAAAATTTATGAAGAATTTCAAATCGTACCTAAATGGATAAATGATGACTTTACACTCAATCTTCATAATATTTTGGAATGTAAATTTTTTGTAGGATCAATCTCGATTATCTCTCTATCACCATTATATAACCTTGAATTGTTTAAATAACATTTCTCAATTTTCTCATTTCAACATTAATATATATTTACTTTATATTGAAATAATACTTTATTATTAATTATTCTTATTTTGATATTTCGTAGATATGTTTGAATGGTGCACGTTGAAGAAGAGACATAGGTATTTGGACTCATCTTTGCAAGCTCTAACAAACTTTAATATTTCAAAATAGTTTACTTTCTATGGTTGTTGAAGACTTTATAAGACATTTCAATTAATTCCAGATTTAACAATCAAGAATGTTACACTCAATGTCCTTATTATCTTAAAAGATAATTATCTCATACAATTTATATCATTTTTTCAAAATTTTCCATTGATTTAGTTATATTAATATGAGAATTAAATTCTCCTCTCTAATGACATTTATGTTTCTTTCATTTGGTATTATTATATGATTTAAATTTATTTAATTTCAAATTTTATATATATTTGATTAATATTAAAACTATAATTTATTATTTTTTTTGCTTATTTACCATTAAATTCATAATAATTGCTAGTAACGTTCGATTGACATGATGCAAATGTTGTTGGACTTGTTTGTGTAAGCTCTATAAGTCTATATGTTCATTTTTTTAATTATATATATATATATATATATTTTCTTTTGATTTTTCATGGTTTTTGAGATTTTTTAATTTGTAACTTATTTGATGTCAACAATGCTATGCTTGATTTCCTTAGTACATTGCTTGCAACATCCACATACATCATAGCTCATCTCTTCAAATTGAGCTTATTTCTTCACTTTTATTTAGTTGAATTGCGCAACTTCAATTGACGTTATTCAAGTTTTAAATTTTTTTTCAGTTCTTATAAGATTTCACAATGGAGAATGCTACACTTGATCTTGATAGTAACATAGGATGCCCTTTACCTATAAAATTGCTATTAAAACGAAAAACAAGTCATCTCAACCTATGACACCTATATTACTTTCATTTGGTTAACTTACATTATTTAAATTTATCTTATTTTAGCATTTATCAATATTTACCAAAAATTAAAGAATAATTTTTTTACTACTTATGCTTATTAACATTGTCAACTTGTAGTAATTCCAAAAGCGGTTGGATAGGCATGAAACAGATCTCTTTAGACTCGTGTCATTGAGAATATCAAAGTAGATATTCATTTTTTGCTATTATATATTCAATTCTCTAGTGTTTTATCATTATTTTCTAGAAATCTTGATTGGTATTGTTATATCATTATTGACCTTCTTAATATCGAGGAAGGCAACTTTATCATATAACTTATCTAATTTCTTTAAATATTTTTCTTTTGCTTTGATATGGAAGTATTATTATGGAAGTCTAATTCTTCTCTCATGTGACCTTTGCATCACTATGATTTGGTTATAATATAATGCTTCAATTGTCTTTATTTCAGCTTTGATATATATATTTTATTAATATTAATGTCAAAATTTATTGTTATTTTTCATTATTTACATATGGCTTTTCACAAGAACTCAAAATGTGCATTGATTAAGATGAAACAAATGTCATTGGACTCAAATTGGTGACCTCTATCCAATTATATATTCATTTATATATTTTTAAGATAACAATTCCCTTGTGCTTATGCACATTATATAAGACATTATTTTTTTCCTAATTTGATGATTAAGGATGTTGTGGCTGAACTCCATCATATCTTGGAATGTGAGCTTCCAACACAATTTATCTAATATCTTCAAATTTTTTTATTTATTGTTTATATTCCTATGTAAGTATAAATCATTTTTAATTGGACCATCACACTTCTTTTGTTTCATTACATTACATATTTTCAACTTATCACATTTCTTCAAAAAAATATTTTTTTGTTATTTATGATTATTTTCTTTGAAATTTGTGGTAATTTTGGATGGTTTTATATGGATGAAGAGAATGTCTTTGGACTCATCTCAACAAGCTCTATCCAATTAAAAAAATCATTTCTTATATTTTAAAAATATTTATTTTCCTTTTTTATGCAACTTTTGAAAGACAATTCAATTTGGGCCTCATTTGATGATGGTAGTTTCTATGTTAAATTTTATTAATCTATTGGAATTTAACTTTCATGAAAACCTTATCTCTTTTTTTAATTTTTTTTATTCATTTGGTTATATTACTTTGTAATTCAAAATATTCTTTAATGTGACTCTAACATATCTTTTATTTTCTTATATTATATTTTTAAGTTACTCTTTTATTAATTTTAATATAAATTTCCTTAATATCAAAATAATAATTTATCATTATTTCTATTTATTTACTTTAGTAATTAATAAAAATCCTCAATATATTATGATCGAGATGAAAATTATGGTTGTTGGCCACACCTTAATGAGTCGTACCCCAACAAGTATTCATTTTAAATTTTCTAATATTTTATTTCCTAGGGTTGTAGCAAGTTTTAATTGATCTTTTAATGTATACATAAATTTTTAATCGATGATTTTACACTCAATCTCCATAAAAAAACAACAGCAAAACTTTCTTCATACAATTTATGTCATTTCTTCAAGGTTTTTGTTTTGACTTTCTTATATTACTTTTACAAAATTTTGATTTGTATGGTCTTTACTTCGCTTTAATTTGAGTATATAATAATAGTTCAATTTATCTAATTTCAACAGTAATCTTTATTTTCCTATTTTTTAAAAATAACTTTTATGAAATTTCCTTGTTTACAATTTTAATTAACAAAAAATTCAAACAAGGCCCTTCTAAGATGAATCAAAAAAGGTCCTTTTTATAAAATATCACCTTTTTTTATTTTTAAATAGTTTACTTTCTAAATTGTTTTAGCATTTTTAATAGATATTTGGATTTGTAGCTAATTTGGTGACATATAATGTTGTACACTATCTACTTATTACATTGGAAAGAAAACACTTTTTATAATTTATCTTATTAAATAGACTTTTTATCCTTTATTTAGTTATATTTCAATGTAACTCAAAATACGCATTCCTATGACCTTTTACATAGCTTTGATTTGGATATATTACATTTTTAATTTGTCTAATTTTAGGTTCAAAATATATTTATGTAGCATTAAAATAATATTTTTTTAATATTTAGATTATTTATTTAATCATTCATAGTTATTCCAAAAACATTTGATGGACAAGAAGTAAGCATCAATGTAATTATCTTAATGAATGTTATACAATTAGATATCCAATTTTTTATTTTTAAATATTTTATTTTCTTTAATTTTACTTTTTGAATTATTTCAATTCATATCGAATTTGATTATAGAGGTTGCAATGTTAAGTGTGCATAATATTTTCATACAAGCATTTTTCATACAATTTGTATCATTAATTTAAAATTTTTTTCTAATTTGATTATAACACTAAAAAATCTAATTCTCCATATGCCACACTCTTCATTACTCTAATTTTATTAAATTACACTGACAATTTGTCTCATTAGAACATTATTTTAAATTTACTTTATATTGAAATAATTTTTTTAATTTATACATTTTTATTTTAATAATATGAAATATTTCCAAACAAGTTTTAAAGGGACATCAAACATATTTTGTTAGACACATCACATTGAGTATTACAATTAAACATTAATTTTAATTTTTTAAAAATTATTTTTTAAACATTTAGAACACTTTACAAGACATTTTGTTTCATACTAGACTTGAAAATTAGGTTCATCCTCTTAATAAATTTTAATAAATTTATCTATTGTAATTTATCTAATTTTTTGAATGTTTTACTTTGCATTTATTATATTACTATGTAACTCTAAATCTTCTATCATGTATCCTTCCAATGTCTTTAATTTGGTTATAATATATTGTTACTACTTATCCTATTTCTTCTTTGACATATATTTAGTTCATAATAAAATAATAATTTATTATCATTTATGCTTATTTAATTTATTCATTCATAATAATTATAATTAAGGATAGCTCCACATGAAATAAATATGGTTAGATTCTTCTTAATGAGTTTTATCAAATTAAAAATTTATTTATTATATTTTTGAATACTTCATTTTTCATATTTAGAAACATATAGGAGTCATTTTGATTCATACTTATTTTGATGATCAAAGATATTATGCTCATTTTCATTAGTAACATAGATTTCTACTGTGAAATATAGTTTTTCTTCAAAACTTTCACTTTAATTTGGATATATTACATTCAAAATCAAAATAACTACTTGTTTGACTTTTATATCATTTTCAATTGGTTATATTATGTTGATGAAATTTCTAGTCGTCAAATTTCATGCTTATTTATTTAATATTAAAAATAATTTATTATTATTTGTACTTTTTCAACTAATGATTTATAATAAATCTAAAGTTAGCTTAATACAAAACATATGTCGTATCACTTGTCTGGATAATTTATCACCCAATTATATATTTATATTCCAAAATCAAGGATGTATAATTAATCTCTTTATTATCATAGAATGAAACTTATTTTATACAATTTATCTCATTAATTAATATTTTTTAATATTATTTTGACATATCAAATTATAAATCAAAATCTACTTTATTATGACCTTTGTGTTTGTATTGCTTTGATTTGCATAATTAAGGCTTCAATTTATCTAATTTTTTTTAACATATATTTAAGTAATACTAGAAGAAATTTTTTTTTAATATTTATGCTTAATTATTTTGTAATTCATAATACTTCCAAGAAAACCTTGATGATGATGAAATAAATGTTTATAAATCATCACATTGAGCTCTATATAATTAAATATTTATTTTTATTTTTTATTTAGTTTATTTTCTATCATTTGACTTACTTTATGAACTATTTCAATTCACACCTAATTTGATGTTCATGGTTGTTACGATCAATCCTTTTAGCATCATAGAATGAACCTTTTTTTGCACACGTTATATCATTAATTGAAATTTTTTACTTCAGTTTGATTATTTTGCTATAGAAATAAAAATCTCCACTTTTGTGACCATAACTTTAATTTTTGGTATTTGATTACTTAATTTATCTCATTTCAACTTTACTATAAATTTTCTTAATATAAAATTAGTAACTTATTTGTATTTATTTTTAATTAATTTTGTAATTGATAATGATTCTAAATTTGAATGAAAAGTAATAAAATATTTTTGATTATAGTCATCTTGTTAAGCCCTATAAATTAAATATTCACTTTTTAATTGAAAAAAAAATCAAACATTTTGGCAAACTTTGTGAGTCATATTGATTCATTCCAAATTTCGTTATCAAGGGTGTTGCACACCAACATTTTAGTATATTTGATTGCATCATTTTGGCATAATTTATAACATTTTTCTAATATTTTTCTTTATTTTTATTATATTATTATGTTAATCTAAATTTTCTAATGTGTAACTTTTCAATTTTTTAAAATTGGATATATTACATTACTTCAATTTACCCTATTTCACAAATATTTACTTAAAAATATTTTCATATTTATTTACTTTTATGGTTATTTATATAAATAAGTTGTAATAATTCCAAACAAGAATCGATCAACAAAACAAATGGTTAATGGACTTAAATTGATGAGCTTTATCTAATTAAGTGTTAATTTCCTATATTTTTAAATATATTATTTTTGTTTTTTACATGTCGTACGATATATTTTATTTCATACGAGATTTGATGATTGAGGATGTTGCACTCAATCTCCTTATTATCAAGGAATTCAATTTTCCTATACAAAATTTCCACTACAATCATCCAAAGTAATATTTTATTCTATTGATTTTTTTGAACATTTTATGATATATTTTAATTCAAACATGAAAATCTCAATTTTTGTATTGGAAACTTTCCAAGAAAAAATATGGCCGAGAATGCTACATGTGATCACCCAGTGCCTTCGAATAAAACTTTCCCACAAAAACTTATAACATTTCTTAACTGTTTTGCATTAACTATGTTATGATTCCCCAAAGTATCTAATTAGATCTATAATATATAATTACTTAAATTTAAAATAGTAATTTATAAGTTTTTATTTAAATCTACTTTTTTAATTAGTAGTAACTTAAAATGTTTTCTTATAGAGATGAAACAAATGTTGATGGACTCATCGAAATGAGTACTATCAAATTATATTTTCATTTTTATATTTGTAAAAACTTCATTCTAAAGATTGGGAATATTTTATGAGATATTTTAACTCTTCTAATTTTAATGATCAACAAGATCAACAAAGGTATGCATGATCACCATAGTATAATAGAATTCGACTATCCTATAAAATTATCCCATTTCATCAAATGATTTTCATTAAAAAGGTTGTTTTATTAAGTAATTCTTAATATTGTGTAAAGAAACCATTATATTTCTTATAATTCTTTATGTTATATTGCATAAATTTATCTAATATTAGCATCAATATATATTTAATAAATATGAAAAAAATTATTTATGCATATTTTCTTTATAATTTTTATTAATTTTGAACAAGGTATAATTAGGATGAAACCAATATTATTGGATGCATTTGAATAAACTCTATCAAATTTAGCAATAAATTTATATTTTAGACAATTTAATTTAGTTATTTAGAAAAACTTTTAAAGAAATTTTAATCTATACCTTATTTGACTATTAAGGTTATTCTATTTAAGTTCCTTAGTTTATTGGAATGCAACTTTCTTCAATAGTTTATCTGATTTTAAATCTTTTTCTTTGATATGGTGATATTACCATGTAATTCTACATCTTCTCTCATGTGAACTTTACTTTTGTTTGATTTCATTATATTATAGTACTTAACTATATCTCATATCAACTTTAATATATATTTATTTAATGTTAAAAATAGTTTCTTATTATTTAGGCATAGTTTTGCTTGTAATTTGTAGAAATTTTTGAAGAGGTGCAATCAAGATGAAACAAAGATTGTTGGACATCCTTGGATGAGGTGTATCCAATTAAGTATTCATTTTTATATTTCAAATTTAATTTGAATGTATTGTTTTGAAGATCTAAAACTCCACTTGTGTGACTTTTATATTACTATTTATTTGATTATATTACCTTACTTCAAGTTATCTCATTGAAGTTTTACAATCTATATACTTAGTGATAAAATAAAAATTTACTATTGCTTTGGCTTGTTTACATAGATAATTCATAACAAATCTAAAATCAGCCTAATCAAGTCAAAATAGATGATGTTAGACAAGTCGTGATAAGCCATAAAAAATTATATATTTATTTTATATTTTTTGAATTTTTAGCATTATTACATTCTTTTCAAAAAAATTGATTCATACCTTATTTGATGAATGATAATTTTACACCCAATCTCCTTACTATTTTGGAATGCAACATTTTTATGTAATTATTCTCATTATTTAATTGTTTTGCTTAGGTTTTTTCATATTACAATGTAACTCTAAATCTTCTCTTGTGTGAACCTCGATTTGGTTATATAAGATTTAATCAATTCTTTTCTTCCAACTTTAATGCATATTTACTTCTTATTAAAATAATAAGTTATTTCTTATTATGTTTACATTACTAATTCTTAGTTATTGTTAATTAGGTCTAATTGCAGTTGTAAAAATTTCATCGAAGTCAGCTTGGCGAGCTCTAGCCAACTAGATATTCATTTTATTATTTTAAAATATCTTACTCTCAAAGGTTGTACTCTTCACAAGGCATTTTAATTAATACCTAATTTTACAATTTAGAATATTACACTCAAACTCATTATCTTGGAATGAAGATTTTTCATTCAATCTATTTCATGTTTGAAATTTTTTTCTTTCATTTTGTAATTTTAATATAAAAGGGTAATTCTCTATTCTTATAACATTTAGATTTCTTAGATTTTCTTATATTAAATTAATTAAATTTAACTAATTTAATCTTTAATATATTTTTTCTTAATATTACACAAATAATTTATAATTATTTATTTTTATTTACTTTTTATTTTTAGTGCTATAAGATAAGGTTCATTTAGGAAGGAACAAATTTCGTTATAGTTGTCTTTGCAAGGTTTCTCAAACCAGTTAATCATTTTGTAATATTATATGCTTATATTACTATGGTTTTGTTATAATTTTTGAGATATTTTTATTTGTACCCACCCTATTTCAAGATAGAGAATGTTACACATAATGTCCTTCATACCTTAGAATAAAACCTTGCAACAAAACTTCTTTCATTTCTTCAAGGTTTTTCAATTGATTTGTATTATGACTATGAAACTCAAATTCCCTTCTCATGAGACATTTTCATTGCTTTTACTTGGTTATATTTTTAAAAACATTTTTTTGGAATTAAGAACTTTTTACAAGGCATTTTGGCTCATTCCTAATTTCATCACCAAGGATGGCATGGTTTATCCTCTTTAAATCTTGGAATACAACTTTCCCATAAAATTTGTCTTATTTCTTCTACTATTTTTCTTTGAAATTTTCATATTACTAAGTAACTCAAAATCTTATCTAAACTTACGTTGCATTCCTTTTATTTAATTATATTACATTGTTTCAAATTAACTAATTTTATCTTTAAAATAGACATACTAAATATTAAAAAAATTTTAATTATTCATATTTTTTTGTAATTCATTTTAATTCTAATACAGTTCCAATTGACATCCAACAAACATCATTGGAAACATTTGGGTGAGCTTTCCTCAACTAGAGACTTTAATTTATTTTTTAAAATATTTTACTTTCTTATGTTTTGGCACTCTTTACAAAACATTTTTTTATGTACCTAATTTAAAAATATAAAATGTTATATCAGATTTTCTTAATTTCTTCGAATGCAAATTTAATACATAATTTATGTTATCTTTTGAAAAGTTTTGCTTTTATTTTGTTATAGTAAATTGAAAATCTAATTCTCTACTTTTGTGACATCCTTTTATTTAATTATATTACATTGTTTCAAATTAACTAATTTTAGCTTTAAAATATAGATACTAAATGTTAAAAAAAATTAAGTATTCATATTTTTTTGTAATTCATTTTAATTCTAAGTGAGTTCCAATTGACATTCATCAAACATCATTGGAAACATTTGGGTGAGCTTTCTTCAACTAGAGACTTCAATTTATTTTTTAAAATATTTTACTTTCTTATGTTTTGGCATTCTTTACAAAACATTTCTTTATGTACCTAATTTAAAAATATAAATTGTTATATTGGATTTTCTTAATTTGTTGGAATGCAACTTTAATACGTAATTTATGTTATCTTTCAAAAACTTTTGCTTTTATTTTGTTATAGTAAATTGAAAATCTAATTCTCTACTTTTGTGACATTCTATATCTATGATTACCTTACAGTAGATTTTTTAAATTTATTTATTTTAACACTATTATATAGTTACTTAATATTAGAATATTAATTCACTATTAATTATTCTTTTTTACTTTTATATATTATACTAATTTCAAATGATGTTTGATTGAGATAACGCAATCGTCAATTGACTTGAAATGGTGAGCTCTATCAAATAAGATCCTGATTTTTTATTATATATATTTAAGTTTCTTAGGTTTCATCATTCTTTTTTAGGCATTTTGAATCATACCATATATGATGATCAAGAATTTAGCAGTTGATCTACTTATCTTGGAATGAAACTTTCCCATGCAACCCATCTCGTTTTCGAAAATGTTTTGCTTTGATTTGTTATTCTTATAATTGAACTCTATCCCCTAGTGTGACCTTTGTGTTTTACAATGCCTCAAGTTATCTCATTTTAGATTTAATAAATATGTTTTGAAAGTCAAAAAAAACAATTTCATAATTTTAATCTAATTTACTATGCTAATTCATAGAAATTTTGATTAAGGTAGTAATGCAAATCCAGCAACATTGGACTTGCCACAGTGAGCTCTATCAAATAAGGTATTTAGCTTTATATTATTAAATATTTTATTTAATAGAGTTTTTGAAAAATTTATAAGATGTTTTGTTTCACACCTAATTTAATGATTAAGAAAGTTATTCTCATTCTTTTTATTAGCTTAGAACAAAAATGTTTTGTATAATTTATATCACTAGTTAATATTTTTTTAGTATTATTTTTTTATATTAAATACAAATGGAAATCCAATTTATTGTGACCTTGTATTGCTTCAATTTTGCTAGATTATATGGCATTATTTTATCAAATTTCTTCGTTAATATTTACTTACATGATATTAGAATATTAATATTTAAATATTTATGGTTATTTATTCATAATTCGTAGAACTTCCAAACAATGTCCAATGGAAATGAAACAAAATTGATAAAACATCTCAAAGAACTTTGTATAATTAAATATTTAGTTTTATTTTAGTATGGATTGACTTACATTATGAAATATTTCTATTCAGGCATGATTTGATGATCATGGTTGTCAGGAATGAACCTTCTAGTACATTCAAACTAACCTTTTTCGTACACTTTATATCGTTAATTAAAAGTCTTGCTTTGATTTTAATATTTTTCTTCAGAAATCTAATTCTTCTCTTTTGTGTCATTTTTCAACACTTTTTTTTGTCAACTTTCAATTCTTAATTAGTTTTAGTATTACTTCATTATAAATTTAATTAATTTTAAAGATAACAATTTATTATTATTATTATTATATATTATTTAATTTTGTAATTAACAGTGATTCCAAATGTTATCTAAAGGAGATAGAACATAATTTATTGTAGTCATCTCGATAAGAACCATCAATTAAATATTCAATCATATTTTTATTAAAAAAATATTTCTATTCTTTTGGCAAACTTTATAAGATATTCTAATTCATTTTGGATTTCATGATCGGCGGTGTTGCACCACAACTTAATATATTTGAATGTTTTTTAAGAACGATTTACATCACTTTTTCAAAACTTTTCCTCTGTTATTTTTATATTACTACATAACTCTAAATTTTTGTTGAGTAACTTTTAAATATTTTTATTAGATAAATTAAATTTTCTTAATTTATAGCATTTCAATTTTAAAATATATTTGGTCAATAATGTTGTAATATTTTATTTTTATTAATTATTATTTAAATTAGTAATTTGTAATAATTCTAAACGAGAACTTATCAACCAAAAAACATTTTGATGGAGTCATCTTAATGAGCTCTACTTAATTGACTATTAATTTATTATAGTTTTAAATAACTTTATTATATTATTTTTGAATTTTATAATAGATATTTTTATTTGTTCAAGCTTTTATTATTTAGGATGTTATGCAATATCTCCTTAGTATCAAGGAATTCAGCATTCTAATATAGAATTTAAAATTTAATTATCCAAAGTAATACTTTATCTCTAGAGTTTCTAATATAGAGTATTCTTAGGAATGTTACATTTGATGTCATTGCTTCCTTTGAAAAACATTTCCTAAAAACGTATCTCATTTCTTTAACTTTTTTACATTGATTTGGTGTTATTACTATGAAACTCTAATTCCCATCTCATATAACATGAAATGCGGTACAAGCAAGATTAAACAAATGTCTATGCACCCATCTCGATAAGCTCTATCCATTTATATATTCATTGTGTTTAATATTTAGTTTTATCCCTCATTAACTTTAACGTATATTTTCATAGTATTAAAATAATTACTTATTATTATTTATACTTATTTATTTTTGTAATTAATAAAACTTCTTAACAAGGTGTAATTTAGATGAAACAAAGATGCTTAAGCATGCTTTGATGATATTTATCCAATTAAGTATTCATTTTTACATTTTTACATTAATTTTTATATAATACATAAAAAATCTAAATATCTAATCATTTGACTTTTATATTACTTTTTATTTGGATATATTACATTACTTTATGTTAAATTATTTTAGTTTTAGAGAAATTTTAATGCATACATTATTTGACCATCAACGTTAGTGTGTTTGAGTTTCTTAGTATATTGGAGTGTAACTTTCTTATTTAATTTTTCTCATTTCAAGACTTTTTCTTTGATTTAGTTATACTACTATGTAACTCTACATCTCCTTTAATGTGAACCTTACTTTCCTTTGAGTTCGCTATAGTATAACACATAAATTTATCTAATATTAGTTTTAATATATATTTAATTAATAATAAAATAATATTGTCTTGTTATTTGTGCTTTTTTCATTAGTAATCCATAGAAATTCTTAATGAGCTGCAATCAAGATGAGAAAAGACTACTCGACATCCTTAGATGCGTGTGTCCAATTCAGTATTCATTTTTATATTTCCATTTTAATTTGAATATATTACTTTAAAGATCTAACTCCCCACTTGTGTGCCATCTATATTACCATTGATTTAGTTATATTACATTGCTTAAAGTTATCTCACTAAATTTTTAGAATATATTTACCTAAAATAAGTCAAATCAAATTGGATAACTAGTGATATAAATTATACAAAATGAATACTTGTCCCAACAAGCCATAACCAAATTGTATATCTATTTTTTAATTTTTTTAATTTTTTAATTTTTAGGATATTGATATAGTTTACAAAATAAATTTATTCATACCTAATTATATGAATGGTAATTTTACACCTGATCTCCTAAGTATTTTTGAATGCAACTTCTCCATGCAATTAATCACATTCTTTAATTATTTTTCTTAGATTTAATTATATTGCATAGTAACTTTAAATTATCTCCTATGTCTCGACTATAACACCTCAATTTGGTTATATAACATTTAATAAATATGTTTCTTTCGACATCAATATATACATTTATTTCTTAGTAAAATAATAAGTTATTTTTATTTTGCTTAAGTTGCAATTTCTTAGTTATTCTTAACAAGGTCCAAATGAGATGATAAAAATGTCATCAAACTCAGCTTAGCAAGCTCTATCCAACTAGATATTTATTTTGTTATTTAAAAATATTTTATTTTCAAGGGTTACAACACTCTTCTCAAAGCAATTAAATTAATACTTGGATTGATAACTAAGAATTTTTCACATTAACTCATTATTATCTTGGAATGAAGCTTCTTCAGATAATTTATTTCATTTCTTATATTTTTTGTTTCAATTTGTTATCTTACTATTAAAAGCTAATTCTCTTGTATTATGACATTTATATTTCTTAGATTTTGTTATGTTAAACAACCTAAATTTATTTTATTTAAGCTTTGATGTATTTTTACTTGAGAATAAATAATTAATTTATTATTACTTCTTTTTATTCACTTTGTTATTTTTAAAACTCCAAAATTTGGTTCAATCGGGACAAAGAAAACGTCGTTATCCTTGTCTCAACAAGCTATGTTAAACATGTAAATCATTTTGTATTATTAGATATTTTTGTTATTTTTAAAACATATTTATTTGTATCTTATTTGATGATAGATAATGTTGTCCTTGATCTCCTTAGTTCATTGTAATAAATCTTTCCCATAAAAATTATCCATGCTCTTTAAGGTTTTTGCAATGATTTGTGTTATGAATACAAAACTTAAATTCTCTTCTGGTGTGACCCTCACATTTCTTTTACTTGGTTCTATTATTAATAAGTCAAATAATCACATTTCTTCTATAATAAATATTTACCTCATTTTATAATAGTCATTTATTTTTTTATGCATATCTACTTTCCAAATAAGCTACAACACTACATGAGGTCCAATCAAAATGGAACAAATGTTATTGCACTCATCTCAATGAGCTCTATCAAATTATATATCCATTTTTATATTTGTAAAAGTAGTTTTTAAGAAATTAAGAACTTTTTATAAGACATTTCGACCCATTCCAAATTTCATCGTTAAGGCTGGCACACTTTATCTCCTGTAAGTCTTGGAATACAACTTTCTCATAAAATGTGTCTTATTTCTTCAAATGTTTATCTTTGAGATTGTTAGATTACCTAGTTACTCAAAATATTCTCTAAACTCACCATTACATTTCTTTTACTTATTTATATTACATTCTTTCAATATAACTATTTTTACTTTTAAAATATACTTACTAATATTTAAAAATATATTTATGCATATTTTTTTTAATTTGTTATGAATCTGAATGAGGTCTGATCAAGATGAACAAAAAGTTGTTGGACCCATCTAAGTGAGAATTACCTAGCTAGACACTCAATTTATTATTTAAAAATATTTTATTTCTTCTCTTATGGCACTCAATACAAAATGTTTCTATTTGTATCTAATATAAAAATTGAAAAAGTTATATTTAATCTACTTAATTTCTTGGAATGCATCTTTTATATATAATTTTTGTTACTTTTAAATACTTTTGCTTTGATTTTCCTTATTAATATGAAAATATAATTCTCCTCTTTTGTGACTTTTATATTTACTTTATTTGCTTATTTTACAATGATTAAATTTATATTATTTCAACTTTAATATATAATTACTTAATATTAAAATAGTAATTTATTATTAGTTATTCTTATTTGGTTTTATATTTTATACTTATTTGAGATAAGGTTTGATCAAGATGAAGCAAACGTCAATCGACTTGCCTTGGTGAGCTTTATCAAACAAGATCCTCATTATATATATATATATATTCCATTTTGTTTGTCTTTTCATATTTTTTGGCATATTCTGATTTGTATCGAATTTGATAATTAAAAATGTTACACATGATCTCCTTAGTACCTTGGAATCCAACTTTCTCGTACAACTAGTCTTATTTTTAAACTTTTTCCCTTTGATTTATTATTATCATAATTTAGCCCTAACTACCCTCAAATGTGACCATAGTTGTATTATGGTGCATCACATTATCTACTTTTAGCTTTAATAAATATGATCTTAAAGTTTTAAAAAATTAATTTTTCATTTTTTAACCTTATTTACTATTTTAATTCAAAGAAATTTTGAGTGAGGTACATTCAAAATAAATGGAACATTATTGGACTCACCCCAGAGAGCTTTATCAAATAATGTATTTAGTTTTATATTTTTAAATATTTTATTATATGAAGCTTTTTAAAACTTTAAGAGATATTTTGATTCATACTAAATTTGATGATCAAGAATGTTATTCTCAATCCCTTGGTTTGCTTGGAATGAAACACTTTTTTGTACAATTTATATAATAGTTAATATTTTTCACACTTATTTTGTCTTATTATAATGTTAATTGAAATCTAATTTATTTTGACCATGTATTGTTTTAATTTGGATGGATTATATTGCATCAATATTTCAAATGTTTTCTTTTATATTTATTTACATAATATTAGAATATTGATTTTTAAATATGTGCGGTTATTTATTTCATAATTCATAAAAATTTTAGATCATGTTTGATGGAGATGAAACAAACATTATTAAATCATCTCAAGGAACTCTATATAATTAAATTTTTATTTTTTTAATTAAGTAATTTGTTTTTATGATTTGACTTACATTATAAAATATTTCAATTCATACATCATCTAACAATCATGGTAGTTAAAAATTGTCCTTCTAGTATATTTGAATGATCCTTTTTCGTGCACTTTATATCATTAAGTTAAACTTTTACCTTGATTTTACTATTTTACTACAAAAATCTAACTCTCCTCTCTTGTACCTTTTTTCTTCACTTTGCCTTTGTTATCATCCATTGCTCAATTTATCTCAATTCAACTTCACTATAAATTTTTTTAATATTAAGATAATAATTTATTAGTATTTATTTTTTTAATTAATTTTTTAATTCACAATGATTCGAAATGTTAATTATAAGGGATCAAACATTATTCATTATACTCATCTTGATAAGCACCATTAATTAAATATTTATTATACTCTATTTTTGAAACATTTTACATTTATTTGTTATTATTACTATGAAACTCAAATTCTCCTCTCATGTGGCCTTTGCATGACTATTAGTTAGTTATTTTATGATGCTTTAATTTATCTCATTTCATCTTTAATATATATTTACCATTCTAAGATAATAATTTCCTTTCTTTAACCATTTTTATCATTATAGTTAATGTAACTTGAAATGTGGTCTGATCAAAATGAAGCAAATCTCGATCAACTACCTCTATTTATATATCACTTTTATACTTCAAAAAACAATTTCTAGCTAATAGGAACTTCTTTTAAGACATTTTGACTCATTCTAAATTTAATGATTAAGGATCGTATGATTCACCTTCCTTTTTTCTTAGAATGCAACTATATCAAAAAATTTATCCCATTTTTTCAAATGTTTTTCTTTGAATTCTTATATTACTAAAAAACTCTAAATCTCCACTAATATCAACATTAAATTTCTTTTTATTTATTCTATTAGATTTGTTTATTTTATCACATTTCAACTTTGATATATATGTCTACTAAATATTAAAAAGCTTTTTTATGCCAATTCTCTTTGTAATTTGTACTAATTTTGAATGATGCCTAAACGAGATCAAAAAATTATTATTTAACAAATTTTAATGATTTATTTAAAATTAACCCTTTATTTTTATATATTTAGAAATTTTATTTTTATTTATTAAGGAAAGTGTTTCAAGAACTTTTAATTCATACCTGAATTGAGAGTCAAGGTTATTGTATTTTTCTTTCTTAGTGTGATTGAATTCAACTTTTCTCTATAACTTATCTCATTTCAAATCATCTTCTCTTATATGACCCCTACCTTTGATTTCATTATATTGTAATACTTAATGTTATCATACATGAACTTTAACAAATATTTACTTAATATTAAATTAATTATTGATTATTATTTATTATTATTTTATTTTTTGATTTATAGAAATTCTTGACAAAATCTATTTGAAATGAAACAAAGATCGTTGGACAATCATTGATGATACGTATCCAATTAAGTATTCATTTTTTATTTCCACTTTAAGTTGGATATAAGACTTAAAAAATCTAAATATTTAATCATATGACTCTTAAACTTCTTTTTAATTGGTTATATTACATTATTTCAAGTTAAATCATTTAAGTTTTGAAGAACTTTTAATCTATGCCTTATTTCACTATCAAGGTTATTGCATTTGAGTTTCTTTGTATATTCAATACAACTTTCTTATATAGTTTATCTCATTTCAAATAATTTGCTTTGATTTGATATATTTTTATGTCACTCTATAACTTCTTTCATGTGAACCTTACTTTTTTTATATTTTTTTTTATCATAAAACACTTAAATTTGTTTTATATTAGCTTTAATACATATTTACTTAATATTAAAAATTATAATTTCTTATTATTTTTTCCTTTCTTCATTTGCAATCCATAGAAATTCTTAATGAGGACAATAGAGATGACACAAAGATTATTGGACATCCCTCGATTAGGTGCATCTAAATTAGTATTCATTTTTATATTTCTATTTTAATTTTAATATATTACTTTGAAGATTTAAATCTCTACTTGTGTGAGTTTTATATTACTTTTGATTTATTATATTTCATTGCTTCAAGTTACTCATTGTTGTTTTAGTATTTATTTACCTAATGTTAAAATAAAAATTTATTTTTACTTTGGCTTGTTTACCTTAGCAATTCATAATAAATCTACAATAGGACTAGTTAAGACAAAATTGATGTTGTTCGACTCATCTCGACCAACCATAACGAACTTATAAATTTAATTTATATTTTTAATTTTTTTTAATTTCTTAGATTTTTGCATACTTTACAAAAACTTTGTCTCTTACCTAATTTAATGAATGATGATTTAACACACAATCTCTTTAGTATTTTGGAATGCAACTTTTCTACACAATTAATCTTATTTTTTAAATATACTACTTAGATTTTATTATATTACAATGTAACTATAAATCATTTCTTGTTTGTCCACTATAACACCTACATTTGGTTATATAACCTTTAAACAATTTCTTTCTTACAAGATTAATATATATTTACTTTTTATTAAAAAATAAGTTATTTTTAATTGTATGTTAGTAATTGTTAGTTATTCTTAACGATGTCCAAATGAGATGATAAAAAATGTCATTGAGCTTAACTTGACAAGCTATGCCCAACTCGATATTCATTTCATATTTTAAAATATTTTACTTTCAAGGGTTGCAACAATCTTCATAAGGACTTTCAATTGACACATAAATTTATAATTGAGAATACTACAGTCAAACTCCTTATTACTTTCGAATGAAGCATTCTCATACAATTTATTTCATGTTTTAAAACTTTTTGATTTCATTTTGTTATATTAATATAAAAAGCTAACTCTCCTCTCTTATGACTATTATATTTATTAGATTTGGTTATATTAAAATACTTAAATTAATGTTAATTGAAATTTAATATTTATTTACTAAATATTAAATAAATAATTTATTATTATTTATTTTTTTTTACTTTGTTGCTATGAAGTACTACAAAATGTGGCTCAAAGAAAACATCGTTATACTTGTTTTAGTAAGTTATATCAAACTAGTTAATCTTTTTGTGTTATTATATATTTATATTACTAGGGTTTTCTCATGATTTTCGAAATATTTTGATTTGTAGCTTTTTGTTGATAGAGAATATTACACTTGATCTTCCTAATACCATGGAATAAAACTTTCCCATAAAAATTATCTCATTTCTTCAAGTTTTTGCATTGATTTGTATTATGACTATGAAAGTTAGATTCTCTTCTTATAAGACTTTTGCATTGCTTTCATTTTATTATAATATGATTGTTCAATTTATATTATTTCATTTTTAATAAAAATTTACATAATTTTATGATAATCTTTTATTATTTTTTGTGTATATCTACTTTCCAAATTGGTTATTATTTCATATTATGTATGTTTGACATGGAACAAATATCATTGGAGTCATCTTGATGAGCACTATTCAGTTGTGTATTAATTTTTATAGTTAAGATTCTTTTTATGGAATTAAGAACTTTTTGTGAGACATTTTGACTCACTCCTTATCTCATTAATGGTGGCTTGCCTTGTCCCCTATAAATCCTCGAATAGAACGTTCTCATAAAATTTATCTTATTTATTCTAAAATTTTTCTTTTAAATTGTTATATTACTAACACAAAATCTTCTCTAAACTTACCATTATATTCCCTTTTATCATTGTATTACATTATTTTAATTTAACTAATTGTAGCTTTAAAATATACTTGCTAAATATCAAAAAATAATTTTTGCATATTTTCTTACTAAATTAATTAATTTATTATAATTCCAAATGCAGTCAAATCAAGATGATATAAATATTATTAGATCCACCTTGGTTAGCTTTATCTATCTTGACACTCATTTTGTTATTTTTAAATATTTTATTTTCTTAGATTATGGCACTCTTTGCAAAACTTTTCTATTTTTACCTAATTTAGAAATTATGGATGTTTTATTAGATATCCTTAATTTACTGGAATGGAACTTTCATATATAATTTTTGTTAGTTTTAATAAAAAATTTGTCTGAATTTGTTATATAAATATGAAAAATCTAATTCGCCTCTTTTGTGCATTTATATTTCTTTGATTTGCTTATACTACAATGATTAAATTTATTTTATTTCAACCTCAATATATAGTTACTTTATATTAGAATAATAATTTATTATTATTTTTTCCAATTTTTTTTTGTATTTTATACTAATTTCAAATGAGGTTTGATCGAGATGAAGCAAACATAAATCGACTTACCTCAATTAGCTATATCAAACAACATCCTCAGCTTTTTTTTATTATATATATTTAATTTTCTTGGATTTTGTCAATTTTTTTGGAGATTTTTATTTGAACCATATTTGATAATCAAGAACGTTACACATAACTTTCATAGTAGCTTGGAATGCAACTTTCCCATACAACTAATCTAATTTTTTAAAATTTTTCTCTTTGATTGATTATTATCAAAATTTAACACTAATTGTGATCTAGTGTGATGTGGGTTGCATTGCAATGGCTCAAATTATCTTATTTTAGCTTTATTAATTGCATTCCTAAAGTTTAAAAAGTTACTTTATATTTTTAAGGTTATTTACTATGATAATTCATAGAAATTTAGAATGTGGTACAAGTAATGCAAATCTAGCATTGTTAGACTCACCCTAATGGTCTCAAATAAATAAAGTATTTAGTTTTATAATTCCAAATTTTTTATTTATAAAGTTCTTGAATAATTAATGAGATATATGTATTCAAACCTAAATGATCATCAATGATGTTATTCAAGATCTCTTTATTATCTGGGAGTGAAACACTTTTTTGCTTAATTTACATCTTAGTTAATATTTTTCACTATTATTTGCTCATATTGTAATGTACATTGAAGACCGATTTACTGTGACCTTGTATGTTTTATTTGCATATATTATAATGCATCAATTTATCAAATTTTTTCTTTAATATTTATTTACATAATATTATGCTAATATTTTTTTAATATTTATGGTTATTTATTTCTTAATTCATAGAATTTTCAAACAGTGCCAAACGGAGATTAAACAAACATTATAGAAAATCTAAAAGAACCATATATAATTAAATATTAAGCTTTTCTTATTAAGTAATTTATATTCTACAGTTTCACCTGTATTATGAAATATTTCAAATCATAAACGTCTTGAAAATCATGGTTGTTAAGATTGATCCTTCAAGTATATTCAAATGAACCTTTTTTATACACTTCAAATAATTAATTTAATTTTTTTTCTTTGATTTTATTATTTTACTACAAAAATCTAATTCTCCTCTTTTTTGGCTTTTTTCATCACATGATTTTGTCATCATTCATTGCTCAATTTATCATAATTCAGCTTCCTTATAAGTTTACTTAATATAAAAATATTAATTTATTAGTATTTATTCTT
The DNA here is from genome assembly GCA_023846275.1 of Vanilla planifolia. Taxonomy (NCBI): domain Eukaryota; kingdom Viridiplantae; phylum Streptophyta; class Magnoliopsida; order Asparagales; family Orchidaceae; genus Vanilla; species Vanilla planifolia. The sequence goes on along the minus strand of JAIUJO010000122.1, from coordinate 541,744 downwards.
GTTTAACATTGTAATTCATAGTGATTAAAAATTTCTTCTGAAAGAGATGGAGCGTCATTCAATGTGCTCATCTTGATAAGCCTCATCAATTAAATATTTATTTTTTTATTTTTTAAAAAACATTTCTAATATTTTGGCACATTTTATAAGAAATTTTGAATCATTCTATTTTTGATGATTAGGGGTGTTATACACATGTTCTTAACATATTTGAATCTTTTGCACTAGAAAATTTTCTTTTTTTTTTCAAATATTTTTCTCTATTTTTGTTATATTACTTGGTAACTCTTAATGTTTTGTCAAGTAAGTTTTAAATTTTTTTTAATTTAGATCTATTAAATTGCTTAAGTTTATACCATTTCAATTTTAACACATATATGCTTAATAATATTTTAATAATTCTTTGTTATTTTTGCTTATTTAAATTTGTAATTTGCAATATTTCTAAACAAGAACTTATCGACCAAAAAAACATTTTGATAGACTCATCTTGGCAAGCCATATCTAATTGAATGATACTTTATCATATATTTTAAATTATTTATTTATGTTATTTTTTAATGTTGCATGAGATTGTTTCATATCTACAAGATTTGATGATTTGGGATTTACGCTTGATCTCCTTAGCATCTATAAATTCAACATTCTAATATACAATTTCACCTTTAATTATCCAAAGTAATATTTTTTCTGGGTTTTTTTTAGCTTTTTAAGAAATATTCACATTCATGCCTAAAACTCAAGATTTTGATATTAGAAAGATTCCAATACAAAGTATGCTCAAGAATGTTACAATTCATGTCTTTAGTGCCTTTGAATAAAACCTTCTTATAATACTTACCTCATTTCATTAAATGTTTTTACAATGATTTTGTATTTTTACTATGAAGCTCTAACTCTCTTCTGATGTTAACATTGCATGCTTTAATTTATGTCATTTAATCTTTCATATATATTTACTTATTTTTAAAATGATAATTTAATATTTTTAATCCTAATTACATTTGTAATTTAAAGTAAATTAAATCATGGTTCAATCAAGATGAAATAATTGTCAATCGAAACATCTTGATAAGTCCTAGAAATTTTTATATTTAGTTTTAATTTTTTAAAGATAAATCTATCAATGATGAGCATTTTACGAGACATTTCAACTCATTATAAATTTCAAGATCAATGATCATATGCTTGACCTTCTTTTTGTCGTTGAATGCAACTATCTTGAAAACTTTATCACATTTTTTCTTAAGTTTTTTCTTTGAAATTTTGTAATACTAAGAAAATCTAAGTCTACTCTAAAGCCACCATTTCATTTCTTTTATTATTTTGTATTACATTGAATTTTTTTTTTCTAGTTCTTTTATATGCTTTACGAAGAAATTTTAGCCATAACTTATTTGATTTACTATGATTTTATACTTGATCTCCTTAATATTTAGGAATGCAACTTTTCTTTGTAGTTAATCTCATTCTTTAAATATGTTTCTTTGATTTGATTATATTTTAAAGTAACTATAAGTCTTGTCTTGTGTGATGACAATAACATCTTGATTTAGTTACAAGCACTTGATGAATTTATTGTATTTCAACATTAAAACGTATTTACTATTTATAAAAATAATAATTTTTTCTGTGATTATTTTCTTTAGTAATACTTAGTTATTCTTAACATGCTCCAAATGAGATGACAAAAACATCACCGAACTTAACTTGCTGAGTTCTATCCAAGAGGAGATTCTTTTATTATATTTAAATATTTTACTTTTGTAAATTTTGGTAACTTTTATTTGCATTTTAATTAACATATGATTTGTTAAATGAGAAGTTTTCAATCAATTTTCATAGTATATAATAATGAAACTATTTTTTATGATTTATTTTATATTTTCAAATTTTTTCCTTCGATTTAGTTTTACTAATATGAAAAGCTAATTCTCCTCTCTTATGACAATTATATTTCCTAGATTTTGTTTTTATTTTATTTAAGCTTTAAAATTTATTTAAAAAATAACTTATTGTTATTTATTGTTTATTTACTTTGCTACAAAATGAGGTTCCATCAGGATGATGCAAACATCGTTATAATTGTCAGGATAAGCTATATCACTTTGCATTAATATATATATGTATATTTATAGGGTTTTGTTATGATTTTCAAGATGTTTTGACTTTTGACTTATTTGATGAGAGAAAATGTTGCACTTTATATCCTTAATACCTTCAAAAAAAGCTTTCTCATAAAACTTATCTTACTTCTTTAAATTATTCACATTTAATTTGTGTTATTACTATGAAACTTTAATTTTACTCTCATGTGACCTTTGCATCACTTTTAGTTAGTTATATTATGATGCTTCAATATGACTCATTTTATCTAATATTTACTTTATTTTATAAAAATAATTTAATCTTTTTTATGTTTATTAACATTCATAATTAATAGTAACTCAAAACGACGTCCAAACCAAGAAGAAATAAACATCACTAGCCTTGCCTCAGTGAGCTGATGAAATTATATATTCATTTCCATATTTCTAAAAACTTTTTTTTTGTTGGGACTAGGAATATTTTATAAGATATTTTCACTCATTCCTAATTTCTTGATTATGGCCCACATACTTAATCTCTTTTGTTTCTTCAAATAAAACTTTCTCATAAACTTTATTCCATATCTTTAAATGGTTTCCTTTGAAATTTTTATTTTACTATGTAAATAAAGATTTTATCTAAAGTAACCATTACATTTCTCTTATTTTGACATATTATATTTTTTTTAATTTAGCAAATTTTACCTTTAATACATATTTAATAAATTTTTAAAAAAACTTATCATACATATTTTCTTTATAATTAGTAGTAATTTAGAATAGGGTCTCATCAAGATAAAGAAAGTTGTTTGATTCATTTTGATGAGCTCTATACAATTAAGCATTTATTTTTTTATTTTAATAATTTATTTTCATTATCAAGCAAAAATTTCCAAGAAATTTTAATTCATAATTAATTTCATTACCAAGGTTGCTAATTTTGATTTTTTTATTATCCTAGAATGTAGCTTTTTTATGACTATGCAACCCACCCTTACATATCCTTCATTTCATTATGTTGTCATACTTAAATTAATCTTAAATAAGCTTTAATATATTTTTTCTTGATAATAAAAAAATAGTTCATCATTTTTTTATTTATTTTATTAATTCATAGAAACTCTAACGAGGTCCAATCAAGAGGAAAAAGATATTTGGACATGCTTTCACGAGGTGTGTACCAAATTAAGTGTTAAGTTTAATATTTTCAAATGTTTATTTTTTATGATTTTGGCAAGTTTATAAGATAATTTGATTTAATAATTGTGGATATTATACTTGATCTCTATTGTATCTTGGAATTAAAATTTTTCATACATTTTATGTCATTTCCTAAATGTTATTTTGATCTATTAAAATTATTATCTAATTGAAAAACATCATTTAAGCGAGCTTTACATTACTTTCATTTAGTTGTACTACAATGATTTAATTTATCTCAATTTATCTTTAGTATATATTTTCGCAATGGTATAGTATTAACATAATACTATTTGTGCATACTAAGTTAATTCATAAATTCTTCAAATGATGTCTAATTGACACTAGTTAATTGTGTTAACCCACACTAACTGGCTTTATCCAACCAAGTATAAAGTTTTATAACTTCAAATATTTTATCTTCTAGAGTTTATGAATATTTTATTAGATATTTTTCTTTGAATTTAATTTTTGAATAATTTATCCCATTAATAAACATGTTCAACTTTTATTTGGTTATATTATAATGTAACTCAAAATCTCAATTTTTGTGATCTTTACTTTATTTTTATTTTAATATATTACATTGTTTAAATTTATCTACATTTAATTTAATATATATTTATTTTAAATTAGGATAATAATTTTATCTATATTTATGATTATCTAATTTGTAATTTGTAATAATTTAAAATAAAGTTGATCTAGATGAAAGAAACATCGATGTTATATTCCCAACAAAATTTATACTATTAAGTATTCAATTTTATATTTACAAATATTCAATTTTTATGATCTCGATTGCTTTAATAACTATTACATTTCATAGCTTATTTGTTGATCAATGTTGGTATTTTTGAACTACTTAAATCTTTGAAATAAAATTTTTTCATACAATTCATAATAGTGACTTCAATTTTTTTGTTTTGATTTGGTAGTTTTACTATAATAATCTCCCATCTAGTATGTCCTTTTTATCCCTTTGGTTTTTTTATATTTCATTTCTTTAATTTATCTCATTTCAACTTTATTATAAATTTACTTAATATTAATTAATAATTATTTTTGTAGTCCATAGCAATTAAAAACGATATTTCATGGATGAAAAATATTTCAATTGAACCATCTCAATGAGCCTTCTTAACTAAACATTCCTTTATTTTTTTCAAATAGTTTCTCTTTTAGCATTTTGGGACACATTGTGAGACATTTTGATTTCTATTATATTTGGTGATTGAGGTTGTCAGACATGATCTCCTTAATATATTCGATTGCGACTTTTTAGTGAAATTTATCTCATTCTTTAAAATGTTTTATGTTTATTTTGTAATAGTACTACATAACTCTATCTTTTTTTGTGTGACTTTAATTTCCTTTTTTGATTTGTTGCATTGCTCCAACTTGTCCTTTTTAATTTCAACATATATTTACTTAATTGTAAATTAATAATTTATTGTTATTTGTGCTTATTTACTTTGATAATTCATATTAATTCCAAATAGAGACTCATTGATGCAAAACAAGTATTGTTACATTCACTTTTTAGTATTTTTCACATATTGCATGAGGTATTTCGATTCATACATGATTTGATGATCGAGAAAGCTACACTCAATCTCTTTAGTATCTTAGAATGCAACTTTCTAATATAATGTTCATTATTTTTTTCTTTAATTAAGTTATATTACTATGAAAATCTAAATTTCCTATCAAGTAATTTTTATGTCAGTATGATTTGGTGATATTATACTATTTCAAGTTATCTCATTTTAGCTTTAGTATCAATTTATTTAATATTAATATAGCAAAATTTTATTATTTCTGGTTATTTACCTAGTTAATTCATAATAAATTTAAGGTTGTTCTAATCATGGCAAAGCAAACATTGTTGGGCTCTTAATAAGTAATGACACAATTATATATTTGTTATATATTTTAATATATTATATTTTCTATGGTTTGACGAGCTTTATGAACCATTTTGACTTGTGACTTGTTTAATGAATAATGATTTTACTTTTAAACTCCTTAGTACTTCTGAATGTAACTTTTGTGTGCAATTATTCTCATTTCTTTAAAGTTTCGTTTTGATTTGTTTATATTGTAATATAAGCCTAAATGTTTTGTTTATTTGGATAAATAACTTTTCTTCAATTTTTCTTTTTTTAATAATAACATATATTTATTTAATATTGAAATAATAATATTTTATTTATGATGTTGATTTTGTTTGGTTAATTCTTAGTAACATTGCATGAGGTCTGATCAAGATGAAAAAATATTTTGATTTGACTCATCGAGCTCTACAGACAAGATATTCATTTTGTTATTTTTAAATGTTTTACATTCTAGGGCAGTGACACTCTTTACAAGATATTTTAATTCATATCAAATTTAATAGTCAAGAATGTTGTACTCAATTCCTTTCGTGTCTAGGAATGTAACTTTCCTAAATAATGTATGTTACTTTTTCTTCTTTTTCACTTTGATTTTGTTGTGCTAATATGAAAATCTAATTCTCATCTCATGTGAAAACTATATTTCTATTATTTGGCTGTATTATACTACATAAATTTATATTATTTTATATTTAACATATTTTCACTTTATATTGATATAATAATTTTTAAAAATGAGGTTCAAACAAGGTAAAGCATATTCCATTACATATCTCTAAGAGAGCTTTATAAAACTATATATTCATTTTTTCTTATAATATATATTTAATGTTCTTTCCATTTTAAAAACTTTTTTAGATATTTTGATTTGTACCACATGATTATTGAGAGTGTCACACACAATTTTCTTACTACTTTGGAATTCAACTTTCTCACATAACTAATTTCATCTCTTAAAATGCTTTTGTTTGACTTGTTGTTATTAATGTGAACCACAAAATCCCATTCTCATGTAACCTTTGCATCACTTTTATTTGGTTATGCTAGAACAATTCAATTTATCTAATTTAAGTTTTAATGTATATTTACTTAATTTTAAAATGGAAATTTGTTATTTTTATTCTTAATTATTTTGGTAATTTGTAAGAATTCCAAATGAGGTCTAATTTAGATGAAACAAACATCATCATGCTCATCTAAATGAGATCTATTCTATTATTTTTTGCTTATTTATGTCTGTAATTCCTTATAATTCCAAGTGAGCTCTAATTAAGATGAAACAAATATCATCACACTTACTTCAACAAGTTTCATCCTATTAAATATTATATTTTATATATTTAAATATTTTATTTTGAATGGCGTTAAAAGGATTTATGATTTATTTTAATTTATACTAGATTTGATTATCAAGAGTGTTACACTTGATTTTGTTATTATATTGGAATGCAACTTTACCATATTGTTTATCTCTTTTCCTCAAATTTCTCATGTAATCTGTACATCAATTAGATTTGGTTATATTATAATTTTTTATTTATCACAATTAATCTTTAATAAATACTCACTCAATACCAAAATAACAATTTGATTATGTTTTTGCTTATTTACATCCATAATTCATAGTAAATTGAAATCATGTTTAATGAGGATGAACTATCACTTGACTAACCTTGAAAACTTATATCTCATTAAAACTTTACTTTTATATTTTGAATATTTTTTAAGGTTTTGAAATTCCTTATGGCTTGTTCTCATTTGCACCTCAATTGAGGATCAAATGTATAACACTCGATATTGTTTATATCTTGGAAATCATGCCTAAATCTTCTCTAGTTTGATCTTTACATTATTTTAATTTTAATGTTTTACAATACCACAGTTTATCTAAATTTAGGTTTAACATAGATTTTTGTAATATTAAAATAGTAATGGATTGTTACATATGCTTACTTATTTTGGTATTTCATAATAATTACCAACTAATTAATTAAATATTTATTTGCTACTTTTTTAAATATTTTATTTTCTAAGGATTTTATCAGCTTTACAATGGAGGATGTTATGCTCAGTCATGTCGGTATCATGGAATTCAACTTTCCCATATAATTTATCTTTCTATTAAATTTTTTGGCTTGGATTTGGTAAAATTAATTTGTAACTCAAAAAATTCTTTCATGTGGCCTTTACAAGTTTCAATTCAGTTATTGTAAATTGTTTCAAATTATCTCATTTAATCCCCAACATTTGTTTAATTAATTTTCAATATAATAATTTATTATTACTTTTACCTATGTGCGATGGTAATTCATGATAATTCGAAACAAGGTTTAATCGAGCCAAAGGAAGCACCTAACATGCTCTATCCAAGTAAACATTTTTATATTTCTCTTTCCTTTTAAATAATTTATTTTCTATAATGTTTCATGCTTTATTAGATATTTTGATACATGCCATATTTGACAATTAATGATGTTATACTACATCTCCTTAGTAGCATGGAAAACAACATTCTCTTACTAAATATCTCATTAATTCTAAGCTTTCATTTGAATTTGCTAGACTATTATATAACTCTAAATCTACTATCATGTCACTTTTAAATTTCCTCGATTTAATTACATTATAAGCTTTCATTTTTTTCTCGTTTTAGCTTTAATGTGTATTTACTTTGATAATTTATATTAATTTTGGATGAGTTTAGATCATTAGAAATAAACATAATTGAAATCAGCTCGATGAGTTCTATCCAATTAATTGTTCTTTTCATTACTTTTTAATTTTCTAATTTCTTTGATTTAGGAATGCTTTACTAGGGCATTTTAATGTCTTCCTTATTTTGATAATCGATGATGTTACAATTGATCTCCTGAGTAGTTTGGAAAGTACTTTTTCTAAAACAATTTTCTCATTTCGTTAAAATGTTTTCTTTTATTTGGTTATATTACTATTAAACTCTTGCTCTCCATCTATGTTACCTTTAAATTACATTGATTTAATTAAATTACATTTGTTCTGTTTATCTCATTTCAACTTTTATTTTTTTACCTAATATTTAATTAATGATTTGTTATTACTATTTATTATTTAGTATGGTACTCTACTACAATCCCAAATGTTCCCAATTGAAACAAAACTAATGCCATTTGATTCCTCTCAATGGAATGGACTTGTCAGATACACTTTATCTCATTACTTCTATTTTTTCTTTTTTTTTTGGAGATATTATTAGGTAAGTCTAATTCGCAGCTATGTTTTCTACTATAATTCCTTAATTTGGTTATATTATGTCTTAAATTTATCTTATTTCTACTTTAATATATAAATATCTTATTATGAACAATAACTTTATTATACATTTTCTTTATTTACTTGCATAATTTTTAATAATTTCAAAAGCAATTTTAGTCAAGAAAAAATAAACGTCATTGCACTCATCCATATGAGCTATATAAAAAAATGTTTATTTTTCTACAATTTTAAAATTTTATTCCCTAACATTTTGTAATATTTTAAAAGACAAAAATATTCTACTTAACATGGTGATCGAGGATACAAAAGTTGATCTCCTTAATATCTTGGAATGTAACATTTTATATAGTTTATCTCATTCTTTAAAACTTTTCATTTTGATTATGTCATATTACTTTGAAACTATAACGCTACTCCCTTGTGGCATCTACAATGCTTTCTTTGTTTATGTGAACTTGCTTTAAATTATCTTATTTTGTCATTAATATTTATATTTACATTGTATTAAAACAATAATTTATAATTATTTACACTTATCTATTTTGATAAATTAATTTAATTCAAAATGAAATCAAATAGAGATGAAAACATTTCATTTAACTTGACTTGATGTGCTTATATAATTAAATATTCATTGTTATATTTTAAAATATTTCATTTTCTAGGATTTTTGTGTGGTTGATGAGGTATTTTGGTCCACACATAATTTTGATGTTTGAGGATGTTGCACAACGTCTTCTTAGCATCGTGGAATACAATTTTCATGAAATTCTTTTGTCATTTGTTTATGTTTTTCTATTCAACAGGGTACTAGATAATTCTAAGTCTCCTCTCATTTAACCTTTACATTACTTTGATTTAGTTGTATTATCTTTATTCAAAGTAAGTAATTTCAGCTTCAATATATATTTACTTGAATTTAGACAAATAATTTGTTATAATTTATGTTTATTGATTTCCATAACTCATAGTAATTTTCAATGAGGTTTGATTAAGTTTAAAAAAATATCATTAATGTAATCTTCATTAATTTCGACATAATTATGTATTTATTATTATAATTTTAAACATTTTGCTTTCAAGGTTTTTTTGCATGTTTTATAAGAATTTCAATTCATACTTGTTTTGATTGTTAAGGATGTTCCACTCAATCTTGCAAGCACCTTGGAATGCTACTTTCCTAAATATTTATTCTAATTTTTTCAAAATTTTATATTTGATCAAGTTATCTTACTATAAAACTCTAATCCTTCTTTCGTCTAACTTTTAAATTACCTAGATTTCATTACATTACACTTCTCCAATTTATCAATTTTTGTCTTTAATATATATTATCATAAAATTAAAGAATTACTCATTATAATTTAAATATATTTAATTTGGTAAATTTTAGTTATTCTGAATGAGGACTAATTGACATCAAACAAGAATTAATGGAATTCATCTCGATGAGGTTTATTGAATTAAATGTTCATTTTTATTTTTTTTAATAATTTATTTTCTAAGGATTTAGCACTATTTTTTGACATTTGGGTTTGTACCTATTTTGATAATTAAGGTTGTCTCACTTGATCTCCTGATCAGTTTTTAATGAAATATTACTTTATCATTTATTTAAATTGTTCAAATTCTTTGCTTTCATTTAGATATGTTACCATGAAATTTTAATTCTCCTCTGATGTCAACTTTACATTGCTTTCATTTTGCCATATTAAATTACTTGAATTATTTCATTTCAAAATTACTTGGAAAGCCATAAAAAATCAAAATCGAGTTCTTCTTCTTGTTCTTCTTCTTCTTTTCCTCCTTCTTATGCTTGTCCTTGAGTTTTGGACATTTCTTTCTAATATGACTGGCTTGACCACACTTATAGCAAGTGAGTGACCTCTTCCTCTCCTTGTTGCTCTCTTCTTCCATTTCTTATTAAGAAAAACATTTTGCCAAATTTTTTCCTAAACAATTATCATGAGAACTTACCTCATCCTCCAAATCCATGGAAGTGGTGGAAGTGGAATCCAAATCACATTTGGTGGCTTTGAAGGCCATGGGTTTTTCTTTCTTCCTTTCATACTTTAGCTTGCTTATAGAGGACTCTTTCATAAGTCTACCTTGTCATCTCTATTTTGGCAATGAGAAGTTCCGCAAGGAGTTCATCCAATGAAAGATTTTTAATATCTTTAGCCACTTTAATAGCCATTACAAGTGGGTCATATTCCTTTGGAAGGATTCTTAAAATTTTCCTTACTAGGTCACCATTTGAGAATGCCCTCTCAAGATTTGCCAAGCCACTTGTAATCTTATTAAATCTTAAAAAAATATTTTTAATAATCTCATCACAATACAGTCTAAAAAAGCTCAGTCATGCATAAGGATGTTGATCTTCGTCTCTTTCACTTGTGAGGTGCCCTCATAAGTTACATTGAGTTTTTCCATACCTCAAATGTTGTATGAAAATTAATAATTTCTATGAATTCACTAGGAGAAATTCCGCATTGAAGATAGTTTAAGACCCTAGCATTCAATTGAACCAAATTTTTGTTCTCAACATCAAGCTCACTAAAAGGCTTGACTTGATTAGTAGAAAAATTTCCTGAAAGTTCACAAGGTTTAGTCATAACTTCCCTTATCTCTAATTCAATAGATTGAATAAAAATTTTAAAATGAGTTTTTCAATACAAGTAAAATTCTTCTTTAAACATGGGAGGCCAATTTGAAGAAAATCCTTCACACAAGGTTACGCTCTTATAAACCAAAGAGAAAGCCATAAAACCAAAAATCTAAAAATCACAAAAAATGTGAGGAAGCTGTCTCTTAACACAAGTAGATGTCCCACATGATGTTACTTGCACAATTTTGGATTCCTTGCTCTGATAGCAATTTTACTCCTTTGTGCTTAAAATAAACCCAAGTTGGGGGATTAATTGTTGTAAATATTAATTTGAGATTTTCTTTGAATTTTTTATTAAATTAAAACATAGATTTTTAGGCAAGGACAAGAAAGTGTAGTAAAATTGTACACAGAAGATTTTTAAGGTTGTTTGACTCAAAATCGAGCATATGTCCACCCCCCAACCAGTGTTGGGAAAGGCCATAAAAAATCCCCAAATTACAAGCGAGGATTTTCATACGACTCACCTTAAACCTAATTGGAATTTTACCTACGGCTAATCCCAAACTTATTTGAGTTTTTTCTGCGCTTAACTCAAACCCTGAGCTTTTGCACAATTGTAGGGATGCCCTTACCCCAAGGAAACAAATACAAAAATTGGCAATAAAATATAAACTTAAGACAATTCAAATAAAGTATGAGATACACTAAATACAATAAAAATTCCAAAAAAATTCAAAAAGAGAGAGGAATAGAAATTAAAAATAGTTAAAGCAAAACCTATAATTTTTGGGATCCTTCTTGTAACTTTCACTTTGTGAGTTTAAAAGCATTCTTTAAACTTGAAATAACTCAAAATTGTTATTTGAAAGCTTTAAAAACTTAGCAATGGTAACCTCTTGGAGTTCTTAATCCTTCCCTAGTTATAAAGCTCTATTTTTTAGCTCTAAATTTACTCCTAACTACTCTATGATGAACTTGTTGTTTGGGTAATGGACATGTAGTAGTCACCGTTCTATTTAGATCATAAAATGAACATTTCTAATTGAATTCCGATTTTACCATTCGAGATCAATCTTGATTGTTGGATCTAGGTTGCCTTGATCTGGGCCATTGGATTGCGCATAGGTTGTCTTGCATATATTAGTATAATATGTCCAAAAATTACTTGAATTAGAAACTCACTATAGTGATTCTGCATCGTCCCAAAACTCCGCCTAAGGTTCGAATCTCTTGCTTGTCATTTTACTGTTTAAATGTAGTATTTTACCTTGATTAACATAAGCCATCAGATTGCACCTGCCCTTCCGCCTTCATCAGCCACCCAATCGTGTCTGGTCTTATCCTTCTTTGATAATCAAATGAGAATTTAGTCCCATATCGCCAAAATGACGTTGTCATTGCTCTCTATAAGGATTTTGATTTGAAGGTCTCTTGAGCCATTTGGGGTTTGCTCCCCCTTCCTCAACAAAGCTTTGATCACTTGTTTCTAGTTGACTTAATTTCACACTGTTTCATTAAGTTTTCCCTACAGGCTGATTTCGTACTATTTCATTCAGCTTTGCTGCGACCTTCTTTCACCTTTGGGCTACACTCACCCCTTTTGGGTCCATCGAATAGTTTTTATTTTTTTTTAAATCCCTAAAGCCTCAATGAATGACCGATCAGGTTGGGTCGACCAGCCTAATACTACAGTGAAAAATCCCAAGGCTAAAGTTGATTTAAACTACTTTGTGAGATGTTTTGTGCCAAAAGTTTGAAAATAAGTGTACCAAAATATTTTTATATTATGATAGTGTTAGAAATATCCAAAGTGACTATGAAAAGAAATTCTTAAAAAATAATTCTTAAACAGTTTTTTAAAATCGAATACCAATGTTTATACATTTCATCAATAATGCTTTGGCCAAAAAAAATTCAAAAATTATTAAACTTATAACATTTTCAAATACTAATACAAATAGTCTACCACATCATCTCAAAATTTTGACATATCAAATTCAAGAAACATAAAGAGAAATTCAAGTATAAAAATTTTAGTGCATGCCTTCAATTTTCTTTAAGCTTAAAATGACTCCAAGAGCCTTGAGGATCACTATTTTAGACATGTAAAGTTCATGGCTTGACTTAATTGAATAGTAACAATTTCACTTAAAGCAAGCCCATATGAGATATAAAGATTTATACTAGACTCATCAAACATAAGGGTGCAGCACTACTTCCACATGTTTTGCCTTGAGTAATGACTATTGTTCCCTCCATCTCCATGTAGGAGTTTGTCTCTTCCAACTATCTAGCAGATCCCATGCCAGTGTCACTCTCAGTGGATATAGAGTCTACCTGTATTTCGCTATCATTCAAATCCACTCCCACCTGACTATCAATTATACAAACTTCTAGTACAACTTGTTGACTAAGTTTACAATATAATTCTATTCTCAAACTAGTAATTCATTACATGTTTGGGACACATCTTCACACCTTCTACCCTTCTTGGAGCTCTTCTTTGATTTGGTGCCAGCCATACCATATGTATCACCCTACACTGCCAGTAATTCCAGCACAACAAAAGCAACACAACAAAGCAATTGTAATAATTTTTTTAACAAGCTCTTCCAGTGATTATTTCAACCAGCAATTACTTCAGTCATCACAACCTGTGTAATTATTTTTTGAAACATCCAACACAACACCAAACAAAGCAATTGCAAAGAAATTTCACAGCACAACACTTGTAACAATTATTATAACAACTTCTAGCAGTAGCATAAAGCAATCTAGAAAATATAGCTATATGAAATTTCAAAGTTCTAGGTTTAAAATTGACCTTGACAAGTGAAATTTTGCTCAGTTGATATGGCAGAGTACTATTGAAATTATTGCATGAGAAGCCATCCCGAGCACCCGATTGACCTCGCAATGCCAAAAATGAGTTATGCGCATGATGAAACTTATAGTTTGTAGCGTAATAGTGTCGCTCCACCCAACGAAATGCATTGAAATGAATTATTTCAAAATTGAATTGCTTGCATGTGTGCATATGCACCACACATCACGTGCTTTGCTCTGCACGTCACAGTATTAACATCACTGTGCCACCTTTTATATACACGTCAAACTACTTCAGTGCCAATTTGAAGTCAATAGTGTTCATGCCTTTGTGTGAGCTTCCCCTTTAGTGCATACTTAAAACCCCGCGCATGTGCATCACAGGAGCCATGTAACTACCTGTTGCACCATTGACCTTCCGCTGCAAAATGTACTTCAATGCCAAGTTTGAAGTCGCAGGCATTAGCACCTTCGTAATGTAGTCCCCAAACCCACATGCGCAAGCACAACAGGAGCTATGCAAGCACCTGCACCCTGATTCCTTCACACCCACTTCCTCACCTTGCTTTCCCCACCTTAGCATGGAGCGATCAATGTCATTTGTGCCTTTGTAGATCCCAACTAAGTGTTTTCAAGAGCCCCCTCTGCACATATAGTGAGCACCCACATGAGCACCCACACCCAACTTCCTACACACCCACTGCACCGACGGTCTCCCTCCATGATGGGACGTGAAACCCTCACCACTCTCACAAAGTCTACCCAAAATCTTTGGCTTCCATTGATAAAATAATAATGGATAAAGCCTACAAAAATTTCTCTATAGAGAATCAAACCAAAAATCTAAAAACAACAACACCAAAAGTAGTTTGGGAAGGGCATATCCCAGTCCCAACTAAAACAACCTGAGCATGCAAAATGTGTCACCCAGTCTGTTCGGGAATTTCCTTGCCTATAAGTATGCATTAACCAAAGGGTATCCATGCCTCTAACATATCAATGAGAGTCTTGAAATCTTCCTTCGTGTGAAAGGTGTCATTGAAGATTTCCCACCTCCTAAATAACAATAGTAGAGTCTATCTGAATCTCAACAGCATGATACATGAAGAACTTTGACTTGAGCAATGTGACGGCCTCCCGAATGGTGTGAACCTCCATAGTTATTCTTGATTATGAAATAACCTTCCTTCCAGCAACTAGCAATGGCTTCTCAAGGTGATCTCTAATAATAATTTCAAGTCCTACAACATCATCTCAAACTGACACATCACAATTAATTTTGATCCATCAGTTGGAGGAGGAGACCAGAATAAAGCTACAATTAACTTATGGGAGTTGTATGGATTCCCACTAGACATGGATGAAGCCAAGTTGTTTTTTTTATTGTAGTCATCGCATCAATTTGAATCTTTCCCAAGAGGATAATGTTGCTGTTCATTTTCTTGTTATGTTTTTAAAAATTCATGTTAGTCCAAATGTAGTAGAGTGTTGTAGAAACTACAGTAGCATGCTTAATCATGTCCCCACACTTCAACTCTTTTGCCTACAAATAGCTGTAAAGCTGCTATAATGTAAAATTGTCGTAACTTCCACTTTTGCATGGAATAAGAGCTACAACAGCATCCTGCATGTGCTGCACATTCTAAACCTCTTTCATTTTCCAACAATGACACATAAGATGTTGTGAAGTCTTTGCCTGATTACAACCTCAAACATAGCTATTGTACTCTACCAATCTCCACGTGAACGACCATTCAGTGGTAGGAATATAATTTTTCACCAATCTCCAAATGAAAATCCTCAATGTGCATAACACTTTGAGCTTCCAAATCCAGCTTTAATTACTTACAGTAACACATTAACTTCTAGCATTTTCTAGAATTCTAGCTTGCACCATAGTTTAGTAGAGCCTAGAATTATTCACCTCCATGGATACAATTTTTAATTGCAATAGCTTGTCCATGCTATCATTCAATGCCCAAGGAAGATGCAGCACCCTATCCAGTAATAATTAATTAGCCCAAGCTCTAACACTACATAAATCCGATTCCCCATGCTCAATAATGCATTTACTAACATATTTTTGCCATTCTACCTGCATGTGGATGTAAGTAAGCCACCACTTAATTAGAAGAAACTACAACCAATTGTCTTCAGTAAAAGGTACATCCTTGCCCTCTCTAATTCTCCACACAAAGTTTGGTATAGCCCATGGCATTACCTCCTTGATTAATCTGCATGCATGTGAAGCTCCCTATGAAACACTCCCCATCTTTTCTCTCATCAAGTATTTACACCTCATCACATCCACACACACACAAACAATCTTCTCTTGCTAAGATTCTCTTGCATTGCTTCATAATCAAGGCTTGTTGCCAAATGCCAAATACAAAGATCACGGATACCCAAACCATCCTCCTTCGATAAAATGACTGTGCTCCAGTCCACATAATGCATTGCTTGTCCTTCATTAGCACCACACAATAAGTATCTTCCAAACATCCTTTTCAATACATTGATCACCCCCTTTGGCACTACACAATGCTCAACTAGAAAGTAGGAATCACTTTTAGCACAGACTTGACATAACTATCCAACCAGCCAAGGAAAGATTCCTTATTCTCAATTTTGCAACTTGTTCTTCCATTCTTTAAATGATAAGATAAAGACTCCCTTGTTTAGCAACTTTATCAAAATAAGTATTCCCAAATAATTAAGAATTATTTCTTGGGTCATATGAACTATGCCAGTCACCATTTTCCTTCTCTTTCCCACCATCCCATTGCTAAAATAGACTCTTGATTTAGCAAGATTTGTCTTCTACCCAGAATACTTCCCATAATCCTCCATAATCTATCTTATGACCCTAGCCACAGCACATATAGTAGGAGTGAATAAAAATTACATAATGAGCATATAACAAAATGAGAAATGATTGGAGAAGGTTGCAAACACCAAAATCATACCAATGTCATAGCTTCAAACTTCCTAACAAGCCCAGATAAAATTTCAAAAGTAATGGTGAATAGATATTGGAACCATTGGCATCCTTGCCTAAGTTCCCTCTTGACCTCAATCCATGGGACTCTCACCCCATTCAATAGCACCCCAATCTCCAATGCTGCGATAAAAGCATTCACCCACTCATATACACTATTGGGAATCCCAAGAATGACATCATATCAATGACAAATTACCATCTCACCTTACCATATGCTTGTTTTATATCCACTTTTATTGTCATAAGACCCTCTCTGGAGATTGAAGAGTGCATCTCGGTTGCCATTTCTTGAGCAATAAATATATTATTTGAGAAAAATCTGCCAATACAAAAGCAATTTGTTCCTTCACAGTTTGGTTAGGTAAAACCATCTTCAATCTTGCCACCAAGATTCTTGCCATTATTTTGTACATAACATGCACAAACTTGTGGGTCTAAATTGATCCAGTCTATCTATGTCGTGCACTTCTTGAATAAGTATAATAAGAGTATCCTTAGACTCTTTGGCATCTATCTGTCATGAGAAAATTATAGCACGGCTCTAGTAATATTCCCTTAAGTAATCTACTGATACCACATATATGAACTCTATTGTAACCCTATCCATCCTTGATACCTTATTCTTCCATATAGATCTAATAGTTCTAATAACTTCTTCCTCGATAACCTGCATGGTCAGCATTCCTTCCTACTTAAATGCAATGCATCTATAAGGTTGGCATGTAGTGGAGCATAATAAACATTAGTATTTCACCACTTTGACACAAAATGGTTCACTAATAAGCTTTTAATTTTATCTGTGGAACTAACAACCTCCCTCTTATCATCCTTCAACTACAGTATATGCTTATCCCTCTACTTACAAGTCATAGTAGCTTGGAAGAAACTAGTATTGCAATCCCTTAGTTAAGCCCATTGGACCTTTGCTCTTTACCACCATCATCTCTCCTCAAGTCCACTGTCCGTGTGAAAAGAAGAAATGAGATTTTCAAGTTGGATATGTCACTGATCATTAAGACCCACCTCAGATTCCTTGACCAGCAGACATTGGATTTCCTTTTCAAGTTCATAATTCCTGTTAATAACACTGCACATCTTAGTCTTGCTCCACCAACTAAAAGAAACTAAGGATCTATAGAATTTTGTAGAAAGCCTCTCCATGGGATTCCCTCTTGTTAATCTATTCTACACTTTCTATACAACCCCTACAGTCTGAGGAAATGCAAGCCAAGCTCTCTTAAATTGATTTCTTCTTTTAATGGCCATCCTAAATAGGTCCCCAACTCAATCAACAATAAGCAATGATCTGACCCAATGTTTGGTAAATGAGTAACTATAGTTGTAGGAATTGTATTCTCTAGAGATTAATTAGCACTCTATCCAGCCTCTCCAATATTAGAGCACCTCCTTCCTTCCTATTACACTAAGAATACTTATTGCCCACATATCCCAAGTCGAACAACTCTAGTTCCTACATTATTTTCAGAAAACTTTTGTTGTCTGCGCCTAATCCTGAACCACTTCCCTCCTCTTTTGAGCTCCTACGACATAATAATATTGAAGTCCCCCACCACAATCATGGGTCCCCCACCTTTAGCCTACTCCCTTAGGATCTCCCACATAACATTCCTCTTTATAGGCTCCTTTGAAGAATATAGCACACAACATTTTATTAGCCTTTCATCTCTCACCCTTGCCTACACTACAAGTATTTGCAACAAAATCTTCATAACTTTATAATTCACTTTGCTCCTACATAGAACCACAATCCCTCTAGAAAATCCAACTGATAGTTTTACTGTAAACTCTTAATCTTTGTCAAGCAATAAATCTGCATCTCTCTTACTAAATTTCTTCCCCCTTTTTTTAATAAGAGACACTGCTGCAATACCCCTTGTTCCTACAAACCACTATAGTTAACCCCTCGATTTTTTAACCCTTATTCATTGAATATTACATATAGTGACCTTAAACATTTTTATTAATAGTAAAGAATAGTAACCTCCAATATCTCATACTAATAGTAGCTGGTCTTTCAATATACTAGCATCGCATCCATATGAAGTGTATCTCCAATTCCCATTTCCAGCAAAGCATTTGAAGACGTTGTAACCACAAAACTCCACACACCATGCTCAAAATTTCATAGCCAAAACATCTTAGCATTTCAAGGAATTTAGCAATCCCATTTGGACCACAAAGCCAGCTGTAGGGAAAGATCATAGCTTGTCATGTCTCCATGACCTTCCCCTTGTTTCTAATATCCCTTCCAACTTCATATCTATAGTGTTCCCCTTACTCTTGCACTTATAATTTTTTTAGATCATCATATAGCAAGCTCCCTGCCTCAGCAGACTCTGCCAGCACCATTTCAGTAGTCGCCTATCACCATGCAAAACTGCATCCTACCTCAAATTCGTACTGCATATGATATGCTACAAAGCACATCTCCAACACTTCTCCAGTAGCAATCGACCTCCCAACAGAATTCCAACATGGCTTAAGGAATTAATAATAGTAGAAAAATTCCCTACCTCTTGCCATATTCTAGTGCTCCAGTAGTCCTCCAGTAGCAACTTCAACCTCACCAATTGGCCCATGCCATCCTCATTTCTATTCTTGCATTCAGCATAGCTACATCCCATGCTAGAACCCCATTTATTCTCCGCTTCGTCAAGTGTATTGCCCCAGTAAATGGCGCATCAGCACATTACAAAACCATACTATTGATTTCTAGCAAAGTTCTCACCTTCATTTCCAGCACCTTGTTGGATTCCCCCTTAGCCTATTGTCCACTTTGTGCCCAGTCCTTAGTGCATGAAGAGTTTCCTGGCCTTCTAATATAGTAATGAGCATGTCATGAAGCAACTTTCCAGCTTCCCACCAACCAAATCTCCCAGCAACTATAGAAATAGTAACCAACGAGAGCATCCACCATTTTTAGCCAAAAGCATACATAGTAATCGCCCTACTTGGAGACATGAATGTAGTCACTGCGCCTCTCACTATAACTTGCACTGCACCTCTATACTTCATCACCAAACACATTCAATTGCAAATGCTATAACCAATGAACTGTATCTAAGAGGTTCCCCTCGCTCTCCACTTAGTATTGTACAACTACATGGCTTAAAACTTCCACAATCATATCACCACCCTGTTGCCATCTTCTCTTCCTATTCGTGTCCTCCTCTTTTGGCCAATTCCCAAGTTTACCTGCTTCGATAAATTGGGTCACCTGCTTTGTATCTTCTTTCCATAATATATCCTTCGGGGTCCATACTTGCCTGAAAGATTCCCTACCTCTTGTAACAGAGACACTTCTATGCCTGCCTGGGAACCTCCCTTTTCCAACATTGTTAATCACCCCACTTGGGTCCCTCTAAAAGTTTGAAGTAGCTGTATTATTTTGAAATCTTCCTTGCATAAGCATAACGACCCTCCTTCTCGATTGTGGTAGCATCCAAAGGCCTAGGTCTTTCCCTGCTTCCTCATCATCAACCCATAGAGTGCTTAGTTGTAGGGGTTCCTAGTTTCTTTTTGATGTTTCAACAGTCTACTCCTTGCTGGCTACTACATTCCACTCTACAACCCTATTAAATGAACCTATTTCCCCTAGTTGAACATTGATCTATGTAGTGGCTAACGTGGTACAATGGTTTATGCATTTTGTATTATATCCTTTGTAAATCATTGGTGGTTTGGACACAGGCATGTGCATCATGCATGTACAATGTGGCCTATATGTGTTAGCTGAGGTACAATGTATGCCCGCGTCATTTGGCTCCAGAAAAGTGTAATTTTTATCGAGATTTTTAGCTCAGTGGTTAGCTGTCACAGGTATACGACGATTACCTATTGGTAGAAATGTCTTATTCATCGACAGATCTGTCACAATATAAAATCTGCATGTGGGAATGTGTGACGTTGTGTGGCCTACAATGAAATCAAAGATGGATGGTGTAACATGTGAAATGGATTAAAGATTTTTGGTTTTATCCTTCATAGAGCACTGGTGGGGTAGTGCACAATCATGAGCATTGCCCCAGCACACAGTGGCTTATCGGCACGCACTGAGGCTCAATGTGCGCCTACTCATTTGGCTTTAGAAAATTGTAACTTTTATCAAGATTTTTAGCTCTGTGGGCTATTGTCCATGGGATCAGGCAATTACCGATCGATATCCTTGCTTTTCTATGATGGAAATTTTGCAAATATACACTTTGTAGGTGGGAATGTGGGACGCTGTATGACCATTAGACTAGTGTAAGATTTTTGTTCCAACCTTCGGTATGGTTCAATCACGTAGTGCAAATCCACCACATGTGCAAATGATGGCCCGCCTACCCTTGTGTGTGGGGTTTTTGTCCACAAGCTCTCAGAAATAACTTGCACACACACCATGTGAAATACCCAATTTGTAACCTTTTTGGGGTATTTTTATTACTGTGAGCTACTGATGCATGGCTAAGGTGATTACTTATTGGTAGTGTTTCCTTCCTCCTTAAGAGAGTTGATGCAATATGCAATCTACAAGTGGGAATGTTGCAGTCTGTGTGGCCTACAGTAATATTGGAAGTTGGATGGTGCATAATGCACAAGCATTTATGCATTTTGGGCTGTAAGCTAGTGCCTAGCTCCGTTCCACTTCTTGTATTGCCTGCTTGTCATGGCATCTATCTGCATCAATTTAGAAGCCTGTCCATATGCGCTCATTGGTAACTAAAATGTGTGCATGTTAAACGCTATTTCACTTGAAGAAATGTCTACAATTTTATGTTCAACATGAGGGATGGTTTAATCATATGGAGTGCTAATGCACTACATGTGCCCATGGTGGCATGCCTAATCATGCATGGTGGGTGTCCTATTTTGATGCCCTGAGGTGCTACCCTCAGGTGCAAAATGCCGATTCCAAATGTGTAACTTATATGAGATGTCTTGCCCTACATACTCTTGGTGCATGGACAAGGTTCATTACATATTGGTTAAATTTTCTTGTTTAGATTTATCATAATAAATAATCCACATGTGGACTACTTGATACAACACTACCTACACCAAGGTGACAGGTAGATGTTTTGATGTGTACAAAATTATTTAAGCACACTTGGCTATCGTAATAGCCCAACACTATCGGTGCGGTGTGCATGCTAGTGCATTACTCGCCCGTGCTCAATGGAAACCATCACGGGAGACTTGATTGGACCGCAAACAGTAGCTCATTTCTAGATTTTTAATGCTATATATGTAAGGGTTTGAGCATGTAGGGCTACTGTCCAAGCGGTGCATTGTTATGGTGGAGTGTGGGGCTGTGAACTATTTGAATTATAACTCTTTTCCATTTGCTTTGTGCATTATGTCTCAGTGAAGGTTCAGTGGTGCCCCTAACTCTTTGACAAGTCCTTGTCATCTCTGCTCAATCCCCTCTTGGTACTTCATGTTGTGGCTTTCCTCATATGGTGGCATTTTATTTGAGAAATGTGTGACTCTTTTTGACTTATATCTTGGGAATTCCAATGCAAGAATGAGGGGTTGCTCACATGGCATATTCAAGCAGTGCAATTTTTGTGTGGCTTTATGTCGGTTCAATGGGCTTTTCCCTTTACATGTTGTGATAAGTATTTCTTGTCATGCCTGGTGGGTATTAGCCATGGCCTTCATCCCTATTTGGACCCTTTGTGCTTCTTTTTTGTACATCTTCAAGGCTCTCTGTGCTAATGGAATTAGATAATCGTGAGATAGTTTTTGCACAACAGTTGTTTTTTGTGGTGTTGATTAGTATGGCTTAGCTACCTCTTGGTGTGGTTATCCGTTATATGTGTAAGGCTTTGTCACTTGATCAAACCTACTTTTGGAGGCTGTTCATATGTTGCTTACTTATCTATTGGATGGGTAGTTCCCTTCAATTTTTTTATGATGCCACAGTACTCTAGTGTTGGAACTATGGTGCTCCATAATGCTGTTGCACGCACGGTCATCCTTGCTCTCTTATTGGCACAGACTTGGAAAGCGCTCGTTTTGATGTTTACATTCTCCACCAAAGAGGGTTGTCCTTTCCAAATGCAATTGTTGAGAGGCTATGCCTCGAAACTTAACGGATGGTCGCTCTTCCTTTTTTTGATTTGTCACCAGATACGATGAACGTGTTAATTTTAACATTGGGTTTTTCCTAGTTCTTTATCATTATAATGCTACTTAGTTGGTCTTGCTAGTAGTCATATGGTTGTCCCAATGGTTAATCCATGCATGTGTAAGTATGAACAATTTAGACCACGAAACTGCATTTGACTCATTAAATTAGTTATAGTTTGTTCAATGGTACTTGTTACTCAAATAATCGTAGTAATTCTAGTGCTAATACATGCACCAAACCCTGACTTTTGGAAAGTATGCATTTATTAGGTTAAAGATCCATGTAGGCTTTCACCCAACTCCTTGATGATTCATGATAACTTGTCGGATTGCATGGCCTTCGTACTGGCAATGAATCATCCAAGTTTTGGCCCTATCAACTTTCAATGGTAAGAAAGGGGGCCTACCGTGGTGGTGATGGGTGATAGAGAATTAGGGTTCAAATTTGAAGAGGGAGCCTCAGAGAGGGCTACCACAACCAACGAAGAAAGCAGGCCTACAAATTGCTCAATCCAGACACGTGGAGGTAGTGACAATAAATAACAATATCAAGCTCCATGTGTCTGGTAGTTGGAATGAGTAGAATCTAAATATCTTAAAGAGGATCCATTAGAGGGGAAGTTTGGTACCAACAGCCATGGTAATTCCAGCTCCTTTATTTTATTTTTAAGTTATTGCAGTTAAAAAGCTCATAGTTTGACATTGGTTTGGGTTGGTCAGTCCACCTTTTAATGTGGACTACCACCCTGATCCTTTTGTTGACAATGTAGTCTTGCCTTGGCTAGCCAGGACATGCCCTTGGCATTAATAGTTTAAAGAAATTAAAGTGCTCAAAGAAAGTCCATGCTCTGGATACATTAGCATGGGATAGCAACATAAGATTTTGATTCTATTGTGTTAGCTTTCAGGATCGGAGTAATGATTAAAAGGGACAGTCAGGAGCATTCGTATTTCATAGGGAGAGGTGAAATTCTTGGATTTATGAAAGATGAACCATTGCAAATGTGTTTGCCAAGGATGCTTTCATTAATAAAGAATGAAAGTTGGAGGCTTCAAGATGATCGGATACCATCCTAGACTCAACAAAAAATGACACTGACCAGGGATTAGCGAATGTTGCTCTTTGGACTTCATTAGCAGCTTATGAGAAATCAAAGCCTTTGGATTCCCTTTATAATGATAAACATTGAAGCTTACAAAGTTACCTCTTCATTGACGTTTTAAAACATAATCAACAAAACAAAAGCTTACTAAGTGGCTTAGGAAGGTGCATACCTTGTTCCCACAAAAATTCAAAAGACAAGCTCATGTGCAATCCAATGTGCAACAACATTCTCTTCCCACAGCACATACATGATTCTAAAGCCCTTCAGCTATCGAGCATAGTAGATAGCATTCCTAAAAATAGAGTAGCAAGGATGGGGAGCATAACATGTGAGTGAATAACCCCATTGTGTTTCATAACCACATCATTGGAGTCTTATTCTTGGTTAATTACAACAGTGTTTGGATAATGAAAGCTCAAGTATTCCAAGGCATGTAGCTTCACTATAAGTTCTACTGTAGATGAAGAGGCTAATATGAATTTCCTCCCCCATGAAATTAGGGGGTGCTTCTATATAATCTCTAATAATTATGTTAATAGAAGTCACATAATTTATATCCAATCCTGCATCACAGTTGCATTGAGTCTAGCCATGAGAAGAGGAGTTCATTGTATCTTTACCAATAGCCCCATGGGGCTGCTTGGATTCCTGCTATGCAAACTGGCAATGCTGGATCCTATAATAATAGGAGAGATAGCAGCAATAATATGGTAATGTAGAGTCTTTAGATTGAGTACACTTTTACTATTTTTCCTTTTATTCCTATTAAACCATAGGAATAACAAAGCAGTGGCCATAAACTTTATTATAACATTATTTTTCTTACAATTAATTTTGCATTTCATCAATTCTATTACCTGCTATAAATCAGCAAACTTTAATGGATCATCCCTTACATTCATGAGCATGAAGTTGTTTTCTCGTGAATTCCAAAGATCTTTGGTCTTGCACAAATTCCAAAAGTAGTGGTCCACAGATTCATATTCTAAACAGCCCCAAGGACAATAGGAATTTTCCCTAATTTTACATGAATGAAACCATGCTGTAGTTGAGAGAGTGTCATTAAAGAGGCACTACATAAATGACACCATTCTTAGTTGTAGCTTTTTCTTCCAAATCCAAGCAAGATCCTTACAAGTATAATGATGCACAAAGGAGAGATTATGGTAAATAATTCTAGCATTGATCATTTTGTCTTCAGATTTAGCAAAGTAGAGGTAATCCTTACCTTTTTGTTCAGCTAAAGATAAATGTTTAACATGGTCAACAAGTTCCGCTCCAAAATAATTTTGTAAATTCCTAACATTCCACAAACCATAGCTGTCGACAACACATTCAGCCTAGTTTGGTTGCAGCTCTTGCACATTGATGTAGGTTGGCCATCTGCTTCAGATCATAAAGCTTGCAGTAAGGAGAAACATTAGCTGATGCAGTCTCTTTAAACTTCCACCTGTTTTCAGCATGCCCTGCAACACCACATCTACAACGTCCCCCTTCACTCTTAGACTTATCATTTTTTGAGTCTTCACACACCAATGCCCCAGCCATAGTAGACTCCACCCACACCAACTCAACAGTAGCATGTCTTCACAAAAAACTACAACCTACCTTCTCTTATTCATGTTGCACATGATATGCCACCAAGCACATCTCTAGCACCTCATCAGTAGCACATTAGCTCCCAAAAGAACTACATCTTGGCTAAAGAAAGTCATAGCAGCAGCAAAATTCCCTCCAGCTCTTCGTATTCCACCGCGTCAGCAATCCAACTACAGCAATTTTGCCTTCAGCAATTGGCCCTTCTACATTGCCCTCTCCACGCCCTCCTCATTTCTATTTCTATATTTAGAATAGAAACATCTCAATGTTGCATCCCCATTCATTTCCTTCTTCTTTACATGCTTCACAAAATTGAAAGAAATAGTAGCACTTTGCCAAGTAACTATATTAATTTCCAGCAAGTGTCACTTCTTCATTTCCAGCAACCTATTGGATTACCACTTCACCCACTGCCCACTATGTGCTGAATCATTATTGCATGAAGGATTACAAAGCCTGATATTATAGTAATAACATGTCTCAAAGCAAAATAGAAACCCAAGAGAGCCTCAACCCAATTCGGCCAGAAGCATTCACACCAAACACCTTGCATAGAGTTATGAATGTAGTGCATGCACCTCTCTATAGCTTGCACCTCTGTGAATCATCATCAATGACCTTTCATTACAAATTCTACTGCCCATTACCTACAACTGAGAGGATCTGTTCTCTTTCCATTTAGTTTTATACATCCACATGGCTTGAAACTCCCCAAATTGTATCACCATCCTATTGTAATTTTTCCTTCCCCTTGGTGTCCCCCTCTTTTGACCTTTTATCCTGCTAGCCTCCATCAGTATGTTGTGCCGCCTATATTGCAGCCTCCTACCCTAATGTATCCTTTGGGACCATACTTTCCTAAGAGTTTTCATCCCCTTTGCGTTAGAGATACTTTTGCGTCTTCCAGGGTACCTCCCAACTCCATTATTATTGACCGTGCCCCTTGGGTGCCTCAAAAAATTTGTAGCAATTGTATGAATTGGAAATCCTCTTTGAATAAACAAGACAACCCTCCTCCTTCTTGGTTAGACTAACATTTAAGGGTCAAGCCCTTTTGTGACTCTCTCATCCTCATCTTGCTGAGTTCTTAGTTGATGGGTTTCCTCGCTGCCTTGTGTTGTTTTATCAGTCTTTTCATTCCCACTTGCCACATTCCCCTCTAAATACCTTATCAAAAAGTCTTGTATTTTCCCAATAGAACATTAATATGTATAGTGGCCAGCATGGCCATAAGAGTAGCACATACGAGGAAGGCCCTCGCACTTAAAAGGTTGGAATGTCTTCTCTAATTCTTCAGTTAGCCACACTCCTGGCTTCAGTAGTTTTGAAATGTCCATCCTTGCACGGGCCCTTACATACGAAGATCTTTGCAAATTAGTGGTCCATCTGTCCAATAGGATTGGTCCGCCAACTGCTTTGACAATGTCAAAATGTTTTCTGTGTCCCAGTATAACAATGGAAGTGTCAAGAATTTGACCCACACTTGGGCACACATTATAGTCATGCCACTAGGCATTAACTCAAGGGTCCAAACATCTAACCCCTAACACCATTTCCTGCCTGATACCGAACAAAGTTCAACCAACCATACCACATTTCTATCCTCAACTGAATCAAAATGAAGACAAGAGCATCAAGATGATAGGTCCAATATTCAAAAATTCTTTAATTGGCCCCACCTGCCTTGTAAAAGCCTAGCAATAACATAGAACAGAAGTGTATTTCCATAAAGTCTCCAAACAAAATCAAATTGGTGAATCTTCTTGCATATACAGCTTGCTGAATTAGACATAATAATCTCATGTACTACATAATCCTTCATCGTAGCAGCAACCTCCTTAACGTCATTATAAGGAGGCCATTTATTGGTTGTTGTATTTGTTATATTTGTGTTCCTTCCAACTTTTAGGACATCTTTAAAGCTTACTTTGTTAGAGTTGTCATATTTGTCTCCTTCACCATATCTCACTCCATATGTTGCATTCTTCTATCCTTCCGTATTATGGTCCTCATTGGTATGATTTTGAGGATTCCCATGCAACGGTGTTTCACGCTCATTGATTTATCACTCTCCCTACTGTCACTAGTTATGAACTATACAATGTCTGACTTTTCATCAATCCTCATGTAGGAGCTAGTCTCCTACACCACTTTTACAGATTCCATGATTGTGCTACTTGTAGAGATATTGAATCTACTAATATTCCACTATTAGACAAACCCACTCCCAGCTCACCATCTATTGTGGAGATGACCAATACAACATACTTATGTGCAAAGTTTGTAGCAAAACTACATTCCCTAATCAGTAATTCCTTATGCATGGGGGACACACTTTCATAGCTTTTCCCTTTTCTATTGCTTTTCTTTGATGTTGTACCAGCCATACTATAGTCAAAGCAATTACAGCAAAGCAATTCTAGCACTTCCTACACTTACAGCACAATAACTTCACAACAAAACAATTGCAGAAATTATTTTACCTAGTAATTCTAGAAAATACTCCAAACAACAATTGCTCAAAGCAACAAAGCTTGTGTAGTTAATTCCAGCACTTCTAGCACCCCAATATTAACATAGTAAAGCAAAAGTAACATTTATTTCAACCAACAAATTCAAAAATAATTTCAAATAGGGAATTGCTTCAGCCAGCACAACCTATGTAATTCAATTCTAGCACATCCAGCAATACATTAACAAAATAGGAAAGTTATAGTAGCAATATTTCAATCAACAATTTCAAAAATAATTCAAGCTAAAGAATCCTTCAGCTAGCAAAACATGTACAGTTAATTCCCAGCACTTCCAATAACAATAGAGCACACAATTAGAAATTAATTGCACAACACAACATTTCCAACAATTAAATCAACCACTTTCAATAATAATAATAAAGCAAGCTAGACAATAGAGCTATATATTAAATTTCAAAGTTCTAGGTTTGGTTTTGACCTTGGCAATTAAGAATTCATTCCCTTGTTGCATCAAACAAATAGAACAAATTGTTGCACGATAAACCAACACAATCACACAGTGTACCTCGCAATGCCCAAGTTTAGTTATGCATGCACACATGATGAGTTCATTTCATTTCAAGATTGGTCTTCTTATATGTTTCACTCCACACATCATGTGCATTGCTCTACATGTCATGCTTTTTGTGTGACCACGTGCCTCAATGTAAATTCAGCACCAATCTATGAATTTGCGAGCATTCATGCCTCTGCCAAAATTTTTGCGGTGCTACCTACTGTGCGTGCCTCCGAACCCCTTGCACATTTGCACACAAGGAGCCACACAAGCACCTGTGGTGTTCCTCAAGCAGACAGACTTGCCTTCCCTCTGTCGAGGAAACAAGAATCCCCACCTCCTTCATGAAAGCTCCCTCACAAAAGTTTGTTCATGAGAGAGTATGGTCGTAAGGCTGAAACTTAAAGCAATTGATGGAAGGAAACCACCAAGAGTGGAGTCTATGGCATAATTTGACTCAACATAGGGAAGCTTACCAAGCCCAAACATAGGAAGGATTGATAGATTGAGTGCTCTTTCTTGATTCTATGGGTGGTGGTGCATAAGCATTCTTAGTTGGTGGAGTGATTTTTCTTATTAATTCTATAAATGAACCATACCTCAGCTTGCTAACTAGCTATGTAGAATAAAAGCCATGTAGCTAGCTTCTTAAGGGGATTATGGCTGCTTAGGCCATAGAAGTTGGAGGCAAGAAGAGGTCAATGTTGCACTTAGATGTTCTGGGCTAGACGCATGCCACACTGATGTATTCAACAAGTTCATTGCCTTGGTCGAAAGGCCTGCATAATCTTATGAAAATTTCATCATGAGGGGGATATATCATTGCAATTGTTGGCCTTAAATGAGAAATTCTTTGAAAGCATGAGTCATCAACTTGTGTAGACTATGTCACTACACTTTTTATACACTGCCTGTGGCTTTTACTAATTGAATGGTCTGGTGAAGAGTTCGGATCACTACAATGTGAACTGTTTGCCACATGCAACTCGGTCAGAAGTCATTTGAACCTTATCATTTAGAGGAAGGAGAAGTCGTAACAAGGTTTTCACAGTTGAACCTTGGGAAGGATCATTGACAAGTGGTTTGAATGATGGAGTGATCTATCTAACATGTGGGTGTGTGACGGTTGTTCGATGTTGCATTCTTTCATAGCATGTGCCATTGCTTTCACATGGAACTCAATGTTATGGGGGATAAACAACAGCTCTTGGGCATGATTAGCCTCCAAGGGAGTGTAAATGTTAAGGCGATAGAGGAGCATGCTGTGCATCATCAGGTCTAATGAGGCTTGGCAATCAAACATCAAATGGCTTGTGACAATAGATATCTTGGCTTTTGCATTAATGAAGAGTGCAGTGAAATGCGATACATGTGAACTGTAGAATCCTGTAAACCATCCACTTTTTGAACTCAAGTTATGCCTGAGGATGCTAGCTAAGGGCACGCTTACATGGCTGTAATACGAGTTGTTGCTCATTGTGGAAGCCTAAAATCATTAGTTTGGGTCCCTAGCCCCAGTTTGGAGGTGATTGATGATGCACCATGCTGCTACATTATGTGTTGAAGTGATGGGTGATGGTCGACCATTGACATGATGAATGGTGAATGCCATTGACTATCGTGGTGTTGGCTAGCAAGAATTGATGTTGTATGGCAAAAAGGAGATGCCTCTCATAGATCCAACACTATGCTCCATGGTGTGGAATCGTGACCCCATGTTAGGTGAGGCTACCCACTGAGTTTAAGCTCATAAATAAGTGAAGGAGAAGGAACATACAAGTATTCCATTAGTAACAGTGAGCAAAACAACTTCAACCTAGTTTAGAAATCGAGGAGCCAGAAGCCTGAATTGTAGTCTTGAGAGGCATCCTCAATTACATATCGAGATCAAGTCCCCTGGAGGGGGCATCGGGGAGGATGAGATCCTCGATTGGCTCATACCCTACTACTACACAAGGCATTGTCAACTAGTCAGGTTGTTTGGGAATGCAGCCTAAAATGGGTGGTAAATTTTGTCTATAGGCAAATAATTGTGAGAGACTGATAAAGAACAAGTGCCATGAGGGAAAGATGAATAGGACTTTCAAAAGAGAGTAAAAGAGTGCTTGACATTATATAGAGGGATGTAGATGGGGGTCGACAGTGCAACTCGACTAGATGTAGAATGTCAAAGGATGGTCTGTTGCATGGCTAGAGGAGCAAACCGTCTCAGGCCATCGTGGAGAACATAGCCAGGGTGGACTTCGCTAGATGAGAAATCGTTGTGGTGGCTGGACACATTGATCGCACTAACAAGGAGTGCCATGGTGGCACAGTGTGCATGGGTGATGGCAAGTGGGCTCTCCATTTTTCCTGTCTTGAAACACAAACGAAGAAGTCTAACATGTTTGTGAGTCAACAAGTTAGCAAGCCTGAAAGGTGCAATGAAGTTGATTGGTTGGAGCCTCATTTGAGGGGTGAGTCACTGACCAGCCCAAATCTTTTGTGAAGGGTTTGAGTGAGAGCATGCCTGTTGGGACCCAAAAGATGGTGAACTATGCCAAAATATGGCATAACTAGAGGAAACTCTTATGAAGGTCTGTTGTGATACTGACATGCAATTCGTTCGTTTGACTTGAGTATAAGTTCGAAAGACTAATCAAATAATGTAATAGCTGGTTCCCTTTAAAGTTTCCCTAAAGATAGTTGCAGCCATTGTTAGAGTTCTATCTGGCAAAGCTAATGATTAGAGGCATCGGAGTATAATGCCCTCGATTTATTCTCAAACTTTAAATGATTAGGATGGTTGTCTGCCTTAATGAGTTGAGCCAAGGAATCATGCTCCAAGTTGACCATTTTTGGTCAGGAGGACTGGCGATACATGACGAACTGAAAGTCGAGTTACGGTGTCCAACTGGTCGATTAAGATAGCAGGACAATGGTCATGGATGTTCAAATCATCTAGCCCCAAAAATGAATGGCACTTAAGCTTGCAAGCCACACCAAGCTATTAGAGCAATGCAAGTCCTCAATGAGTAGAAGGGTGCAATGGTCTATACAAAACATGGGGCATGAGCCAACGTGGTGCGTGTATTGATGCAGATCTTCGTGGTTGCAACAAATGTTCAAATGAAAATTTTTAAAGCCCAAGAGGGAAAGGTTCCATGTGAACAACACTTGCGCATGGGTTAGCTTATCGTAAGAGATGTGGGAAACTTGTCAGAGAGTGTTTTTCGACATAAGCTTCGAAAGGAGTAAAGTTAAAATTCTCAAGCTGGGATGTGGTGGTTAATGGCAATGTCAAGTGGTCGAAAGATGTTGTTGGGAACCTCGAGAAGAGTTATCTTTTATTCTTTAGAGCCTATCGGCCCAAAAAATAACTCAGCTAGAGGTAGGGCTAAGTGGTTCGAGGAGCACCGCATGTTGAGCGGTATAACATGTGCCCCTGATGGCACTTGAAAATCTAGATGTCCAAGTGCCTTCCATGCCCAGTCATACACATAACCACATCAGGTCTCCAAGGTTAACAACCTCTGGTCAATGGAGCAATTTAGGACTGGTAAGTCGGTAAAATGGATCCACAACTTCGGGAAAACGATTGGCTCTGAGGGTTGGGCATAGGGCTCCCAATTCTTGAACCCATCAGTTATTGACAGACTGCTCGAGCTGCTTACATGACAAGAGTGGGTCGACTCATGCCGGTTGGGTGCCAAATTTAAGAGCTGCACGTACATGGGCCTTCCCTAGGCGTCGAACAATTGACTCAAAATTTGTATAAACATGGGGAATCTGATTATTTATTTAAAAGAAAGCATTATGATGGTCCTCGAGGATGCTCATGCAATGTGATTTCTATCCTATGATCTGAATGTAAAAGTGAAGAAACTCAACCAAGTGCGGGTAAACGATAGGAGTAACTATGGATGCCTTAAGAAAGAGAAATGCCTCATGATTTAATTACTGATGTGCATGAATGGATTAACGAGATTCCTATTATCCTTATTTACAATCCATAAAAATCACAACCACTGGAATGGGCTTAGTTGAATCAGTAGGGAAGGAAGTCCTAGTTGATCTTGACTATAGTCCAACTTTATGAAATGACTTCAGAGGTGTAGTATAAGAGGGAGTTGGCGTGCTGATGGAATTCAAATACCACTGCATTTAAAGTTATTTTACATTTTTTGTTAGATGGAGGAGGTTCCCAACCCCTCCTTTTGGCTCCATGTCTCGCCTCGATGTGTCGATCCAAGTGGAAGACATTATTAGGCAAGGAGTTTGGCTGAGGAGGCACATCTATTAAAAGATAATGTAGAAGTCCTAAGATAAACTCAATGAGAATAAAAATTTCATGTGGAACAAAAGGTTAAAAGCTTACTGAATTTTATTTCCAATACAAATACAAATAGTGAAAGAATGGCCTATCGATCCTTTATGCTTTCAAAATCTAAAGCTAAAGGTGTCAAAAAAGTTACCAAAGGATAACTGGCTTGTGGCAACCAAGCGTTCATAGCGGCATTGCTTTTTTGATCCTTCGATGTCTGCTTTTCCTATCATTGTGAAGTAGAATTCACCAAGTGGGTTGATTGTTCACCCCACAAATAATGAACCTGAGTAGGGTTTTAACCATCATGAGACAGGTTAGTTTTACCCTACTGATGAATGTTTTGTGATAGTAATTCAACCTAGTACAAGAAGAACCATTGATTCACACAATTAGTCTTTGTGCTTGGTTGGAAAGCCAGTGGCACGAAGCTATCGTGTGTAGGATTATGACTAAATGCCTTTAAGTCAGAATCCATGCTAAGATGTGTTTCTTAGGCCTGTCGTTCGCCAGTTGGCCTATATTAGGGGCTTTGCACCCCAACGACACATGATTACCTCTTGGTAAACTTGCCTCATTTGTCGATAGATTTGTCATAGTACGTAATCCACAAGTAGGAATGTGTGATGCAGTGCTGTCTATAGTGAAGTGAAAGATTATGGTGTAACACATGCAATGGTTTACAAATTTTGGGTTGTATCCTTTGTAGAGCACTAACAGTCCTGTGTGTATGTACGTGCACTGCATGCACGCACGGTCATATACTGGCATGCACTGAGGTGCAACATACAAACGTGTCATTTAGCTATAGAAAAGCGTAACTTTTATAAGGTTTTTAAGCTCTATCTACTGCTACTTTAGAGATACAACAATTACTTATTGGTAGGCTTGCCTCATTGATCAAAAGAATTAACAAAATAGATAATCCGCACGTGGGCATGTGTGATGATGTGTGAGTTGCAATGAATTGAAAGATGGACTGTGCAACATTTGCAATGGTTTAGGTGTTTGTGGTTGTACTCTTTGCAAGGCACTGGTCTTGCTGCATGTTGGTATGTGCACCTTGTGCACACACGGTAACCTATTGACATGTAACATGGTGCAACGTGCACTCGTGTCATTTGGCTATAGAAAGTGTAAATTTTTTTGGACTTTTAGCTTTATGCGCTCTTGTCATTTGACAATTGTTTACATGTCTTGGTTTGCGACATGTGCACCATGCAAGTGGGTGTTGGCCTATCGACACTTTCTGAGGTGCAACATCTGCCCATGTTATTCGGCTTCAGAAAATTGTAACTTTTATTGGGATTTTTAGCTCCGCGGGCTGCTGTCGTAGGAATAGGGTGATTACTTATTGGTAGAGTTGCCTTATTCGTCGACTAATTTATCATAATACAGAATCCACAAGTGGGAGTGTTTGACACTGTACAGCTTGCAGCGATGTGAAAGATGGATGGTGCAACATGTGCAATGATTTACATGTTTTGGTTCGTGTGCTTCTCAGAGCATCAATGGTGCTACATGCAAGCATGTGCACTGCATGCACACGAGTTGGCATATCAAAACTTTTGAGGAGAAACGTCTGCCTGCATCATTTGGCTTTAGAAAAGTGTAACTTTTATCAAGATTTTTAGCTTAGCAAGCTACTACTGTATGAATAGGGCGATTACCTATTGGTAGAGTTGCAACATTCATCGATAGATTTGTGACAATATACAATCAGGAAGTGGGAATGTCTGACACTATGTCGCTTTAGCAAAGTGAAAGATGGATGGTTTTGTAAATTTTTTAGCATTTTTGGTTGTAACCTTCGCAAAGCACTAATGGTGCAACCTACACACATGTGCACTGCGCGTGCGCGATGGCCTATCGCCAAGTGATAGGGTGCAATGTGCTTCCACATGATTTGGCATTAGAAAATATAACATTTATCTAGATCTTTAGCTCTACAGTCTAGTACCCCATGGATTGGATGATAATCTATAGGGAGCTCTGCCTTCTTCCATGATGAAAATTTTTCAAATATAAACTTTGCTTGTAGGAATATTTGATGTAGTATGGCCAAAAGACTAATGTAAGTATGTTGTAAATACTTTGGTATGGGTTAATCACATAATTCCAGTGCACTGATGGTGCTGTGGGCAGGCATGGGCACTTCATGCGCAAGAGGTGGCCTTTCTGTGTGCTCAGGGGCAATGTGCACCCGCATCATTTGGCTACAAAAAAGTAAAAGTTTTATTAAAAGTTTTAGCTCTTCGGGCTACGGTAATCGGGATACGATGATTACCCATTTGTATATTATCCTCATTCATCGATAGAGTTGTTGTAATATATAATTGACATGTAGGCATGTGTGACATTGTGCGATCAGCAGCAAAGTGAAAGATGGATGGTGCAACATTTGTAACGTTTTAGGCCTTTTGGGTTGTATCCTTTGCAGAGCACTGATGGTGCTTTGTGCAAGAATGTGCATCACATGTGCACATGATGGCCTATTGATGTGCACTGAGGTGCAAGGTGCTCCTACATCTTTTAGCAACAAAAAAGTGTAACATTTATCAAAATTTTTTAGCTCTATGGGCTGCTACCACTGGGATACAATGATGACCTATAAATAAACTTTCCTTCTTCATCCATAGATTTGTTGCAATAAATAGTCGACATGTGGGAATGTGTGAAGCTTTGTGACCTACAGTGAAGTAAAAAATGGATGGTGCGACAAATCCAACATATTACCCGTTTTGGGCCGTATCCTTGGTAGGGCACTTGTGGTGCTAGGCACAAGCATGTGCACCACACGCTCATGGTGTGGCCAATCTATGAATGCTGAGGTGCATCATGCACCCGAATCTTTTGGTTGCATAAAAGTGTAACTTTTATTAAGATTTTTAGCCCTGTGGGCTGCTGCCACAGGGATATGATGTTTACCTATTGGTAGACAAGCCTCATTCATTGAAAGATTTATCACAATATGCTATCTCCATGTGGAAATGTGTGATCCTATGTGGCATGCAATGAAGTGAAGGATGGATAGTTCAACATGTACAACGATTTACACATTTTGCATTGTATCCTTCACAAAGCACTAGTAGTGTTGCACACGAGAATATGCACCACGCATGTGTGGTGTGCCCTACGACTTTTGTTGTGGTGCAATGTGCACCTGAATGATTTGGCTTCTGAATTGTACCATTTTTATCGAGATTTTTAGCTCAATGGTCTGCTACCATAGGGATACGGTGATTACCTATTGGTAGGCTTGTCTCATTCATCGATAGATTTGCCCCAATATACAATCTACATGTAGTAATGTGTGACATTGTGCGGCCTTCAACGAAGTGAAATATGGATGGTTCAACATATGCAACGGTTTACGCATTTTTGGTTGTATCCTTCATAGAGCACTGGTAGTGCTGCGCGCAGTCATGTGCATCGTGCCCACGCACTGTGGCCTATCGGTGCGCGCTGAGGTGTGACATGCACTTGTGTCATTCGGCTTCAAATAATTATAACTTTTATTAGGATTTTTAGCTCTGTGGGCTGTTGCCCGAAGGATGAGGCGATTACCTATAAGTAGCCTTGCCTTCTGAGACAAAAATTTCACAAATATACATGTCGTAGGAGGGTTGTAGGATGCAATATGACATACAAACTAGTGTAAGATTGATGTTAAAAACTTTGGTATGGTTTAATCACGTAGTGCGAGTCCACTACACTTGTGAACAGTGGCCTGGCTGCCCTTACGAGCGGGGTGACTTTCCATGCACTCTCAGAAACAAGCTACACGTGCAGCATGTAGGGACCTCAATTTGTAACCTTTTTGGGGTATTTTTACTACTATGAACTACTAACACTTGGTTAAGGTGATTACCTATTAGTAGTCTTTCCTTCCTCCTTGATAGAGTTGATGCAATATAAAATCCACAAGTTCGAATGTTGTAGACTATTGTCCTACAGCAATTTTGGAAGTTGGATGGTGCATTATGCGCTAGGGTTTTAGTAATTTGGGCTATAAGCCAGTGCCTAGCTTCGATGGTGTGGCTTGTAATGCCCTATCATGCTACATCTATTTGCGACCATCTGGAGGCCTGTTTGTATTTGCTCACTAGTAATCAAAATGCATGCATGTTGAATATTGTTCAGCTTGCAGAAAATGTCTACGATTTTAGGTTCAATACAAGGTATGGTTTAATCATATGTAATGCCAGCGCACTACGCATGCGAGCTGTGGTATTCTTACTTGTGCATTGTAAGTTTCCTATCCAAGTGCCCTCAGGTGTTGCCCTTGCATGCCGAATGTCATTCCAAAAGTGTAATATTTTACGAGATGTTTTGCCCTTCATACTCTTGGTGCATTAATAAGTTTGATTACCTATTGGTAATCTTGTCTTGTTCAGAATTATTGTAATAAATAATCCACATTTTGATAGGTTTATGAAGTGTTGCCTACGCCAAAGTGGAAGGTGGATGGTTTGATTTATGGAAATTATTTAAGCACTTTTGGCTACAGCCTTAGCTTTCTACTATCGAGGAGCACGTATCCTAGTGTATTGACTCTGAGTGCTCTGTGTCAACCTATGCAGGAGACCTATTTGGACCACAAAGAGAAGCTCTTTTCTGGAGTTTTAGCACTACGTGTTGCTACCACAAGTCCAATATCCCATAGGGTTTGACCATGTAGAGCTACTGCCCAAATGGTGACTACTGAAGTGGAGCATCGGGCCATGCATTGTTTGAATTGTAGCTCTTTAACCTATGCTTTAGGAATTGTGTCTTAGTGAAGGTTCTATGGTGCTCCTAGCACTTGGACAAGTCCTCATTTATGCCCAATCCCTTCGTGGTACAACATGTTTTGGCTTTCATCATACGATGGCTCTTTTTTTGAGAAATACATGACCCTTTTTGACTTGCCACATCTAGTGAATGCCAATGCCAGATCGAGGGGTTGCTCAAGTGGCATCTTGAAGTGGTGTAATTTGTGCATGCTTTTATCTCAATTCAATAGGCTGTTCCCATTGTAAGTTGTGCCAAGTATTGTTTGTCATGTCATGTGGCTGCTAGCCAAGGCCTTCATCCTTAATTAGGCCCTTTGCACTTCTTTTTTGTACATCTTTGAGGCCCTTTTGGCTAATGGAATTGGATTGGTGTGAGATATTTTTTTCGTAAGAGTTGTTTTTTGTTATGTTGCATCATATTGGTTGGCTACCACTTGGTGTGTTTAGTCATTATATGAGTATGGCTTTGTCACTTGATCAAACCTTCTTTTGGAGGAAGTTCATTTGTTTCTTACTTATCTATCAGATAAGTATTTCCATTCAATTATTTTTATGATGCAACAGTACTCAAGTGTTGGAGCTGTGATGTTTTGTAATGCTGATGAACACATGGTCATCCTTGCTCTCTTGTTGGCACGAACTTGGAAAGCACTAATTTCGAACTTTTCATTCTCTACCAAAGATGCTTGTCCTTGTAGTTTGCAATTGTTGAGATGCAATGTTTTGAAACTTAACAGATGGTATCCCAACTTGGGAGCATTCGCTCTTCCACTTTGGGAGTTATCGCCAGACACGAGAAAAGTGTTAATTATGAAATTGGGTTTTTCTTGGTGCATTATCATTATAATGCTATCTGGTTGATCCTACTAGTAGTCATGTGCTTGTCTTAAAGATTAAGCCATGCAAGTGTAAGTATGAACAATTTTACATTATGAAACTACAAATGGCTCATTAAATCATTTATAGTTTGTTTAATAGTACTTTCTTCTCAGATAATCGTAGTAATTTCAGAGCTACTATGTGCATCAAACCCCATTGTTTTCAAGGGATACATTTATTAGGTAAAAGGTTGATGCGGACTTTTGCCAACTCTTAAAGATTCATGATAACTTGTCAGATCGCACGACCTTTGTGCTGACGATGCGTCATTCAAATTTCTACCTTATGAACTTTCACTGGTGGTGGCGACAGGTGATGAAGAATTAGGTTTTGATTTTGGAGAGGGATCCTAAGAGATGACTGCCACATTCAAGGAAGGCAGTAAGTGTGAAAATTCCACAATCTTGCCATGGAGAGGTAGTGACGATAAATAAAAACACCGTGCTCCATGAGTCTGTTAATTTAAATGAGTACAATCTAAATCCCTTAATATGGATCCACTGATCCGCAATTCTATAAGCAGTTGCAGTAATTCTAGCTCCAATAGTGTATATTTAAGTTGTTGCAGTTAAAAAGCTCATACTTGGAACTTGGTTTGGGTCGTTGGTCCACCTTTTGGTTTGCACTGCTTGCCCTAATCCTTTTGTCGATGAAGTGGTCTAGTGTTAGCTAGCTGGGTCATGTCCTCGGTGTTGTTACTTTAAAGAAATTTTGGTTCTCAAAGCAAGTCCATGCTCTGGATACGTTAGAATGGGATAAAATCATAGGATTTCGATTCTATTGTATTGGCCTCCAGAATTGAAGTAATGATTTAGAGAGATAGTCATTTGTATTTCATAGTCATGAAATTCTTGGATTTATGAAAGATGAACCATTGTGAAAGAATTTGCCAAAGATGTTTTCATTAATAAAGAATGAAAGTTGGGGGTTCAAAGACGATCATATATCGTTCTATTCTCAACAATTAACGATGCTGACAAGGGATTTGAAGATGTTGCCCTTTGGACTCTGTCAGCACCATATAAGAAAAGATATTATTTGGGTTCCATTGATAATTTTTTAATGACTGAAGCCAACAAAAGATCCTCTATGGAGGATCAAGCAAAAATTCTGAGTACAACAGCATCAAAAGTAGTTTGAGAAGCAGCATACCCCAACCCTAAGTAAAATTAGATGAACATGCATATTGCACCACCAAGTCTACTAGAGCATTTCCTTGCCTTTAAATATGCTTTAACAGAATGGTATCCATGCCTCGAACATGCCAGAGAGAGTCTTTGAATCTTCCTCCACGTGAAGGGTGTCGTAGAAGATTACCAACCTCTTGAATAGCCAGTATAGAGTATGACTAAATGTAGATAGCATGATAAATCAAGAACTTTGAACAAAGCAATAAGAAGGCCTCTAGATTGGCATGCACATCCATAACTATGCTTCATTGAGAAACAACCATCCTTCCAAGAATTAGCAATGGCATACCAAGGTGATCTCTGACAACAATTCCAAGCCCCACAGCATCATCCCAAATTGTCGCATCAATATTGTTTTGATCCTTCCAATTGTACGAGGAGCCAAAAATAAAGTTACATTTAACTCATTTGAGTTGTGTGGTCTCTCATAGGACTGGGATGAAGCCAAGTTGTATTTTTTGAATTTAGCCACCACATCAATTTGAATCTTTCTCAATAAGACAACATTTCTCATGACTTGCTCCATGTGTTTTTTAAATTCTTGTTAGTCAGAATGTAATAAAGAGCTATAGCAACAAAAACAGTATGCTTAATCACGTTTTCACACATCAAATCGCTGGCCTCCAAAATCTTGTATACCTACTTTAATGTAAAATTGTTGTTGCTTCTTCTGCTGCTACTTAGAACAAGTGCTACAATAGTGTTCTTCATGTGATGCACATTCCAAACCTCTTTCCCTTCTAACATTCACATAGCAGATGTTGTGAAGCTTCTGCCTGGTTACAACCCCAAATGTCGCTACTACACTCGAACACTCATCTTAAATAGCTGCTCAGTAATAGGAAAACATATATTAACTTATTTCGAAATGAAAATCCTCACCTTGGGCAGCACCTTAAGCTTCCAAATATGATTATAATTGCTTACAGTAGGCCATGAGCTTCTAGCATTTTCCATGATTCTAGCACAAACTATGGTTGAGCAGAGCTTAGAATTGTGCACCTCCATAGACTGAATTTGTAATTACCAATAGCTAGTCCATGCTATTATTCAACATGCAAGGAAGATGCAGCACCCTATCAAGTTATAATTAACAAGCCCAAGCTTTAAGATAGCACACATCCCATTCCCCATGCTCAATAATGCATTCACTAACAGATTTTGGAAATTCTACCCCTATATTAATCAAAGTTGGCCACCACTTGGTTGGAAGAAATGCCAGCCAGCTGTCTTCAACAAAAAGTACATCTCTGTCCTCTC
The DNA here is from genome assembly GCA_023846275.1 of Vanilla planifolia. NCBI lineage: Eukaryota > Viridiplantae > Streptophyta > Magnoliopsida > Asparagales > Orchidaceae > Vanilla > Vanilla planifolia. The sequence goes on along the minus strand of JAIUJO010000122.1, from coordinate 500,592 downwards.
CAATTCTCTAGACAAAGTTTGGTACAACCCATGGCTTTGGCTCCTCAGTTAGCTTACATGCTTGCGAAGCCCCTCGTGGAACACCCCCCATCTTTTCGCCCATCAAGTATTTACTCCTGATCTCCTCCACCCACACACAATCTTCTCTTGCCAAGATCCTTCTGCATTGCTTGATAATCAAGGCTCGTTTCCAAATACTAAGATCATGAATACCACAACCATCCTCCTCCTTCAGTAAAGTCATAGTGCTCTAATCGACATAATGCATTTATTCCTTCACTAGCACCCATAAGTATCTTTAAAGCATCCTTTCCAATACATTGATCTCACCCTTTGGCACCACACAATGACATAAGTATCTCCCACTGACAACAGCTGGCCTTCAGATATACTGGAAGCACTTCCACATGAATTGTACATCCAAGTCCTGCTTCCAACAAAGCATTTGGAGAAGTTAATCATATAACTCCACAAACCATGCCCAACATTTCATAGCCCAAACATCTTAGCATTTCAAGGAGTATAGCAATCCCATTAACACCATAAAGCCAGCTACAAGAAAACACCCATAGCTTGGCTTGTCTCTTAAACTTCCACTTGTTTCTAGAATGCCCTCCAGCTTCACAGCTACAGTGTCCCCCATCATTCTTGTGCTTAGCATTTTTTTGATCGTACAACAAGCTCCCTGCTTTAGTAGACACCACCTACACCATTTCAATTACTTGTACCGACAAAAAACTATTGCTTGTCTCTTCACATTCGTATTTCTTATGCTATGCCGAGAAGCACATCTCCAGCACCATGCCAAAAGAAATCAACCATTTCCAGCATGGCTTAAGAAGTTCACAACAGTAGCCACATTCCCTACTCCTTGTCATATTCCAGTGCTCCAGCACTCCTGCAGCAGCAACTTCACCTCCACCAATTGGCCTATGCCATCCTTATTTTGTTCATGCATTTAGCATAGCTACATCATAATGATACATCGCCATTCATTCCTTGCTTCCTCAAGTGTGTCAACCACTTGAATTGAGCATTAATACTTTGCAAAACCACACTATTGATTTTCAATAAACATCTCAACTTCATTTCCAGCACCTTGTTGGATTCTCCTTTAGCTCGTTGCCCACTTTGTGCTAAGTCCTTAGTTCATGAATAGCTACAAGGCCTTCTAACACAATAATAAGAATGTATCACAGTAATGTTCTAGCTCCCTACCAACACAATTTCCTAGCAATTATAGTAGCAGTAACCAAAGAAAGCATCCACCACTTTCAGCCAAATGCATACACACCAATCCCCATGAGACATGAATGCAGTCTCTCCACCTTTCACAATAACTTGCACCTCTATAATTCATCACAAAACATATTCCATTACCAAAGCTACATCGTGTGAACTGCAGTTGAGAGGTTCCCCTCTCTCACGACTTAGTTTTGTATAGCCACATGGCTTAAACATCCCCCAATTGTATCACCATCCAGTTGTCATCTTCCCTTCTTATTCGTGTCCTCCTCTTTTGACCACTTCCCAAGCTGGCCTCCTCGATAAATTGAGTCACCTGCTTTGTAGCTTTCTTCCCTAATGTACCTTTTGGGGTCCATACTTGCTTGAAAGGTTCCTTACCCCTTCAAATAGACACACTACTATGCCTGCTTGGGTACCTCTCTTCTCCACAATTATTAACTACACCCTTGAGTCCCTTTGAACATTTAGAGTACTAATATGATTTTGAAATCTTACTTGCAAAGGCCTGGTAGTCCTCCTTCATCTCGATTCCACTAACATCCAATGGCCAAGCCCATTCTTTGCTTTCTCATCCTCATCCTGTTGAATGCCTGGTTGTTAAGTTTCCTAGTTTCTTTGTGATGTTTTATCAGACTCCTCCTCGCTGCTCACTATATTCCCCTCCACATCTTCTATCAAATCAACTCATTTTCCTAAGTTGAACATTGATCTATGAAGTGACCAACATGGCCACTGGTGTAACAATTGTGAGTAAGGCCCGCATACTCAAAAGATTGGATTGTCTTCCCTAATAGCCAACTCAGCCACATTCCTAGTTTCAAAGGATTTGAGAGGTCCATCCTCATACAGATCCTAGCATATGAGGATCATTGAAAATCAATGGTCCATCCTTCCAATAAAATTTGCTCCCTAATAGCTTTAACAATACATAAAATATTTTTTGTGTCCAAATATAGCAACAGATGCACTGGGAATCTCATGCACACTGAGGCCTATATTACAGTCATGGCACTCAACCTAAACTCAGGGATCCATACATCCAACCCCATGGTTTGTCCCACTACTTGCTAAGGTCGCCCAACTCACATCACATTCCTATCCTCAATTGAATCAAAATAAAGGCAAAAGCAACCTGATGCTAGATCCAATATTTTAAAGTTTTTGAAATGCCCCCACCTATGCTCTAAAAGCCTCCCAATTATGTAAAAAGGAAGGGTATTGCTATATACTCTTCCCACCAAATAAAACTATTGAAACTCCTTGCATCTACTGCATGCTGAATCTGACATAATAATCTGATAATGTACTACATAATCCATCATATTAGTAGCAACCTCTTTCATATTTATATAATGACACTCAGTGGTTATTGTAATTATAGTATTTGAGTTTGTTTGAACTGTCAGCACATCCTTGAAGCTTACTTTGTTGGAATTATCCTATTTTATACCCTCACCATATCCCACTTCTTGCATCACATTGTCTTTCCCTTCTTTATTATGAACCTCATTGGTATGATTTTGAATGTTCCCCTACTCCAGTTCTCCATTGTTCATAGAGTTGTTGCAATCCTGGCTTCCACCTATTATGCCCTGAGTAATGACTACCTTTCCCTCCATCTCCATATGGGAGTTCGTCTCTTCCAGCTCTCTAGTAGATCCCATTCTATGGTCACTATCAGTACATGCAGAGTCTACCAATATTTTATTATCATTAAAATCCACTTCCACCTCACCATCAGTTGTGGAGACTGCCAGTACATCTTCCCTTTTTGTTGAGTATACAATATAACTACATTCCCCAACCAATGATTCATTACATGTAGGAGGCACATGCTCACAAATTTTCCCCTTCCTGGTGCATTTCTTTGATTCGGTGCCAACCAATCGTTAGGCATCTTCCTGCACTTCAAACAATTCCAGCACAACAACAGCAACACAGTAAAGTAATTACAATAATTATTTTAACCAGCAGTTCTAATGATTATTTCAACCAGCAATTACTACAGCCAACACAACCAGTGCAATTATTTTCCAACACTACCAGCATATAGCATAACACTTGTAGTAATTAATAAAAACACTTCTAGCAGTAACACAAGGCAATCAAAAAAATAGAGCTATATTAAATTTCAAAGATTAGGTTTAGAATTGACCTTGACAAGTGGAATTTCGTTCAATTGATGTAGCATAGTTCTATAGAAATTGTTGCACGAGAAGCCACTTTGAGCACTTGTCGGCCCTCACATTGCCCAAAATGAGTTATGCATGCACTTGAAGCACATAATTTGTAGTTCGATGGTGTTGTCTACCCAACAAAATTTTGCAAAATGTAATAATTCAAGATTAAATTCCTTACACTTGGTCATATGCACCTCATGCCATGCCTCGCTCCACGTATTGTGCTCTTTGCTTTGAACGCAGGCTATTCATGTCACCATGCCATGTACTATATACACCTCAATCACCTTCAGTGCAAATTTGAGGATGTAAGCATTCACGCCTTTGTGAGCGTGTCCCCTTTAGTGCCAATTAAAACCACACTGCTAGAGTTGTGTGACCAACTGCCACACTGTCGACCTTACTCAACAAAATGTAGTTCAGCAGCAAGTCTGAAGTTGCGGGCATTAGCACCTTCGTAATGTTCTCCCTAAACCCAGTTACATGCACAACAAGAGCTGTGCAAACACCTGCTCTCTGATTCCTTCACACTCGCCAACCCATCAAACATCCTCTATCTCAGTGCATGATTATTGATGACATTCGTGCCTTTGTTGATCTCAACTGAGTGCATTCCAAAACCCCCTCCATGCACGTAGTAAGCACCAGCACGAGCATTTGCACTCAGCTTCCTGCACACCAGTCGCACCAACAGTCTTCCTCCGTGTGACATTGTGAAACCCTCACCTCTCAATAAGTTTCTCAAAATGTCTTTGGGCTCCATTGATAATATATTAATTGCGAAAGCCTAGAAAAGGTCCTCTATGGAGGATAAAAAAGTCTAAAAACAATTGCATCAAAAGAGGCTTTGAAAGTGGCATACCTCAGCCCCAGCTAAAATAAGACGATAATGCATAATCGATCACCCAGTGTACTGGAGCATTTCCTTGCCTATAAATAAGCGTTAATTAAAAGTTGTCCATGCCTCGAGCATATCAAAGAAAGTCTTTGAATCTTCCTCCAAGTGAAGGGTGTCGTAGAAGATTACCAACCTTCTAAATAGCTATAGTAAAATCTGATAGAATCTCAATAGCATGATAAATTAAGAACTTTGACCTAAGCATTGTCAAGGTCTTCAGTATGGCAAGCACCTCCAAAGCTATGCTTGATTGAGAAACAACTCTTCTTCTAGCAATCAGCAATGGCTTACGAAGGTGATCTCTTACAACAATTCCCAACCCCGCAACATCATCGCAAACTATCACATCATAATTGATTTTGTTCCACCCAGTTGGAGGAGGAGCCCAAAATAAATCTACATTCAACTCATGTGAGTTGTGCAGACTCTTGTGACATTGATGAAGCCAAGTTGTCTTTTTTATTATAGCCATTACATAAATTTGAATCTTTCTCAATAGAACATCATTACACAAATCTTGCTTTGTGTGTTCTTTTAATTTCTTATTAGTTCAAATTTAATAAAGAGTTGTGGCAACAACAACAGCATGCTTAATCATGTCCCCACACTTCAAATCATTTTCCTCAAAGGCATTATATACATGTTGTAATGTAATATTACTGTTGCTTCTTCTACTGCTTGGAATAAGAAGTACAACAGCATCCTTCATGTGCTACACTTTCCAAACCTCTCACCTCTTATAATTCACACAACAGATGTTGTAAAGTTTTTGCCTAATTACAACCCTAAACATAGCTATCATATTCTACCATTCACCTCTTAAATAGCCATTTGGCAGTAGGAATACAATTTTTGACCAATCTCCAAATGAAAATATTCATCTTGGGCAGCACCTTAAACTTCCAGGTCCAACTATAATTACTTACAGTAGGTTATGAGCATCCAACAATTTCTAGAATTCCAACATGAACCAATGTTGAGTAGAGCTTAGCAATATGCAGCTTCATGGATTCGGTTTATACTTATGATAGTTTGACTTTTCTTCCATCCATTGTCCATGGAAGATGTAGCTCCCTATTAAGAAATAATTTGCTAGCCCAAGCTTTAATACTGCACACATTTCATTTCCCATGCTCAAAAATGCATTTCCTAGCAAAATTCAGCCATTCTACCTTCATATTAATGTATGTAGGCCACTACTGGATTGGAAGAAACCCCAGCCAGTTGTCTTTAGTAAAAAATACATCCCTAAACTCTCCAATTCTCCATAGAAAGTTTTGAACAACCCATGACATTGCCTCCATGATGAGACTACATGCCTATAATGCCACCCGTGGAGCACCCCCCATTTTTTCTCCCATCAAATATTTGCTCCTCATCACCTCCATCGACACACAATCCTCTCTTACTAAAATCATCCTACATTGCTTCATAATCAAGGCCCATTTCCAAAAACTATGATCAAGGATACCAAATCCACCCTCCTCCAATGGTGCAGTGACAGTACTCTAGTCAACATAATACATTATATGTCCTCCATTGGCACTACACCATAAGTATCTTCTAAACATCATTTCCAATAAATTAATCACCCCTTTTGGCACCACATAATGGCTTAGATAGAAATTTGGAATAGCTGCCAGCACAAAGTTAATCAAAACAATCCCAACTGCCAAGGAAAGAGGCCTGATTCTCCATTTTGAAACTTGCTCTTCCATTCTTTGAATGACAAAGTTAAAGTCTCCTTTATTTAGCAATTTTGCCAAAATAGGTATCCCAAAAGAAGTAAGATTTTTTTTCCTAAGTCATATGAACTATGCCAGCCACCATCTTCCTTTTCTTTTCCACCATCCCCTTACTAAAATAGACTCTTGAATTAGCAAGATTTACCGTCTGCCTAGAATACTTCCCATATTCCTCCAAAATCTTTCTTACCAACCTAATACTAGCACATGTAGTAGGAGCATATAGCATGACATCATCAGAATATCGTAAATGTTAAATTATTGGAGAAGCTTGCCCACATCGAATTCCCACCAACGCCATAGCTTCATACTTTCTCAAAACTCCAGATAAAAATTCAGATGTAATGGTGAATAGATATGGTGAAAATGGGCATCCTTGCTGTAGTCCTCTCATGGCCTCAATCCATGTGATATTGATCCCATTAAATAAGACCCCAAAACATGATGTTGAGATATAAGCACTCACCCACTCACACCATAATGCTGGGAAGATTAAGAAAGTGATCATATCAATGACAAACTGTCATCTCACCTTGTCATATACTTATTGCATATCCACTTTAATTGCCATAAGGCCCTCCCTGGAGACCAAAGAGTGCATCTTGGCTGTTATTTCTTGAACAACAAAAATATTATCTGAGATAGATCTACTCGGTTCAAAAGCACCTTGTTCCTTCACAATTAATGGAGGTAAAACAAACTTCAATCATGCCACCAAGATTATTGCCACTATTCTGTATATAAAACTACACAAACTTAATGGTGTAAATTATTTTGGTCTTTCTGTGACCTTCACTTTGAAATAAGTATAATAAGAGTATCCTTCCAAGTTGTTAACATGAGTCTTTCATGAAAAAGTTGTAGCACAGCTCTAACAACATTCCCCTGAGTAATCTCCCAATACCTCTATATGAACTTTATGGTAACCACATCCATCCCAAGTGCCTTGCTTTTCCTTATAGATCTAACAGCTCTGATGACTTCTTCCTCGATAGCCTAAATGGTGAGCATTCCTTCCTGTTCCACTCCAATGCATCTGTAAGATTGGCATTATAATGGAGGATAGTCAACATCAGTATCGCACCACTTTGACTCAAAATGGTTAACCAAAAAGCTTTTATTTTATCTATGTAGCTATCCACCTCTCCCTTATCATCCTTCAACTATAGAATGTGCTTATCCCTCACAATAGCTTGGAAGAAATTGGTATTGCAATCCCCTAGTTGAGCTCATTGGACCTTTCTCTTTACCAACACCATCTCTCCTCAAGTGCACTAGTCCTATGAAAAGAGGAAATGAGATGTCCAAGCTAGTTATGTTCCTCATCACTAAGACCCACCTCAGATTCCTTAAGTTGTAGACATTAGATTTTCTCTGCAAGTTCACAATTCCTCTCTATGAGATTGTGCATCTCAGACTTGCTCCACTCACTCAAAGAAGCTAGGGATCTATAGAATTTTGTAGAGAGTCTCTCCATGGAATTCCATGTTGTTGATCTTTTTCATACTTTCTATACAACCCCAATAGTCTTAGGAAATGCTATCCAAGAATTCTTAAACTGATTTTTTTTGTTCTTGATTATCTGCATGTATGTATGTGTATGTGCTAGTGGACGTGCATGCAAGCGTGTGTATGTGTATGTGTTTATCCATGTGTGTTGGCAGGTGCTTGTGTTTGTGTTTGTGTTTGTTTGTGTGTGTTTGTGTGTGTGTGTGTGTGCATATGTGAGTTGTTGTGCATGTCACTGTATATTTTTTTTGCATGTGCACATAGGTAAATATGTTGGTCTATGCATTTGTGTATGCTTGTACATATGCATGTGTACATGTAGTGTTTGTGTGAATGTGTATATGTGCGTATCTATGTACATATGTATGAGTGCAAAGGTGTGTTTATGTGTGTGTGTGAGTATGTCCATGTTATCTTATGTGTGTGTGTACTTGCATGTTCATGTATGAGTGTGTGGAGGAGTGTGCACTTTTGTGTGTGCTTGTTTGTTTGCATGTGAGTGCAAGTTTTGAGTGTTTGTATGTGGATGTATGTGTTCATGTATGCATGTGCATGTTCATGTGTGAGCATGTGTTTATTCAATTGCATTTATGAGTGTGTGTATATGTGTGTATATGTGTATGCATGCATCTTTGTGTTTATGTTCATATGTGTTGGTGTGTCTGCATGCATGTGCACATGCATCCATATTTGTGCATGTGTGTCTCTTTGTGTATATGTGTCTGTGGATGTGCATATGTATATGTATTTGGGTGTGCATATTGGTGTGTGGGTGTGCATGTGCTTGTGTGTGTGTGTATGTTTCTATGGTCATGTGTGTGTGTATGTATGTTTATGTGCATGAAGGTGCATGTGTGTCCATGTGTTTGTGTGCACATGTGAGTGCACCTGCATGTGTGAATGTCTATGTATGTCTATAAGACTAGATGTGTGCATATTTACAATACTATGTGTGTGCATGTGTGTGTGCTTGAATGTGCATGTGCTTGAGTGTGCACATGTGTACTCTCAAGTGTACAATTGCGCATGTGTGTGGTTGTGTGTGTGTGCATGTATACATGTGTATGTGTGTGTACTTGTGTCGATGTGTGTGTACACTTATGTGCATTTGTTTTCTTACGAGTGTGTGAGTGTGGGTGCATGTGGGTGCATGTGAGTGCACAAGCATGTGTGCATGTGCATGAATGCTTAGGTGTCTATGTGTGCATGTGTTCATATGTTAACACATGCGTGTGTGCATTTGTGTACCTATATGTATGTTTTGGTGCAAATGTATGCGTGTGTGTTCATTTATATATGTTCACGTGTGTATGTTTGCATGTGTGTACGTGTGATTGCGTGCATGTCTGCATGCATTTGTGTTGTCTGTTGTGTGTACACTTGCGCTTTTGTATGGGTGTATAAGTGTGTTTGTATGTGTGTATAGGTGTGGGTATATGTTTATGCATGTGCATTTACATGTGTGTATACATGTACATGTGTGTACATGTTTGTGTGCATATGTGTGTGTGTTCTTGTGATTGTGCTTGTATGAGTGTTTACATGAGCATTTACATGTGCATTTGTATGTTTGTGTGTGTGTATGTGTACATCTATGTTCACATTTGTTGTGTGTGTGCTAGTGTGGGTGCATGTGATGGTGAAAGTACATGCATGTGTGTATGTGTGTGTGTTTTTGTGCTTGCATGTATGTGTGCATTTATAAGTGCAAGTTGTATATGCATGTGCATAAATATGTATGCTTGGGAGCCTGTGCATATGTGTGTGTAGACGTGTGTGCAATTGTGTGTACGTGTGCATGCATACAAGTGTATGCATTTGTGCATGCGTTATGCGCATTTTTGTGAGAGTGTGTGCATGTGTACGTGTGTGTGTGTTGGGTGTGGGTATGTGTTTATGGATGTGCAACCATGTGTGTGTACATGTGTGCATATTCGTTTGCAAGTGTGTATGTGTGTGTCTATGTGTGCGTGAACAAATGATTGTGCTTATATGTGTTTGCATGCAATCATGCATGTGGACACCTATGTGCAACCATTATTATGTTTGCATGACTAGACAGTGCATGTGCATGTGTGTGTGTTTGTGTATGTGTGCTTGCATGTGTGTCTGTATGCGTAAGTGCACGTGTGTGTGGTTGTGTGTGCATACATTTGGGTGCATGTGGGTGCATGTAAGTAGGTGTGGTTATATGTTTGCTTTTATGTGTGTGTGTTTCTGTGTATATCTATGTGTGTATGTAAGTGTGCATGCACTTGAATGTGCATGTGTGTATAAGCTTGAGTGTGTGAGTATGCATGTCGACAAAGTGTGTATGTATTGGTATGTATGAGTGCATGCGTGCGTGCACGTGTGTGCACATGTGTGTGCACATGCATGTGCATATCTATGTGCATGTGTGTGTGGGTGCATGCAAGTGTGTGTGCTTGTTTGTGAGCCTTTGTGTATGTGTGTATTCATGTGCATGTTAGTGTGCATGTACATTTGTATTGATGCAAGAACATTTGTGTTCTTATGCATGTGGATGTGTGCACATGTATGTACCAGTGCATGTCCATGCTAGTTTGTGCAAGCATGCATCTTTGTGTGTGTGAATGTATGCATATGTTTATGTGTGAGTGTGTGCATGTCAGTGTCCATGCATTGGCATCTATGTCTGCCTATACATGGGTGTGTGTGTGTGTGTGTGCATGCATATATCTATAGTGTGTAAGTGTGTACATGTATGTGTGCATATTTGACTGCATGTGTGTGAGTGTGTGCATATAGGTGTGTGTATTTGTGTATGTGTGCCTATGTTAATGTTTGTAAATGTTTGTGTGCATGTGTGTACAAGTCTATAAGCTTCTGTGTGTGTTCCTATGTATATAAGTGTTCTTGCATATGCATGCACATGTCTTTGTATTAATGCAAATGCAAATGCATGTGCATTTGTGTACACATTAATGCGTGTGCTTATACTTGGGTTTTTGTATGTGTGAGTGTGTGTATTTTTGCATATGTGTTCATGTGTTTGCAAATGCATGTGTGCATGTGTTGTGTGGTTAGCTGTGTGTATGTGTTTATCTATGGGCATGTGTGTTTGCCTGTTGTGGGCATATGTGTGTGTGCACGCATGTGGGTATGTGTGTGTGTGCATGCATCTTTGTGTTCGTGTTCGTGTGTGTTTGTATGTGCATGTATAGTGTGTGTATGCGGGTGTGTCAATGTGTGAATGTGTGTATGTGTGTGTGTGTTTGTGTTTCAAAGTGGGTGTGTATGGGCATGTGTGCTTGTGTGTGTGTGTATTAGTTGTGGGCGTGTGTATTAATTGTGGGTGTGTGAGTGCATGTAGATGCATGTGTGCATGTGTTTGCAACTACAAATGTCCATGTATATGTCTGTGAGCCTATATGTGTGCAAGTCTATAAGCTTGTGTTTGTATTTGTGTGCCTATGCATAATTGTGTGCAACAATGTTTCTATACTTTTGCATGCATCTGTGTCTATTTGTGTGTACATAATCATGTGCATGTGTGTGGATGTGTGTGTGTGTGTGTGAAAATGTGCATGTGCAAGTGTGTATGTTTTTTGTGTGATCTGTGTGCACATGTGTACTAATTTTATGTGCGAGTATTGGTGCATGTATGTGTGCTTATTGTGCGAGTGTACCTACATGTGCATCCATATGTGTGTGTGGTGTGTGTGTGTGTGTGTGTATGTGCATGCTTGTGTGTGTATAAGTTGGAGCATAGATGTTTTCATGTTCATGGGTATATATATATTTGTGTGTGTGTGTGTTGTGTTTATACAACTACATGTGTGTGCATGTATGCACATGTGTTTGTATGGGTGTATGCATGTGGATGTGTGTGTTTCTATGTGTGTTGGTATAACTCTATTTGTGCATGCGTGTGCATGCATTTGCATGTGCATGTGTTCATGTGAGCATACATTCTGTGTGTATGTGTGTATGTGTATACATGTATGTGTGTAGGCTTGTATGTGTGTGTTTGTGTGCATATGTGTGCTGTGTGTGTCTATGTATGTTTGTGTAGTTATGTGTTCAAGCAATTGTGTGGATGTAGGTGTGCACAAGCATGTGTAGGTGTGCATTTGTTTGCATGTACCTGTGCTTTCATGCATTTCTATCAATGCACGCTTGTTTGTGCACGTGTTTTATGTGTGCATGTGTGTGCATGCATTTGAGTATGTGGTTCACATGTGTGTGCGTGCTTGTGTTTGTGCTTGGGCGCATACAAGTGTGCGAGTGTGTTTTCGTGAGCGAGTGGCTGTCAGTGTGCGGGTGTACTTGTGCATGTGTATGGGTATGTTTGTGTGCTCGTATGATTTGCTTATATGCATATGCAAGTGAGCTTGTGTATGCATGCTCTTGTATGTGAGTCTTTATGATTTTTCTTGTTCACGTGTGTGTTTAGGAGCATGTGTGTACTTGTTTTTGTCTATGCGTAAATTATATAGCAAAAATGCAATCAATTTTATTAAGGAGATCAGTAGTACTACCTATTGCTATCAAACTGAGTACAAATTGAAATAACTTATAAAGTGTGTTAAAACCTTAAAAAGTAAACTATTGAAAAATATATGAAAAATGAAAGACTAATTTTATAAAGCTAAGTGAGATGTGTAAAATGACATTTTTTTCATCTCGATGAGACATTGCTTAGATTTATCATTAATTAACTAACTAAATTAATATTAATTACGTATCTATTAAAGATAAAATGACATAAATTAATAATGGAAAGATTTTCTCCAGGATACTAAGAAGATGCAATTTAATATCCTTAATCTTCAAATCAGGTATGAACTAAATTTCTTTGTAAACTATTCGAAGTCTTAGAAAATAAAATATGTATAATTATAAAAAAAGATTTACTTCAAAAAACTCATGAAGATAAATCCAACAACATTACTTCATCTTAGATGGACCTCATTAAAAATTATTACAAATTACCAAAAGTACTAAGCATTAACAAAACTCATTGTTATAAGAGGGAGATTTAGGGTAACATAATGATATAGAAAAATTAAAGAGAAAAATTCAAAGAAATGAGATAAATTTCATGGGAATGCTACATTCCAAGTCCATAAAAGGTCAAGGGTAGTAATCTCAATCATTAATTCTCATACAAAACAATTGCTTATAACACATGCCAAACCACAAGAAAATAACTTATTAAAAATGAAAAAATGATATTAATCTAATAGAAGTCATTGAGATGAGTACAATGAAATTTCCTTCATCTGAATTGGACCTTATTTTTAATTATAATAAATTTATAAAATAGATAAGAATTAATAACAATAAACTATTATTTTTTAATATTAATTAAATGTATATTAAAACTTAAAAGAGATGAATTTGCATATGTAATATAAAAAATCAAAGTAATATTGAGATGACATGAGAGTGGAAATGGAGTTTCATAACAACATAACCAAATTAATGCAAAAAATTTGATGAAATTACTTAAATTTTAGGAGAAAGTTGCGTTCTAAAATATTGAGTAGATTTAGTGCAACATCCTCGATCATCTTGCCAACTATAAAATGGCAAGAAAAGTGAGACCTTAGAAAATAAATATTTAAAAGCTATAAAGTTGAATAATAGTTAAATTCAGCTTTCCAAGATGTGTCCAATGATGTTTATTTGATCTTAATGGGATATTAATTATAAATTGCATAAATTAACAAACAAATTAGATATTAAAAATAATAAATTAAAACTTTGAAGTTAAGTAAACATATGTTAAAGATGAAAAGAGGTAAATTGAAGCAATATAATATAGACAAGTTAAAGCACTATAAATATCACATGATGGGAGATTTAGATTTGTGTAGTAATATAAACGAATCATATAGAAAAGTTGAAGAAATTAGATAAATTATATGAGCAGGTTGTTGGTTTCCTCTCGATTAGACCTCCTCATTTGTGTTTACTTTGAAATTCTATAGTAAATAAGTATAACAAAAGTTAACATATTAGTTTAATAATATGTAATCATAGTTTAAACTTAAAATTTAAATTAAAGTTATATAATATAAAAAAAACTTGAGGGATGTAAATCTCATATGAGAGGAGGATTAGAGTTTCATTATAATATAACCAAATGAAAGTGAAACATATAAAAAATGAGATAAATTATATGATAATGTTACATCACAAGATACTAAGGGATCAATTGCAACTTTTGTTGATTGTTAAATGAGTTACAAATCAAAATGTCTAACAAATCATGCAAAAATCTAAAAAAGAAATTAAATGCTTATATATATATATATATATAACTGGATAGATATCATCGATAATTGTTCAATATTTTTTATTTCATATGAATCAATCCTTATTTGGAATTATAATGAAAAATCTAAGTAATTAAGCATAAATGATAGTTAAAGAGATCTGGTGTGGCATCCCTAATTAGTAATGTGTAAATTTAAATGCCTCGTAAAACTTCTAAACCATTAAAAAAAGTTTTAAAGATAAGAAAACAAATATTTAATTTTATTGAGTTTGGTGAGACAAGTGACCCAATGTTTGATTGGTTTCCATCACACCTTTTTTAGACATACACTTATAAAAGTAATTAAACTTAAACAATAATTAACAATTATTTTTATGTCAATTAAGTATTGATATTATAGTTTCAATTATATACATTTAAGTATTATAGTATATAAAAAAGAAATCCATGTAAAAGACACACCAAAAGATATTTATATTTGAAAAGTAATTTAATAAAATAAAATAAAAATTGAAGAAATAAGAAAATTTTTTTTTGAAAGTATGATTCCATGAAGAGGAGAATGAGTGTGATATCCTCGATGGTCAAATCATCTAATAATCAAAATGACTCATAAAATGAGCCAAAAACCCAAGAAAATAAAATATTTAATAATATAAAAATAAAATTTAAATTCAGTGGAACTCATTAAGATGAGTCCAATAATACTTATTTTAGCTTGATCCATACTCATTTGGAGTAACTAAGAAATATGAAAATAAATTAGCACAAATAATAATAACTTATTACTTCAAAGTTAAGGAAATATAATTTAAAGCAAAATTGAGATAAATTAAAGCAATATAGCATATCTATTGCAAAATGAATGATGTGAAGATATCAAATAAATTTTATTGGAATGTTGAATTTCAAGATACTCTGGAGTTCTAGTTCAACATTTGAGAACACAAAATTAATTACAAGTCAAAATATTTTGTAAAGTGTGCAAAATTGTAAAAAAATTAAAATTATAAAAAGGGAATTTTTGATTTGATTGAGCTTGTCTATATGATTTGAATGAAGTTTGGTTTCTCTTATTTGAAACTCAATTGGAATTATTAAGGGTGTACAAAGAAAATGAACACAAAAATTAAAAAATATTTTTTTAATATTAGGATAATATATAATAAATCTAAAATGATGTAAATAAAAATGGAAATGAGAAAAACCTAAATCATGATAGTGGAAATGCTACACAAGTTACGATGTAGGATTTCATAGCAAAATAACAAAATCAAAGAGAAAATAGTTAAAAAAAATGTTCAATAAGATTGTTGCATTCAAAGATACTATGTAGATAAAGTGCGGTATTCTCCATTGCCAATTAGGTTACAAATAAAAATGAGTTGCAAAACATAGCAAAACTCATGAAAAATTATCTTAAAAAGTAGAAATGAATATTTTTTTATAACACTCGTCAAGATGACTCCAATGACACTAGTTTTTTTCTGTTTGACCTCTTTTGGAAATACTATATATTGCAAAAATAAATAAGCATAAATAATAATGACTATTCTTTTAATATTAAGTAAATATATATTATATCTAAAATGTGAGAAATTTATAAGAATCATATATGACAAAAATGAAGTCATTTAAATTTAACATAAGAGAAATTAGAACTTCATAATAATAAAGACAATTGAATGTGAAATATTTAAATAAATAAGAGAAATGGAATCAAAAAATTAATTCCAAGATACTAGGAGATTAAGTATAAGATCATTTATCAAGAAGAAATATATGTATCAAAGTGTCTCATAAAGCCTACAAATACTTATATATACATATAATAAAGAAAAATAGTAAATTATTATTTTAATACATGGTTATGTATACTAAACCATATGTTAGATAATTGAAGTAATGCAATATGACTAAATCATCATGATTTAAAGGTCACATAAGAGGAGAAAGTCATATTCTAAGGTAGTTAGTAGTTTGAGGTAAACATCCTTGTTCAGCAAATTAGGTATGAGTCAAAAAATCTCATATATTGTTCAAAAACCATAGAATATAAAATATTCACAATTTTTAAAAAACGATTTTTTAATTAAATGGAACTCATCGAGATGAGCCCAATCGTGTTTGTCTCTTCTCCGCTTGACCTTGCTTGGAATTGATATGATTGAAAAAGGTAATTAAGAAAAAATAATTAAATTATTTTTAAAATATTTCTTAAATTTATTGTAATGTTGAAATGAGATAAATTATATAAATATAACATAGCCAAGTTAAACTGATGTAAAAGTCAAATGAGTAAAGATTTAGGGTAGAATTGTAATAAGCCCAAATCAAAGAAAAGCCTTTAATAAAATAAGATAAATTATTGGATAAAATTTCATTGAAATATGCAAAGGAGATCAACGATAAAATTCTCATTTGTTAAATTTGTAATGATTTGACAATCTCATAAAATGGAGAAAACACTTTAAAATTAAAATTATAAAAATAGAAAATATATGTTTAATTTGATAGTGTGTATCAATATGAGTGAAATAATATTTGTTTCATCTTAATTAGAACCTTTTTGGAATTTCGACAAATTAAGAAAATAAATAGGCTTAAATAATAACAAAATATTATTTTATTATAAAGCAAACATATGTTAAAGCTAAAATAAGATAAATTAAAAAATTACATTATAAACCAAAAAAGCAAATTAAATTTTGCACTAGGAGAGATTTTGTGTTATTTAGTAGAAAAATCAAATCGAAGTAAAAATTTAAACAAAAGAGATATATTGCACAACATAGTTACATTTCAATTTATCGAGATAGAGTTGATATACTTAATGATTAATTCTAATACGAATATAAGTATCTCATAAGAAAACCAAGGAAAATAAAATATTAAAAATATGTAAATGAATATTTAATTGGATAGAGCTTCACAAGACGAATCAAATGACGAATGCTATATCTTAATTATATCTCATTTGAAACAATCACAAACTACTAAATTTAATAAGTATGCATAAGCATAAATTATGTTTAATATATTAAGCAGATATATATTACAAAAAATTGAATTTAACAAAATTAATGTAAAAAGCGAGAAAAAATGAGATACATTGTACTAGAAAGTTGTATTTCGACACAATAATGAGGTCAAGTGTAATATCCTTGATCATCAAATATGGTAGGAATTAAAATATTTTAGTAATGTGTGTAAAACTATTTGAAAATAAAATATATAAAAATATAAAAAAGAATAGTTATTTTAATAGAGATCATTGACATGCATCTAGTGATATTTGTTGTGCCACGATTTAACCTCATTTGGAAATGCTATGAATATCCAAAGTTATTATAAAAAAATAAATTATAATTTCTATATCAAGAAAATAAATATTAAAGCTAAAATGGGATAATTTGAAGTGATATAATACAACCAAATCAAAGCAATGTAAAGGAAACACAAGAAGATGTTTAGAGTTACATAGTAAGACAACTAAATCTAAGAAAAACTTTTAAGGGATATAAAGTGTACAAGAATGTTGCATACTAAGATACTATTAAGATTGATAGTAACATCCTTGATTGATCATATAATCTAGCACGAGCTAAAACACCTTGTCGAACATGTAAAAACTTCATAAAATAAAATATTGAAAAATATAAAAGTAAAAAATTTAATTGGGAAAAGCACATCGAGATAGTTCCATTGACATTTACTTTGCCTCCGTTCAATATTGTTTACAAGTTTTGTGAATCACCAAAGTTAATAAGAAAAAGGAATAATAAATTTTGATTTTAAAATTAATAAATATAAGTTAAAGTTGATAAAAAAAAATTATAAAATAATGCAATCAAATAAAATCTATTTAAATGTCAAACGAAAAAAATATAGAGTTAGAGAGTAATATAAAACTATTAATGTAAAACATTTGAAAAAATTTGGGAAATTGCATGGGAAAATTTGGTTCGAAGATACTAAGAAAATCGAGTATAAATTAGTCAGTAATTAAATTAGGTATAAATTAAAATATCTTGTAAAGCATGCTATTACCTTGGAGAAAATGTCTTAAAAAATAAAGATGGAATGTTTAATTTGATAAAGCAAGTCGAGAATAGCCCAACAACTTTTGATTCGAATTGACTAGACCTCATTCAGAATTATAGTGTGTTATCGAACTAAATAAGCATAAGAAAATATAAATTTCTATTATAACGAAAAGTAAATATATGTTGAAGTAAAAATATGATGAATTAAAGAAATATATTATTTACAAAATCAAAGCAATATAAAAGTCACCTGAGAGAAGATTTAGTTTGACATAGTAACATAGCAAATTAAAATCCAAATATTTTATAATATGTGATAAATTTTACAAGAAATATTAGTTGTGGATACCAATAAGATTGATTGTAACAACCATGATCATAAATTAATTATGAATCCAAATATCTTATATGTAATGTAAGAAATAATAGAAAGTGAAATATTTAAAAAATATAGAAATTAATATTTAATTAGATGGAGCTCATATAGAGGAGAATAATGACAATTGCATTGTTTCAATCAGAACTTGTTTGAAATTTCTCGTAATTTAAAAATTAAATAAGGAAAAAATAATATTTTTTTAATATTTAGTAAATGTATGTCCTAAATAAGATATGTATATTTCAAGAAATGTAATATTCCAAATTAAGGTGATGTAAATGCCATAACAAACAAGATATATAGTTACGTTGTAAAAAATTATAAAACCAAAATGAAAAACTTGATTAAATGAGATAAATTGCATGGCAATGTTATATTCCAAAATAGTAAGGAGATTGAGTGAGTCGTCCTCGTTTATGAAATTAGGTAAGAATAAAATTGTTTTATAAAATAGAAATAAGCCAAAGAATAACATGTTTAAAATATAAAAAATTAACATTTAAACGTAAGGAGCTTGTCGAGACTACTCTAATGACACTTTCTCAATTAGTTTGAGACATAGGAATTACTATTAAATTACAAAACTAAAGAAACATAAATAATAACAAAGTTTTATTTGAATTTTAGTAAATAGATGTACAAATTTAATGAGAAAAATTAAATAAATATAATGTAAAATAATCAAAAATAATGTAACAGGCACATAACAGAAGATTTAGAGTTATAATCATATATTCTAATCAAGGAAACAAAAATTTTATAAAATGTGATAATGTTTATAGGAAAGCTATATTCGATGGTACTAATAAGATCAAGTAAAATGACACCAAGTCTGTAAATTAGGTACAAATCAAAATTAATCATAATGCAAGAAAACATATTTTAAATATAGAATTAATAATTTAGTAAATAAAGCTTTCCAAGATAGGACTAACAAATTTTGTTTGATCTCGAGCAGATTATGTCTACAATTACAACATATTATCGAAAGAAAAAAGTGAAAATAATAATAAATTGTTATTTACTATTAAGTAATAATATATTAGAGTTACAAAGTGATAAATTGAAATATTGTAGCATTTTCTAATAAAAGTATTATAAAGCTCACATGAGAGGGATGTTGTATAAAATAATAATATGATCAAATCAATGCAAAACATTTAAAGAAATCAAAAAGATAGTGTAGAAAAGTTTCATTCAAAGATACAATGGAGATCAAGGGTAACATATTCAATCATCAAATTAGGCATGAATCAAAATATCATGTAAAGTGTGCTAAAAATTATAAAAATATTTAAAAAATATTATGTAAATATTCCAATAGATTACTTTAATTTTCAAAGTATTTAAGTGTGAATAATAATAAATTTTTATTTTAAAATTAGTCAAATATATATTCAGGATAAAAGAGATAAATTTAAACTTTATAATATAATAAAACCTGCACAAAAACTGTTAGCAAATGTGATCAATTGTCCGAGACGATTGCATTCCACGATACTAAAGATATCAAGTGTCACAAATGCAATCATCAAATAAGTTATGAATTAAAATGTCTCATAAAACAAGCAAAAAGTATTGAAAACAATACATTTAAAAAATATCAAGATAGGTATTTAATTAGAAAGAGCTCGTGAAGTTGTGTCTAACATAATTTGTTTTATTTTGATTAGATCTAATTTGGAATTACTAAACATTTCCATATTTAATAAGCATAAAAAATAATAAAGTAAAGTTTTAACATTTGCTAAATATATCTATTGAAGCTAAAATAGGATAAATTTAAGTAATTTAATAAAGGTAAATCAAATTGATATAAAAGTCAGACAATGGAGACTTAGAGGTACAAAGTAATGCAACCAAATCAAAGTACAACTTTTTAAAAAATGAGATAAATTATAAGAGAAATTTGTGTTGCATGATACTAAACATATGAAGTGTAGCATTCCCAATAATCAAATAAGATACGAATACAACGTCTCAATATTCATGTAAAGGATAAAAATAAGACCCTACTTCTTTGATTTCAATTAAACCATGTTTGTTTTATCAAATAAGGTAAGTGTTGAATGACATTTGTTTTGTTTCAATCAAACCATATTTGGAATTAATATTAATTATCAAAGTGAAAAAACAATAAACAAGGAAGAACTATTGTTATAATGTTAACTAAATATATGCTAAAGCTAAAATAAAACAAGTTTAATAAATTTAATATATATTAATCAAAATGATGTGAAGGACACCCATGAGGAAATTTACAATTACATAGTAATACAGTCAAATCAAAGCACAAAAATTGAAAAAATGTGAAAAATTACAAGGGAAAGTAGCATTCCATGATTGCAACGAGAACAAGAGTAACATCTGTGATCATCAAACCTTGTATGAATTAAAATAACTTAAAAACCTATGAGAAGTTTATAAAATAAATAATTTAAATACATAAAAATCAGTACTTAAACTGATAGATCTTGTTAACACGTGTCTAACAAAGTTACATAAAATAATGTTTACAACCAAGATAAACTAAGTGGGGGTTTCACATTGCAAGGATATAAGGGGAACTAGTCTATCATCATAGATAATGAATTACATAGAAATGATAGTGTCTCATAAAACATACCAAAACCAAGAAAAAGAAAAATATTTTAAAATATAAAAATAAAATCTTGCAACAAATTGAGCTTGACGAGTTCACAATATTTATTTCATCATACTTGGACTTAATTCAGAATTGTTATAAATTAAAGAAATAAATATAAATGAATATCAATAATTATCATTATTTATATTACATAGATCTACATTAAAGTTAAAATGAGATTAATTAAAGTAGTAAAATGAAAGAAAATCATGAAGATGCAAAAGTCACTAGTAATGAAATGTAGAGTTTCATAAATAATAACAAATTCAAAGAGAAAACATTTAGGAGAATGAGTTAAAAAGTATGGGAAAATTACGTTGCATGATACGAAGTAGATCGTGGGTAACAGCCTCTATCATCAAATAAGATACAAATTATTATGTCTGATAAAGCATGATAATATCCTATAAAAAATTGTTAAAAAAAATTAATATTGGATTAGATAGAGCATGATGAAGCAAGTCCAACAACATCTAATTCATCTTAATTAGACCTCATTTAGATTTATTATGACTTACAAAAATAGCAAATGTAATAATAGATGATTATTTTAATATTAAGAAAGTATTTATTGAGCTAAAATAAGAAAAAATATAAAATTGAATATATAACATGATAAGTCACATTAAGATGAGTCCAATGACACTTGCTTCCACTTAACTGGACATGATTTAGAATCACTACGACTTACCAAACTAAATGAGTAGAAATCGTAAGAAAATTTTTATATTAATTGTAAAGTAATGTAATAAAACAAAATTAAAGTCATCAGAAGGTCTCAAAAAGGTGATTTAGAATTAAATAGTAATATAACTAATTCAAAGCAAAAAAGTTGAGAAAATGAAAAATATTTTAAGTGTGTAAAATTCAACCCACCTAGTAGATTGAGCGTAATATCTTTGATCATCAAATAATAAATTGATAGAAATATCCTATTAATTGTCAAAAAAATTTAGACAGGGTAATATTTAAAAATGTAGAAATGAATATTTTGTTAGGGAGGCCTCATTTAGTCGAGTTTAATGAAAATTTTTCATGTCGACGAAAAGTTTTTTAGAATTACCAACAATAATAAAAGTAACCATGCATAAATTATGATAATTTTTTACCTATATATAAATATATTTTAAAGCCAAACGAGATAAATTAAAGGAATATGGTATAATTATATGAAAATTATATAAAGGTTGTACAAGAGTAGAATTAGAGTTTCATAATCATATAACAAAATGAATGCAAAACATGTACGGAAATGAGACAAATTATATATCAAATTTGCATCACAATATACTAAGGAGATCAAGTGCAACATTTTTTATTGATTAATCATGAACGAATAAAAATAATTCATAAAGCATGCCAAAGCAATACAATAAAATATTAAAATTATAAAAAATTATTTAAATGCACCTCATTGAGACCAATAAAATGATTTTTGCTTCATCTAAATTAGGGCATGCTTTGTATTATTATGATTTACAAAATTTAGAAAAAACATATAAAATAATAAATTATTATTTTAATATTAAGTAAAAATATAATAAATTTGAAATTTGAAAAATTAAAGTAATATAATAAAAATAATTTAGAGCCATATAAAGTTCATAAGGGAGGGGATTTAAGGATACTAAGTGATATATTGAAACCAAAGAAAAATCTTGAAGAAATGAGATATATTCTAAGGGATTCTTGCATTCCAAGATACAAATGAGATTGATTTAAATATCTTGAATCATCAAATTATGTACTAATAAAAATATCTGACAAAATACATAAAAACTTTAAGAAATCAAATATTTACAAATGTGAAAAAAATATTTTTAAAAGGATAGAGTTCATCAAGATGAGCCCCAAAAAATTTTTTTGTCTCGATCATGTTCTCTTATTAACCAAATGGATGGTGCCTTGTCTGAAGATAACAAACCCTAGGTACTTTGAGTGATTTTGTTTTAACGAATTTTTAAATTTGAGATTGTCAATGCTTATGTTCATGGGAGGTCTTAAGAAAAAAGTTGTGTAAAGTTCAATTCTTTTTAAGTTCTTATTTAATGGAGTAGAAAATCACCAAAGGATACGTTATAAATTTAATTTTAGATATTTCAATTTTTTGTTGTTTTAAAGTTATCCTTGATATCAATATTTATTATTTGTTGAAAAAATTAAATTTCATTTAAATTAATCATCTTAGTCAAATATCAGGTTACCAAAACATAATCCATTGTCCTTGACTATTGTTAGAAACATTTTATTTTTTATCATATCTTATGTTTGCTTAATAACTTCTGCAAAGAGAACATTATAATTGTAAAAATTAATTAGTAAAAATAATTTAAATTAAAATAATGATGATAAAAGAATTAATTTAATAAGAATGGTGGTAAAAAGTTTTGGTAGCACCTAAAACATTTTGGCTATTATTAATGGGTGAGGAACATTGGTCACTAAACTCAATGGCCAATTTAGGAAACTCCAAGCAATGTTTAATTAGTTCGAAGATCTTGTTTTTACTCCTGTATGAACATATCCAGTATATAAAATTAGAATATCGTTTGGTGTAGCAACTTGATCATCAAATTAGATAGGAATGAAAATATTTTTTAAATTGTGTAAAAGCTTTAGAAAATAAAATACAAAAAAAAAGTAGAAGAAAATATTTAAGTGGACAAAGGTTGTCAATATGAGCCTAAAAATAATTATTTCTCCTTAATTCGATCTTGTTTGGAATTCCTATATATTACTTTATTAAAATAGCTCATATAATAGTAAATTATTCTTTTAATATTTATTAAATTTGAGTTCAAACTTGAATGAGATAAATTAAATATTTATAACATAAACATATTAAAGTATTGTTATAGTCAAACGAGAATAGATTTATAGTCATAAAGTGAATAATGTAAATAATGTAAATAATCTTAAATTATCATATAAATTATCACAAGTAATAATAAAGAATTCATTTAATATTAAATAAACATATATCATTATTGAAATAAGTTAAATTCAATCAATGTAATATAACCAAATCAATATAGATAACTTGAAGAAATGAGATAAATTTTATGCAAAAATTCATTTCCATGATACTAAATAGTTTGAGTGTAACTTTCTCAATTATGAAACTATGCTATTTCTTACCCATCCAATGTTGTTTATTTCATCTCAATTGGACCTAGTTTTGAATAACATTCAATTTCCCTAAAAAAAATGGTTATTAATTAAAAAAATTTATTTGGAAAAAAATAATATTTATTAAAGTTGAAATGAGATGAATTGAAATAATTTAGTACAAAAATATCAAGTTGATATAAATATAACATGATATAAAATATTTAGCATGGATGTAAAATAACGAATCCAATGCATAACATTTGAAAACTTGATATAAAGTTTTTGCAAAAGTTCATTTTCAAGATTCTTAAGAGATCAAGATTAACAACTATAACCATCAAATAAAGTAAAAATTGAAATGTCTAGTAAAATGATCAAAACTTTAAAATATATTAAAACATAAAAAATAACTATTTATTTGTATTTATTTCATTGAGACAAGTCCAATGAAGTTAATTTTGCCTTAATTAGACTTTCTTTAAAAATACTACAAATGACCAAATTAAATAAGAATTAACAAAAATAAAGTACTACATTAATGTTAAGTAGATATATATTAAAGGTTAAAGAAGATGAATTATATCAAAGTAATATAGCACAACTAATGTGATGTATAGATCACACAATGCATGATTTAGAGTTGCATCACAATGTAGGCAAATAAAAAATATTTGAACAAATGAGATAAATTCTATAGAAAAGTTCTATTCGAATATACTAAAGTGATAAAGTGTAATAAGGTTGACCATAAAATGAAGTATAAATAAAATTGTGTCATAAAATTATAATAAATCATAGAAATAAAATATTAAATTTATTAAAAAATTAAATTGGATGTATGTTGTTGGGAGTATTTTAATGGCCATTTATTTTGTCTCATATTGACCTCATTTTGAATTTCTATGAATTATAGAAGTAAATAAGCATAAATAACATAAAACTCTTATTTTAACAATAAATAAGAATATATTAAAGCAAAAAAGTGAAATCAAGGATATTGAGTTTTCCATTCTCCTTCATTAAATTGTGTACAAATTAGAATGTATTGCAAAGTGTGCTAATTCCTTTAATAATAAAATAGTTATAAATATAAAAATTAATACTTAAGGTGAAAAAGTGCATAAAAAAAAGTCCAATGACATTTTTTGATCTCGATCAGACCATGTCTTGAATTACTATGAACTAGAAATGTGAAAAGGCATAAAAATTAAAATACAATTCAATATATATATATATATATATATATTAAAACTTAATCTCTTAAATCAACCAAAAAAAATTCAATAAATAAGATTATTTTTACAAGAAAAGTAAGTTCTAATATACTAAGGAGATGGAGGGTGACATTCTCAATCATCAGATAAGGTATGAATCAAAATGCCCAAAAAAGCATACCAAACAAATAATTTTTTTAAAAAAGTATAGTATTTAGTATTTAACTAGATATAACTCACCAAGATGACACCAACTATGGCTGTTGCATTATGATCAAGCCTCATTTAGAATTACTACAAAATATTTGAGCTAAAAGAAAAACTAATAATAATGTATTATATTAATATTAAATAAATGTATATTTAATAAAAAAACTAACAAATTGTAGCAACTTAAAATATAAAAATCAAAGGATTGAAAAGGTCAAATGAAAGAAGAATTAGGGTTTAATAATAAAATAAATAAGGGTGAAATTTTTTAGGGAATGAGATGAATTATACAAAAAAGTCATATTTGAAGGAGCAAAAGAGCTTGAGGAACATCCAAGATAAGTTACTTAAGGTACAAATTCAAATGTCTCATAAAAAGTGTTGAAATACTAGAGAATAAAACTCTTAAAAATGTAAAAATGAATAGTTAATTTAGTAGAACTCATTGAGAAGACTCCAAGGATGTTTTTTTCATCTAAATGAGACATCATTTGGAGTTATTATGAATTACCAAGGTAAATAAAAATTAATAAATAAATATATTTTATTATAATGTTAAATAAATTAATTTTAATGCTTAGACGAGATAAATAAAAGAAAAATGTGTTAAGATCAATTCAAAATGGTATAATTATCACATGAGAAAAGCTTTTTAGTTACATAGAAATATAGTAAAATTAAAGCAAGAATTTCCATGTTACAATGGAGATCAAATTAACATTATTGATCATCTAATCAGGTCCAAATAAAAATGTCTCCTAAAGCAAGTTTAAACCCTAAAAATAGGACATTAAAACTTGAAGAAAAGGAATACTTAATTGTATATAGCTTCTCGTGTCGAGTCCAATGAATGTATCGTCTTGATCTAACAACTTTTATATTACAATTATTTTTTAAATTAAATGAACATAAATAATAACAAATTAATATTTTAATATTAATAAAATAACATTATTACATGAACGTAATCACTTGAATAAATGTTAGATAACTAAATAAAGTAATGTAAAGGTCACACAAGTCGAGATTTTTAGTTAAATAGCAAAATAATCAAATAAAAGAGAAAATTTTTAATAGGTTAAATTATATGAAAATATTTTATTCCAATATACTAAGGAGATCAAGTATAATATCAATAATAACCAATTATGAAATGAATCCAAATGTCTATCAAAACATTAAAAACCAAAGAAAGTAAAATATTCAAAAATATATAAATTAATATTTTTTGGATAGAGCTTTATAGTGCAAGTCCAATGATATTTTTTTGTCTTGAAAAAAATCTAATATAACAAAATGAAAGTGATGTAAAGGTCACATGAATTAAGATTTATAGTTACATAGTAATAAAACAAAATGACAAAAAACATTTTGAGCAAATAAAATAACATAAGAAAATTGAATACTTAAATATAAAGGAAATCAAGCATAAAATCTTGAATCACCAAATTAGGAATGAATCAAATGTCTAATAAAGCATATGAAACCATAGTAAGAAGTTTTTTCAAAAATATAAAACTGATTGTTTAATTGGATAAAGCAAGTTAAAAATTGTCCATCAACTTTTGTTACATGTCAAAAAAACTTATTTTGATTTATTAAGATTAATGAATGTAAAAAGGTACAAAAATAATAAATTATAGTATTAGTATTAACCTAATGTATATTAAAGCTATAATGAGATCAATCAAAGATATATAATCTAACCAAAAAAGATTTGGACTTACACATAGTAACATAACAAAATCAAAAGACAATTT
The DNA here is from genome assembly GCA_023846275.1 of Vanilla planifolia. Lineage (NCBI taxonomy): Eukaryota > Viridiplantae > Streptophyta > Magnoliopsida > Asparagales > Orchidaceae > Vanilla > Vanilla planifolia. The sequence continues at coordinate 473,398 of JAIUJO010000122.1, read as the reverse complement.
GTAAAAATGAGAAAATATACCTAATTTCAAAATTGTAAGGAGATCGAGTAGCGCATCAATGATCATTAAATTAGGTATGAAAAGAAATGTCACGTAAAACATACCGATCCTTTGAAAGAGAAATTATTAAAAATATAGAAATGAATATTTTTTTGATAGATTTTGTCAACATGAGTCCAATGAAATTTTCTTCCTCTTAATTTGACCTTTTTTGTAATTATTAAAGATTACCAAAAAAATAACCTCAAATAATGATAAGTTATTTTTTTTATATTAAATAAATATATACTAAAAGTTAATGTGACAAATTAAAGCAATGTAATATTACAAAATAAAAAAGAAAAAAATTATTAAATTAGATAAATTTTATGAGAACTTGCATTCCAAGATTCAAAAGAGCTCAACTTATCCCCAATCGTTAAATCTATTTGAAATTGATATGCCTTGTAAAAAAAGCACAATCATAAAGAATGAAATATTTGAAAATATAGAAATGAAAATTTAGCTGGAGACATCTAGTAAAGTAGAATCCAATGACATTTTTTTTAATCTCCACTAGACAACATTTGGAATTTCAATTATTACAAAACTAAATATCGTATAAATAGTAATAAAATATTATTTTATTATTAAGTAAATGTATATTAAAATAAAAAAGAGAAATGTTGGACAACTTTAAATGTATATTAGAATTAGAAATAAATGTTAACATTATCAAATCGTAGTGAAAAAGTTTTAGAAATGAGATAAATTATATAGGTGCTATGTCACAAGGTGATATGGAGATCAAGTGTAACATTCTAGATCATCAAATCAAGGATACAAATGTCTACTAAAGAATATAAAAACCCTAAAAAATATAATATTTTAAAATATTGAAATAAATATTTATTCAAATAGATCTTAAGTATACTACTCGAACAACCTTTGTCTTGTCTCAATCATTTAGAATTACTACAAAGAATTAAAATAAATCAGCATAAATAATGAATTATTATTTTAATAATAAATAAGTTAAGAAAGTTGAAATGAAACTAATTAAAGCAATGTAATATAAGTAAATCACGGTGATGCAAAGGTCACAAAAGAGAAAATTAAGTGATGCCTAGAAAAATTATGAACTCATTTAAAATGCTTTGAAACAATTAGATAAATTGTTTGTGAAATTGGCATTCTAAGATACTAAAGTTATCGAATGAAAACTTCTAGGTCATCAAATAATGTTTTTGTCTGATGACGTTTGTTTAATCTCAATTAATCCATCTTTTGAATTATTACTAACTATAAAAATAATAAGCATGAGTAATAAAAAAATGATATATTAATCCTAAGTATTTGTTAAAGTTGAAATGAAATTAATTAAAACAAAATAATATAAAAAATAAAGAAAAGTATTAAAAAAAGTGATATATTATGTGAGAAACTCATATTCAGAGATAATAAGGAGGTCACGTGTGAAACAAATGATAGTCAACTCAAGTGTGAATAAAATTTCCTTATTAAAAATGCTAAAATCATTCTAAATAAAAAAATACAAAATATAAAAATAATTAATTAATTACATTAATGTGGTTGAGATGAGTCCAATGATTATTGTTTAGTCTTAGTCGAACATCACTCATAACTACTATGATTTACTAAAATAAATCAGAATAAATAATAATAATTTCTTTTTACTAAGTAAATATATATTAATGTTAAAAATGTTTAAATTGAAGCAATATAAAGTAGACAAATCATAACAATGTAAAGGTGACATGAGAAGTGATTTTTGAGTTAAATAGTGATATAAATAGATCAAAGAAAAAACTTTTAAGGAATGAGATAAACTATATAAGAAGTAATTCTTCAAAACACTATAGAGTTTTAGTACAATATCTTTTATTTTCAGCTAAGGCATGATTTGAAATCACTCATGAGAACCTCAAACATGTTAGTTGTCATTAACGATGTTATGTCACTCATTTGTTTGATGAGTCAAATGTTAAATGTTAAACATTTTATTTTAATGGGATTATTTAAAGTGGAATACATTATTTGTAAAGAAAAGCCATGCACTATGGAAGAGGATGAATTTGGGGTCACCAAAGAACTTTGGAGTTTTTGGCAAGATTTAAGGATTGAACACATGTAGAATAACTATGACAAGATTTTCTATTTTACTATGAATTAGAATATTAACTTGTTGATTATAAGATACTCTTCATTTGTATCAATTTGAAATATTATTAAAACTTCTAACTGTTCAAACATCTACCAAATTTAGTAAAGGAGTGGGATTCTGTCTTTTAATTCATCAATCTTTTCTTAGTTAAATCCTACTTGCATATCTTTGCCACAATCTATAATGAATTTTAGTTAAATTAGAAAAAGTAAATTTGGTTGAAATTATCATCCCTAAAAAGAAGAAAATATATATCTTTAGCCACAACCCAAGCATGCTTAAGTGCAATGTTGTCAAATCGTGTAAGCCTAAATTGGCATTTCCAAATAACACTATAGAAGATAGCTAGAATGAAATTGGGTTGAGCCCAACCTTCATGAATGTACAACATGAACCTAGTCAGGGTAAGACAAGAATAGAACTAGGTCGATCCAGAATCAAATATGGAAATAAGTCATGTTAGAGCCACAATAATTGTCTAAACTTACAAGTACATAAATGGCCTAGGGTATGTATTCCTAAACATGTAAGGGGGCAACCTATCCTAGGTATTGGCTCCTTTTACATGTACAAAGGGGTCCTTATAAAAAGGGAATGCTTTAGCAATTAGACCATGTAGGACAAAGATTTTGGTAGTTGTTACCTCCATAGTTGGAGTGTCTTAATGCTATCAAATCACATGTTTTTGTGATCTAATAGTATAAACTACATCTAATTATTTAGATAGTGGTCTTGATCCATCTTATCATCCATTCAATAAGCCTGTTCTAATGGCCATGATTGATTTTACCTTTTTTTTCTTGACCAAATTGTTAGAATTTCTCTCATTTTATTCCAACAATTGAGATCTATTCTACCATTATTATTAATCAATTGAATGATCTGAATCACATCTAACATGATTGCATTGTCCATATTTAATCCACATTAACCCAAATTTTTATTGCTCTTCTACTTTTATAGCTTTGACATGATGGTTTATATCTTCTTCGACATGACCCAAAGGCTCAACTACATCTTGTCTGATAGCTAATTAACTAGTCATTATATGTGTCAATGTAGAACACCATTTTAGAAAACATTTTATGCCATTTGAAAAAGTTTCTCAAGCAAGTTTGTAACACCTTTTCAAAGAGCTTTTGTTTGAGCTTCTAAATGCTTTAACAAAATTTTTGCAATAAATACTGAATCATTATGAATGCATTAATAATGAACATGATCAAGGGATTAGCACCTTAAAGTTGGGCTGCATCAAATCCTGCTAGCATAAGTTACTCCTTACAACACCTACAACATATGACAACTAAAACTTAAAAATTCTTTTAGCTATGCATAATTCCTCTAAGTATTCATTTTCTTAATTCTCTTCAAAATTGTGAACTTGTTGTGCCTTTATATATTCATTAACAAGCATAAAAAAATTTGTATATTTTTATAAGAAATTTATTTCTTGTTACATTTTTCTTTTTCCTTTGAGTTGGGCAATTTTGCATTTATGAAAGCTCGAGTTTAGTTTGATCTCACAAAAAACCAAGTTGCTGTTAAGGTGATAAAAGCTTTAATTATAGTTGAACCCATTAAAACTAAGGTTGGAGGTGAACTACAAGAAAAACTCTCAACTTGGTTGCACTTGAAGCATACGAAAAGATTGATAAATTTAACTCTTTTTGTTTTGGAGTTTTTTTGAACTGCAATTGGGGTTGGATGTAGTTTCTATTTTGAACAAAACCACCCAAAAAGTTTGTGGTATCGTTTCAGCTTTTATTTCATTTTATTAACATCAATATTACAAATTAATATATTTATAAATGAAAGTTTTCAAAAACATTAAACTACTTTTATAAAGAATTTTGGAAAAAGGAAAATTTTACTAAAATAAGCAAATACATTTCAAAATTCATAATTCACCCCCCTCTTATGGGATTCGAAAATTCATTTTAACTTTAATTGGTATCAGTGCGGTTCCCTACATAGATTGAGTAAAGTCAATTAGGTGGTTATTTATTTGAGTAAGTAAATTAAATGTGTTATTAATTATAATTATTTACTATTTTTTTCTTTATTAATAACAATAAAAAACTTTTAATTTTACTTTATTGTCAGTCACTTGGATTTGCTTTTGTATTTATTTTATTTTAGTGTTCAAAGATTTCTTGAACAATGATTAACATTTTTAAAACATCATGTGAAGGATTTTTGTCATGTCCTCCACCATTATCAATGGATGAAAAATTTCTTATTTGGAAAAATACTTTTTAAAGTTTTATTCAAAAGATTGACAAAGATTTGAGGGGACTCTTTATTCGTTTTTGTATTCCTAAAGGGAGAAGTAATAAATAAGGAATGATAATTCAATAATTAAATTAAAAAAATGAATTACTTATTTTGTGCATTACCTCATGAAATTTATGTGTGTCTTTTTGGGTACAACTTGTTTTGGGATGTTATTAGGATTTGATATGTTGCACAATGAGAATGAAACTCAAGATATTGATGATGACAAGAAGGGGATGAACCATAGAAAAAAAGAAGAGAAGTAGAGGAAGTTGGAGAAACTCAATTTAGAGATGAAACATTGAGGAAAACGTGTGTCAATTACTTCTAATTCTAGCCATTAGTCTACTTTTGAATCCTATGAAGAAAAATTAAATTCTTTTAGTAAATTATTTGTTAAGAATAAAAAATTAATTAACATGTTGGGTGATCTTAACATATCTTGTGCAAAACATGAATGAAGAATAGCTGAATTGTATAAACAATGTGATGCACTTAAACAACAAAAATGTCTTTAACTAATCAAGTCCATGCATATATTTCTAATGTTTCATGCATGATCTTCAAAAAAAGAATTTGAAAATGAAGTATCCAAATATATTACATGCAATTATTCTTTGATGTTAGAGAATGATTATTTAATGGAGAAAAAAATCTTTGCTTAAACAAACAAGAAAGATTCACTTGAAAAAACAATAGGTCATCTAAAGTTAATGTATACTCATTTGTTTCTCATGTGCATACTTGTAATTTTTAACATATGCCTTCACATGGTACTTCATTCACTCATGCAAAAAAGAGAAATGGTTACTTTAATGCTTTAATGCTATTGAAGCATGATTCATCATACATTCATGTGGCAAGAAACAAAGTACTTTCACATGATAATTGTAGAATATAAAAACATATATTGATGTGTTGAAGGAATTACATATTCCTTCTCAACATATATCCAATTGTTAAGTTAAATCTCATGTTTTATGATATTATTGTTCTAAATTTGGATAACTTACACATGATTACCCAATTAAAAAAATACACAAATTGAATGAATAAAAGATATGAGTGGATTCTTAAAGGGACAAACTTAAAAATTTATGTTGAAAAATAACAACAACCACACCCTATTACTATAATACCCAAGATACTTTAGGTTTCAAAATTCAAAGCATATGAAGTTTTATAGGTGCGCCTCATTATTTTAGGACCTATAAAGACAAACCTTGTTTTGTAGTTTAGTGTGACTCCAATTAAAAAACTTTTTAGTCCTTAGCTTATTGAACTTATATTAGAAGACCAAATCATTGTAGACTTACTTGGAATTGATCAATATCAATAATTTAGAATTGTTTAGTCAATGTATAAAATTATTGCATTTTGATTTCAAATATTATGAAAAAGTCTATTCCATGGTACTTTCATGAGAAATTTTCAAGAATTCTTGTTAGATGCTCCTACGATTTATAATTAAGAAGCAAACTATTGCATAATTTGAGATAAGCTATAATAGGGAGTTGTATTTAGTGATTATAAGGAGATTTATTATAATATTATTGATTATTAAATTAGTTATAAATATAAATATACTGAAAAAATTTAAAAAACAAATGACATAAGAATTTATAGATGTTTAGAGATAATTTATCTTAATTTTTTTCACACGAACAACATGATTCTAAGTTGAAAGAAACATGAATTTATGATTTGAATTATCTTTTTTGTAATTTATCTAAGTTTTGTTTCATCAAAAAATTACATATTCATTGTTTTTTAAATTGATTAGAGATATATAATAATTATTTTTTAATGGCAATGAATTTCAAAAACATATATATATATGATGATTGCCATAAAAAAGCAAAACAATATAAATTTACATTTCTTACTTAAGAAAGCATATAGAACAGTGAAAGAGAAAATATCAAACGTTCATGTAAGATATTGAGAAAAACATTACATGATAATCTACATATATTTGATTTTTAAGAACTAATATAAGGTGGACATTTTTCATGATTTTTTTAGATTTATATTAATTATTTTCTTTTAAGTAGAAAATTGATAATTAAACATTTTGGTAATTGTATTTTAGAATTAGAAAGACAAAAATATACAATCAAGTTGATTAGTAAAGTACAAAAATAATTAGGGAAAACTTTAATGATTAGATGGGCCCATTGATAAACCTAGTACTGAGAAAAGAAGAAAGTAAGTTATACATGAAAGAAAATTAGAGGAAACTAGCAACTAACTACCTTGAGTTTCTAGTACCAAAATCCATAGGAATAAAATAATTTATATCTTAATTAAAAGTTTAGAAAAAGAGCTTCTATTAGAGAAATTGATGAAGTATTTTGTATCTTTCATAGAACCAATATTTGTTGAAGGTGCAACTTCATTCAACGAATTCATATTTAATTAGACATGACAAAATTTCCATATATGAATTAGGGCTTATTCTTAGTGATCAACAATTGATTGGGGCTAAATGGGAATTCAATAACAAAAATACAAAAAAGAACAAACTATTACAAATAGTATTAGGCTTGTTCTTAAGCATATATAATCAACATCATCAACATAGAGAAAAATCACAAAGATATAAGATATAACTTTTTTAGACAAAGGTCACATGGGGGATATTTGGACTTAAGTAGTAATGCATCAAAATCAAAGTGAAACTATAGAAATTAGATAAACTATTACAGGAAGTTGTATTTAGTGATTATAAGGAGATTTATTATAATATTCTTGATTATTAAATTAGGTATAAATATAAATATACAGAAAAAATTTTAAAAACAAAAAAATTTAAAAACATCTAAAATATAGAAATGAATATTTATTTAGAGAATTTCCATTAAGGTGAATCCAATGTTCTTTTTGTCATGGTTGGAACTCTCTAAGAATTACTATGAATTACTAAAAAAATATACATAAATAATATTAAATTTTTTATATTAATTGTAAGTAAATATATATTATTTTTGAAATGAGATCTATTGAAATAATGTGATATAATTAAATGAAACTGTCATAAAGGTTTGAAAATAGAAAATCATATTATAAATTAATATAGCCAAGTCAAAGTAAAAATATTGAAAAATGGGTTAAATTGCAGAGATTTTTTTTCATGATAATTAAAAAATTTCCTCTAACATGTTTGATTATCAAATCTTGTATGAATTAAAATGTCTAGTAAAACATGAAAAAACACTTAGAGAAAATGCAAAAAAATATATAAAAGAATATTTAATTGGATAGATTCTTTTAAGATAAGCACCACGATGGTTATTTCGTTTTGATTAGAAATAATTTTGAATTAGTGTGAGACACCAAAGATATACTTATTTTCCAAAACATCAATTTATGTCATTTTAGGTTTATAATATATGCACCTAAAATTAAAATAATAATATATTGTTATTTATTTAGTATTTCTTAGTAATTTCTAACAAGGTTGAATGGAGATAAAAGAAATGTCATTGGAGTCATCTTCACGTTCCATAACAAACTAAATCTTCATTTCTATATTTTTTTAAATTTTTATTTTCCATGATTTTTGCTTGTTGTATAAGACATTCAATTCGTAGTCGATTTGGTTATCGATGATATTTCGTGCGAACTCCATAGTATTTCGGCGTTTAACTTTCCAGCACAATTTTTCTCAATTAACCCTTTTACTTTGATTTGATTATATTCCTATGTAACTCTAAATCTACTATCATGTGTTTGTTACGTCACATTGATTAGGTTTTATTACTTCAATTTATGTCATTTGAACTTTACAATATATTAGCTTAATATGAAAGGGAATATTTTTTATTATTTATAATTATTTAATTTTATAAATTATAATAATTCTAAACTATGATTAAGAAGAATTAAATGTGGATGGACTCATCTCAAAAGCATTACTATATTAAATAAACTTTTTTATGCATTTAATGTTTTTTGTATGGTTCTAGCATGTTTAATAAAGCATTTTAATTTGTACCTCATTTTATGATCTAGAATTTAAAGCTTGATCTCCTTCGCATTTTGGAATGTAACCTTCACGTGCAATTTATCGTAGTTTTTAAAATTTTTCGATTTGATTTGATTATATTACTATGTAACTCTAAATTTGCTCTCTTTTGACCATCATATTATGTTGATTTGGTTATATTATATTACTTGAATTTATATAATTTTAGCTTTATTGTATTTTTTCTTAATATTAAAATAATATTTTGTTATAATTATACATATTTATAATGGTAAATCTTTGTAATTTCAATTGAGGTCTATTAAAAAAAATACAATTGTCATCATACTCATCTTGATGAGTTCTATCCAAGTAAATATTAATTTTAATATTTTAAATATTTTATTTTTGGGATTTTTCTATTATATATGTGATATTTTTGTTGTACCAAATTTTGTGATCAAGGATTTTCCACTTCATTTTGTTTTATCTCACTCTAGATCTCTTCTTGTATGATTTTTACATTGCTTTTAATTGGTTATATTACATTATTTCAATTAATCTTATTTCAACTTTATTATATATCTACTTAATATTCAAATACCAATTTATTATTATTTATTTTTAATTACTTTTATAATTCAAAGTAATTCGGGGTGAGGTTCATTTGAGACTAAATTAAAATCGTTGGAGTGATCCTGACAATTTCTATCCAATGAAATATTATTTTTCATGTTTTAGTATGTTATTTAAGAGTTTGTCATGTTTTTTGAGGCATTTCAAATCATACACTATGTGACAATTGAGGAAGTTCCAATCGATCTCTTTAATCCTAGAATGTAGGTTCCTTGCACAATTTATCTCAATTTTGCAAATTTTTTACTTTGTTTTTATTCTATTTCTATGAATGTGAAATTGTACTTACATGTGAATTTAAAACCTATAATTTTCTTATATTTCATTGTTTCAATTTTTTCATTTTAACTAAAATATATTTTTTTCTTTTTAATGAAATAACACACTATTTTAATTTTTGTTTAATTATTTTTGTAATTCATAGTAAAAAAGCATCGTAGGACTCATGTTGGTGAGCTTTATCAAATTAAAAATTAATTTTTATATTTTAAATATTTTTTTCGATTATTTTCACATGTTTTATGAGACATTTTTCTTCATAGTTGATTTGATGATCGTGTAACTCACACTAGTATATCTGAATGCAAATTTCCTATGCGTTTACCTTATTTCCTCAAAGTTTTCTCCTTAATTTTGTTATATTACTATGTTACACAATTTCTCATCTCATGTGGGCTTTATCTTACTTTGATTTTGTTATATTAAATTGCTTCTAAGTATCTCATTTAACTCCATTTTAAAATTATTTAGTATTAAAATAATAATATATTCTTATTTCTTATTATTTATTTTGTTAATTTGTAGCAATTCATAACAAGGTCTAATCCACACAAAAAGTTTGTTGCTAGACTCTCCTAGGCGAACTCCATCTAAATAAATATTCATTTAACATTATTATGTATTTAATTTTCAATGGTTTTTAGATATGTCTTATGTCATTTCGATTCATAAAAAATTTGATGATCGATGATGTTACTCTTGATCATCTTAACATCTTGGAATGAAATTTTCCCATACAATTTGTCTCATTTCTTAAAGTTTTAATGAACATTTTTTGTTTTACTAGGAAAGTCAAAAATTTCCTCCCTTATCACCTTTATATCAGTTTGATATTTTATTTACATTACCTCAATATATATTATTTTTAGCCTTAATATATATTTACTTTATATTAAAATAAATATTTATTTTTATTAATCATTTATTTGTTTTTTAATTTCAAATAACCTTAAAATGATTTCTCATATAGACTAAACAAACATCATTAGACTCATCTCAATGAGTTTTAAACGTTTAAATTTTTTTGTGTTCCCAATTAATTCTTTTTTTATAGTCTAAGGACAATTTACTAGACATTTTTCTTTTACCAAATTTTTATATTTACAGTTGATCTTACTAATATCATAGAATATAAATTTCTCCTATGATTTATGTCTTTTCTTAAAGCTTTTGACTTTGACATGATCATTTTATGTTGCAATTCTAAATCTACTCTTTTATGACCTTTACATCTCTTTGTTTTATTATTATTAATTTGCTTCAAATTATTTCAAATTTAATATGTATTTTTTAATATTGAAATAACGATTTATTATTATTTATGCTTATTCTTTTTAATATTTTGTAGTAATTCATAATGAGACACAATCAAGTTGAAATAAATGTCATTGGACTCATCTTGATGAACGTTATTATTTGAAAATACTCATTTTTATATTTTTTTGAGTTAATTTTTCTTTGAGTTTTTTGCATCTTCATGAGTCATTTTTATTATTAATATTAAAAGAATTTGTCCCAACAAGGTATATCTAATGAAATATTCATTTTAATAATTTTTTTATTTTTTATTTTCAAGGGATTTTTCTTATTTTACAAGACATTTAGATTTATTATAATATTCTTGATTCACAAATAATTTTATAATCAATAATGTTGCACTTGATATTCTTTGTGTCATAAAATGTGACTTTCTCATGCAATTTATCTCATTTCATTAAATTTCTTATTTTTTATGTTTATCTAACTCTAAATCTCTTATCATGTGACCTCTACATCAATGTTTTTTTTTTGTTACATTTTATATTGCTTCAATTTATCTCTTTTGAACATTAATATATGTATCTACTTAGTTTTAAAATGATATTTATTTTTTTATTTGTACTTTTGTAATTTTTAAAAGATCAAAAAAGGTTTTGATTGAGCTATATCTAATTAAATAATCTTTAAAACTTCTTTTAAAATTTTTTTATATCAATTTCATATTCATTACCAGTCATTTTGATTCATACCCAATTTAATGATCAAGGTTGTTACACTTGTTCTCATTATTATCTTGTTATTCAACTTTTCACACAATTTATCTCACTTCTATAAACACTTTTCTTTATTTTGGTAATATTACTATAAAACTATAATTTTCCATACATCTAGCTAAACCACTATGATTTTTTTATATTAAAATTATTTAAATTTTGTCATTTTATATTTTCTATATATTTACCTTATATTAAAATGATAATTTAATATTATTTATGTTTATTTGTTTTGATAGTTCACTATAATTATAAATAAGGTCCAATGGAGATGAAAGAAATGTAGTTAAACACCTCTCGATGGGCCCTATAAAGTTAAATATTTATTAATGTAATATTACATATTTACTAATAATAACGTTTAGGAGATTTTACAAGAAATTTTGGATTGAACATAATTTGGCATTCAAGGGAATTGCACTTGATCTCCTTTGTATCTTACATTAGAACTTTCTTATATAATTTTTCATATTTATTCAAATGTTTTCTTTGATTGGGTTACTTTACTATGTAACTTTAAGTCTATTCTGCTGTGACCTTTACATCACTTCCATTGAGTTGGATCATATTTCTATGATTTATCTAATTTCTCATGGTGTATATATCCACTTAAAATTTAAAAAATACTATATTATTAATTATGACTAGTTTGGTAAATCACAATATCTCCAAACTAGGCCCAATCATGTCAAAATAAATATCATTAGACTCTTGAAACAAGCTTTATGTAATTAAATATTTAATTATAAAATTTATATTTTAAATATATTAGTTTCTAGCATTTAAGCATACTTTAAGAGGCATTTTGACTTGTACATGGTATTTCAATAGAGTATCTTACACCAATCTCCTTAGTATAGTGGAGTGCAACTTTCTTAGACAATTTTTCTAATTTACCCCTAATTTTTTGTTTGAATTTCTTATGATACTACGTAACTCTATATATCATCTTATTTTACCTTTATATCACATTGATATGGATTTATTGTATTATTTAATTTATCTCATTTTAGCTTTGATATATATTTTCTAAACATTAAACGAGATGTATGTAATCAAATATTCAACCTTTTAATTTTAGATATTGTATCTTTTAAGTTTTTAGTATGTCTTATGAGTAATTTTAAAACATACCTAAATTATTGATTTATGGTGTTACACTCAATCCCCTTATTATCTTAAAATGCTACTTGCTCTAGCAATTTATCTTGTTTCCTCAAATGTTCTATTCTTATTTTATTATACTAGCATTTAACTCAACATTTCCACTAGTGTGACATTTACGTTATTTTGATCTAGTTATTTAATATTAAATCAATTTATCTCATTTTAATTTTAATATTTATTTACTTATAATTAAAAATATATATTTTTTTATGATTTATGATTATTTATATTGGTAATTTATAGTAATTTGAATAGAGGATCAATCATCTTAGTATCAGAAATTGTAAATTTCTTATGTAGTTTATTTCATTTTATTTTGAAGTTTTGCATTTCATCTTGTTATATTATTAAGAAACTTTAATTATCATCTCATGCGACTGTTACATATCTTTTATTTGTTCATATTCTTTGTTTCAATTTATCTCATTTCAACATTAATATATGTTTTAAGTTACTGAATTAATAATTTATTAGTATTTATACTTATTATTATTATTTAGTAGTAATTCCATTACAGGTCAGATGGATTGAAGTAAACATCAATGGACTCATCTCAATAAGCTTGATCCAATAAAATATTCGTACTTTTATTTTTAGATAATTTATTTTCAATGGTTTCTACAAGCCTCACAAGAGATTCTGATTAATAGTTGACTTGATCAATGAGGAGGTTACCTACGATAGCCTTAGTGTCTTAGATGCAACTTTCATACATAATTCATCTCCATTTTTAAATTTTTTTCATTAGATTTTGTTATGTTTCTATAAAACTCTTAACTCTCTAGTTATATGAATTTTACATCTTTTTTATTTAATTTTATAAAATTAATTTTTTTATTTCATTTCAACTTTAATAAATATTTTCTCGACCATAAAAAATTTATTATTAATTATTCTTATTTTCATTAATAATTCATAGTAATTCTAAAGTGCTCCAACGCAAATGAAAGATATGTCATTTGATTTGTCTTGACAAGACATATTAAACTAAATAAATTTTTAATGTATTTGAATATTTGATTTTATAACCATTTAGCTTTTTATAAGAGACATTTTTCCTTATACTTGACTTAACTATGGATAACAATACTCTCAACTTGTTTAGTGTTAGCGAACACAACCGGCACAATTTATCTTATTTGTTCAAAAATTTTTCTTTGAATTTGTTATAATGATTTTTATTATAAATTATATTCTTAAGTGACCTCTACATCAATTTGATTTAGGTTTTTACATTGCTTAAACTTATCCCTTTTTAGCTTTAACCTATTTTTACTTAAAGTTAATGTAATAATTAATTTTTATTTATTCTTATTTAATTTGGTAATTCACAATAATTTCAAACGTGGCCTGAACAATACAAAATTAATGATGTTGGACTCATCTCATCGAGGTCTATACAAATAAATGTTTATTCTATCTTTTTGTATATTTTATTTTTAAATGTTTTGGCTTAGTTTGTGTCAATTGATATTTATATTATTTTAATGATTGAGGATGATAGTCTCACCCATCTTAGTATTTTAGAATTCAACATTCTTTTATAATTTATCTTATTTGTTCAAATATTTCACTTTGATTTCCTTCAAAATACTATGTGAATGCAAATGTTTTCATTGTGGCCCTTTATATCACATTGCTTTGGTTATATTATATTACTTCATATTACCTAATCCAAAGTTTTATATATATTTACTTAACATTAAAATGATCACCTATTGTTATTTTTTATTATTCACTTTGGAAATTCATAATACTTTCAAACAAAGTATGGTGGACATAGAATAATTACCATTAGATTTGTCTTGACAGGGCCTATTTAATTATGTTTTAGTTTTTCTATTTTTTAAGATTTGGTCTTGCCTTATAAGGTTGTTCAATTTATACTTGATTTGATGATCAGGGATGTGAGAATTAGTTAACTTGGTATCTTAGAAATTTTGATTACTGTCTTATTTAATGATAAAGGATTTTACCACTATTCTCCATAATCTCTTGGAGCTTAAATTTTTTATACAATTTAACACACTTCTTTGGATCTTTTTACTTTGATTTAGTTGTATTTCTATGTATCTTGAAATCTCCTCTCGTGTGACCTTAACATCATTTTGATTTGATGTTTTTATGTTGCTTTCATTTATCTCACTCCTTGTTTATTACATATCCCTTTCTAACCTTAATAGGTATTTTATTTCATACCTAAGTTGATAACAGATGGTGTGCCACTAATTCTCTTCAGTATCTCAGAATTCAACATTCCTAATAAATATACTTAATTTCTCAAATATTTACTTTCATTAGGTTCTATTACTATGATACATTAGTTATCCTCTTACAAGACCACTACATGGCTTTGATTTAGCACTATTATAGTGCTTCAATTTATGCCATTACACGTTTAATATGGAAGTATTTAATATTTAAATAATCATTCTTATTTGAACATACTTACTATTGTAAATCATAGCAATTATAAATGAGGTTTGAATTAGACAAAATAAATATACTTAGACTCATTTTTATTGGTAGTATCTAACTAAATTTTAATTTTTATAGCTTTTAAATATTTTACTTTATAGGATTTTTGCAAGCATTATGGGAAATCGAGATTAGTATCTAATCTAAAGATCAAGTACATTACACTTGATCTCTTTAATATCTTAAAATGCAATTTTAATCTTATTTCATTGAAGATTTTTCTTAGGTTTATTCAAATTAATATGTTTTTTAATTCTCTTCTTATGGAACTTTTGCATCTGTTTGACTTAGTTATATTATATTGTTTTAACTTATCTAATTTAAGTTATACTATATATATAAGTAATATTAAAATGATAATTTATTCTTATTTTATTTTGTTTATTTTGGTAATTTATAGTGACTCTAAATGAGACTTAATGGAGATAAAATAAATGTCATTGGGCTCTTCTTAGTGAGCTTTATCCAATTATAAAATCATTTTCAAATTTCAGAATAATTTTTTTAATTTCACACATTTTTTAGTTCATTTGATTTATTCTTAATTTGATGATCAATGATGTTCTAGTCATTTTCGTTAGTCTCACTAAAAGCAACTTTCTTGTCTAACTGATCAACTTTTTTTCAATTTTTTCACATTGATTTGGATAAAATACCATGTAAATCTAAATCTTCTTTAGTTTTACATTTACATCACATTTATTAGATTATATTATATTCATTTAACTGATCTCAAATAAAGTTTAACATATATTTCTTCGAGATAGAAATAATAATTTTATCATTATTTATGATACTTGTTTTGGTTGTTCAAATAATTCCCATGTGTTTTGAATGAGATGAAAAAAAATATTGTTAAACACATCTCCACGAGATCTATCAAATTGAATATTAAAAATTTTAATTTCACATATTACAATTTCCTAATTTTAGAATTTTTTATCGGTCATTTTATGTTGTACTTCATTTGATGATGTATGATGTTATAGTAAATCTCCTTAACATCTTTGAATACAACTTTCCCTTATAATTTTTCTTATTTCATTGAATTTCATGTTTTTATTTTTTTTATTTACCATGTAACTAAAAACATTCTGTCATGTTACATTTACATCACTTTGATTTAGTTATATTACATTAACATAATTTATTATACTTCAAATTTAATATTTATTTTCTTATTAATAAAATAATAACTTTTCATTATTTATGATTATCTTTATTTTTTAATTTACAATAATTCCAAAATAGGATTATTTAAGATCAAATGAACATCAATAAAGTTGTCTCTATATGCTCTATTCAATTGAATATTTTTTAAAATATATTAATATCTATGGCTTTTGCATATTTTATGAAGCATTTTGATGCACAGTTAAATTTAACAATCCAACATGTCACACTTAACCAAATAACAACATTTATTTTCTTAATATTAAAATAATAATTTATAAAGTTTTTGCTTATTCTGTTTTGTAGTCGATAGAAACTTCAAATTAAGCTCAAGACATATGAAACTAATGTTTCTCGAGGCATCTTCAAGGGAATTATCAAACTAGATATTCATTTCTAAATTTTTTAGATATTATATTTTGAGTTCCAACACAGTTTATGAGATATTTCAATTCATACATTACTTGATGATCAATGATATTTCACTAGATGTCCTTAGAATCTTGCAATTTAACTTATTCATTTAATTTATTAGATTTGTTTAAATGTTTTAGCAAAATTTTGTTATATTTCTATAAAAATTTAAATTTGCACTCATGTGATCTTTATTTCAAATAAATTTTGTTGCACTAACATCCCTAAAGTTAACTAATTTAAAGTTGGTAATTCAAAGTGACATCAAATGAGGTTCGATCATAGTGAAACAAATATTGTTTGACTATTCTTGATGGGCTCTATACAAATTAAAATTCACATTTATAATTTTAGATACATATTTTCCATGGCATCAGCATATTTTAATAATCAATTTGATTTGTACCTTATTTAAAAATTGAGGATGTTTTTTATTAGGTTATATTACTATGTAACTTTGAATCTTCTCTTGAATGACGTAAAACATTATTTTGATTTTGTTATGTCACATTACTTTAGTTTAGCACATTTTCCAAACAACTAAAATAATAATTTATTATTTTCTTTCATTATTTTGGTAGGTCATAATAACTCCAAATGTGGATCTATCAAGGAAACAATTGTTTTTAGACTCATCTCAAAAAGTTCTAACAAATAAAATATTCTTTTAGGAGATATTATGATTCATATCTAATTTTATGATCTAGGGTGATATACTCAATCATGTGAGTATCTTGGAAGAAAACTTTCTTATATAATTTATCTCATTTTTATAGTTGTTTTTATTTTATTTTTATATTAAAATGAAACATTAATTTCCATCTCATGTAACCCTTACATCTCTTTGATTTTTTATATTACTTTGCTTGTACTTTGTTTATTTTAATTTTAAAATATGTAATTTGATATTAATATAATAATTTATTATTATTTATCCTTATTTAATTTCATAAACAGTACTACTACTAATAGTGGTCTGATTGAGTAAAGTAAACAATGTTGGACTCGTTTTAATGAGCTCAATCCATTTAAATATTCTTCTTTATATTTTGAGATATTTTGTTATCAAGGGGTTTTAACATGTTTTATGTGGCATTCTCAAGCATAACTAATTTGACATTGAAAGATGTTACCCTCAAAGTCCTTCATATAAAGGAATGCAACTTTCTTGCATAATTTATCTCATTTCTTAAATGTTTTCACTTTTATTTAGTTGTTTTACAACAAAAGTCTAATTCTTCTTTGTGTGACCTTTACGTCACCTTATTTGGTTGTATTAAATTTCATGAATTTATTAAATTAGAGATTTAATGTATGTTTTCTTATCATTAAAATTATAATTTGTATGTATTTGTACTTATTTAATGAAGAATAATCTAGGAGAAATAAGAAATATTACAGTTATCTTGAGAAGCTCAATTTAAAGAAAAGTTATTTTCAACATTTTTTAATATTTTATTTATTATTGTTTTTTGCATGTTTTATGAGATATTTTGATCCATACGAAACTTGACTATTGAGGATATTTTAATTGATCTCATTAGTGAGATGCCATATGACTAACCCATAAAATTTGTCTTATTTGTTAAGGTATTTTGCTCTAATTTCGTCATGCCATTTTTTCACTCTAATGCTCCTATACTGTGACCTTTGCACCTCTTTCATGAGTCATTTTACATTGGGTATGCTTATCTCATTTTTTTAATAATATTTTTTAATATTAATATAAAAATTCTTTATTACTTATGCTTACTTTGGTACATCATAGTAATTCCAAACATCATTTGATCGATACAAAAGTAATTTCATTGGAATTGCCTCATCGAGCTCTATCCAAATTAATATTTATTTATGTATTTTTTAAATATTTTTATTTTTTTTTTATCATACTTTATGTGCCATTTTGATTCACAAGTGATTTGAACATGAACGATGTCATCTTCGATCACCTTATTGTCTTAGAATGTGACTTTCGTATAAAAGTTCTCTTATTTCTTCATATTGTTAACTTCAAATTGGTTGTATTATTTTGTATCTCAAAATATCCTTCTATGTGACATTTAGATTGCCTCGATTTAGTTTTATTACATTTCTTAAATTTATTTCATTTAACACTTAAATATATTTATTACATTTTAAAATATTAGTTTATTATTTTTCTTGCTAAACTTTATTTTTTGTAGTATTTAAAACGAGGCTCCATCATGATAAGACAGTCACCGTTGAACTTATGTCATCGATCTTATTTTTCAAGGGTTTTTAATGATATGTCATGCATACTTGTAACTTATATTATGATTGAGGATTACACTAGATCTTCTTAGTGTCTTTGAATGCAACAATTCTATATAAGTTATCTCAATTTTTTGAATGATTTGCTTTCATTTGGTTATATTTCTATGATGCCTTATTTTTCCACCCTTATGACATTTA
Source organism: Vanilla planifolia (assembly GCA_023846275.1). Lineage (NCBI taxonomy): Eukaryota > Viridiplantae > Streptophyta > Magnoliopsida > Asparagales > Orchidaceae > Vanilla > Vanilla planifolia. Next base: position 454,380 of record JAIUJO010000122.1, on the reverse strand, counting down.
TAATGCTTTGATTTACCAAGATTATACACCTTCAATTTATCATATTTTAATTTTAAAACTAATTTATTTAATAGTTAAGTGATAAACTTTTATTATTTATCATTAATTAATTTTATTAATTTGTAATGACTTGAAGTAAGGTTCAATTGAGACAAAATAGATTTCATTAGACTCCTTTCCACCAACTCAATTTGTTTAAATATTTATTTTTATCTTTTCAAATATTTTATTTTCTAAGGTTTTAGCATGCATTATGAGATATTTCAATTTTTACTATATTAAACCATGAAGGTTGTTGCACTCAATCTTATAAGTATCTTGGAAGGCTATTTTTTGTTATACAATTTCATTTATGCCTATTTACAATAATAGTTCATAATAATTCAGTTTGAGACCAGATCCAGACAAAATAAGTGTTGTAGGTGTTCTCTTACCAAGCTATATCAAAATTTATTCATTTCTATGATTGTATAAAATCTTTTATTATTTTTTTTTGCATGCCTTATATGACATTTTAATTCAAGAATATTACAAAGATTGAATATGTTATAGTATATCCTTCATATCATGGAAAGTAACTAACTTAAAATGTTTAATTTATTCAAAATTTTCACCTTGATTTCGGATTTTAACAAATTATGTTTAAATCTATTCTAATTTGACCTCGACTTTGCTAAAATTTAGCATATTACTTGGCCTCAATTTATCAAAGTATGCTAATAATATCTATTATATATTTAAATAATAATTTATTATTATTTATGCTTACTTTTTATATTATTTGAAATTTCAAATGAGGTCCAATCAAGAAGATGAAATCATAGATGGGCTCATATGTATTAGATCAATCTAACTAAATATTCCTTTTAGCATTTTAAAACATTTAATTTTTAGAGTTTTGTTATGTCTTACAATATATTTTGTTTCGAACCTAATTTGATGATCAGAAATGTTAGACTCAATCTTTGTAATATCTACAAATTTAGATTTCTAATAAGTTTTATTATATTTCGTTAAAGTTTCACTTTGATGGAGCTATATCTATGAACTCTAAATCAACTTTCATGGGATACTTACATTCTTTTGATTTGGTTATGTTATTTTTTAAAGTTATCAGATTTCTATTTTTAATATATATTTAGTTAGTATTTCATAAATAATTCATTACTATTTATGCTTATCTAATTATAAAATTTATAGTAATACCAAAAGAGGTCTAATTTAAATAAAATAAGCATCATTGGACTTGTCTCTGTAATGTATATCAAATTACTTATACATTTATATAATTTGATGTTTTTTATTTTCATCAAATTTGTAATTTTTTAGAGACATTTCCATTCATAAAAAATTTGATGATCAAGGAAGTTGTGCTCAATCTCCTTAGTATTTTATTTAGAAATATTTTGCTTTTAAGGGTCTTTGTATGTTTTATGATATATTTTGATTAATACTTGATTTGATAATTGAGGATGTTATACTTGATCCTTTTAGTTTGTCGTAATGCAACATCTCCATGAAATTTATCTCATTTGTTCAAATAACTTTCTTTTATTTGGATGTGTTCCTATGAAACTCAAGTTCTTTTGTCACATGATTATTACATCTTGATTTTTGGTTGTATTATAGTGAGTCAATTAATCTTATTAAAGTATTTTATATTTTTATTAAACATATAAATAAAATTATTATTATTTATTCTTAGTTTGGTAATTAGTAAAAAATTTAGGTATAGTATGAATAAGAAAAACAAAAGTCATCTAATTTGCCTTCATAATTAGTAATAATTTTTCTATTTTTTTAGTTAATTTATTTTCTAGAATTTTGGAATACTTTATAAGATATTTTACGTCATAATTCATTTATAAATTGATGACGTTACACTGAATGAATGTAATATCTTGGAAAGCAACTTTCCTAAAAAAATTATCTAATTTTTCCAAATGTTTTATTTTTTTTATATTACCATGAAATGCTAATTCTCATCTCTTGTGAATTTTATCTCAGTTTAATTTTGTTATATAACATTACTTTAATATGTATTTGATTAATAATAAAATAATAATTTTTTAATATTTATAGCTTTTTTAACTCTTTAATTCACAATAATTCCAAACGAGGTCTCATCAAGGAGAAATAATCAAATATTTGATTAGACTTACCCTATTAGCTCTATCTAATAAAATTTTAAGTTTTATTCTTCAATATTTAAATTTCTTTATTTTTTCCATGCTTTATGAGGAATTCCAATTCACGCGTAATTTAATAATTGATGATGCTTAACTAATCTCCTTAGTATCTTGGACTGAAAACTTCATTTATAGTTTATCTCATCTTTCTACATTTTTTTATTAGATTTGGTTATTTTGCTATAACACTTTGACTTTATCCTTTTTTGACCTCTTCATCACTTTGATTTATTTAAAATACATTCCTTTAGATTGTCTTATCTAATTGAAAATATATATTGCATGATAACAAAATAATAATTTAATATTTCTCTCTACAATTTTAAAAATTTTATTCTCTACTATTCTGGTACCAATTCATAAGATATTTAAATTTTTAGCTTATTTGATGTTCATGGATGTTATACCCAATCTCCTTGGTATATTAGAATACAACATTCTTGTTCAATTAATCTAATTTATTCAAAATTATATCCTTGATTTGGATATATTATTATGTAAGTCAAAATATCTGCTCGTGTGAACTTAACAACATTGTGCTTTCAGAGTAATAAATTACTTGAATGATTTGTATTTCAACTTTTATATATATATTTAATAAACACTATAATAATAACAATAATTTACTTTTATATATGCTTGTTTAGTTTTACAATCCATAGTAATTCCAAATAAGATGTATTCGAGCTCAAAAAAATGTTGTTTCACTCACCTTGGTGAGCTCTATATAACTAAAAATTGATTTATGCATTTTAAGATATTTTATTTTAATGGGTTTAGCAAGCTTTATGAGTCTTCTCAATTTATACCTAATTTGATGATGAAGAATATTATGCTCAATCTCTTTAATATGTTTGAATGAAACTTTTGCTAAAAATTTATCCCATTTGTTTAAATTTTTCTTTTACTAAGTCGTCAAAAATTGAAAACCTGATTCTCCTATCATGTGACCATTACAAACTTTTAACTTTGTTATATTATATTATATCATTTAATCTCATTTTAGCATTAATACATATTTATTGATCTTTAAAATAGGTTTAGATTATTATTTTTTTATATTTAATCAACTAGTTCACAAAAATTACAAATGTTGTCCAATTGAGACTAAACGAAAGTCTTCAGAATCACATCAATAAGTTTTATACAATCAAAGATCAATTTTTATATTTTGAAATAATATATTTTCTAAGGTTTTGGAATGCTTTATAACATAATTACTATCATAAATAATTTGAAAATTGTGAATGTTGCACTTGATCTTCATAATATCTTGGAGGTCAACCTTCTCATGTGAATTATGTCATTTCTTTAATGTTTTTTTACAATTATATATAACTGCTCATTATTAAAATAAAAACTTATTACTATTTATGCTTATTTCCTTTGATAACTCACAATAATTCAAAATTGTGGTTGATAAACACAAAATATATATCATTTGACTCATCTTGTTGCATTATATTTAATTAACTATTCCTTTTTTATATTTTTTAGTTATATTAAATTTTTAGAATTTTTTCTTGCATTACAAGTCATTGTAATTTTTACATAATTTGACTATCTAAGATGTTACATTCAATCTTCTTCATATGATAGAAAGCCATTTTCCATAGTTTATTTCCTTTGTATCTCATCTCATCTCCTCCCATGTGACCTTTTTATTTCTTTGATTATTTTATATTATAGTGCTCCACTTGGTCTTATTTTAGTGGCAATATATATTACTTGATTTTAAAATAATAATTTACTATTTTTATGATTATTTAATATGGTAATTCATAGTAATTTCATTCAATGTCAGATCGAGAGAAAGGAAAGGTTATTACCCTTATCTCAACCTTCTTGATTGTTTTAGTTACTTATATTTTTATTTTTTTGCGTTATATTTGTTATAATGTATGCCCAATTTATAAATATTTTTAATTTCCATCTTATTTTATTATCAAAGTTGTTACAATTGACCTTATTAATATCTTGGAATACAACTATCCCTCAAAATTTATCTTATTTTTTAAAACATTTCATTTTCATTAGGTTATATAATAATATAAAATAAAATCTCATCTTTTATGTCATTTACATTGCTTTTATTTTGTTATATTGTATTTCATCCATTTATCTTATTTCATTATTAATATTTATTTACTTGTTGTTAAAGAAATAATTTATTATTATTTGTGCTTATTTATTTGATCATTTTATAGTATTTTCACCAAAGAGAGGAAACAAATGTCATTAGTCTCAACTTAATGAGTTTATAAAAATTAATTATTTTTTAAAATTTGCAAATATTTTTTAATTTTTATAATTTTTGCATTTTGAATTAGACAGATATCTCATTACTAATTTGGTAATTAAGGATATTACACTTGATCTTCCTAGAGAAAAGTAACATTCTTAAAAAGTTTAACTGATTTTTTCAAATTGTTTAGAACTATAATTTTTATGTCATGTGACCTCTACATCACTTTGATTTTTTTATATTATACGAATATACTTTCACTTTTTTATGTTAATAGATTTATATGTATTTTTAAAATTAAATAATAAATTTTTTATTTATGTTGATTCAGTTTAGTAATTTGTTGTAATTTCAATCGAGGTTCGATCAAGTGAAACAAAGTTTGTCGAACCGATTTCAAGGACCTCCATCCAATTAAATATTCAAATTTATAATATTATGTGTTTTTATGGTTTTTGTATAATTTATGTGGGATTCTGATTTGAAGTTGATTTTATAATTAAGGATTTTACCATTCACCCGTCAATATGTTTGTGTAGCAACTTATACAATTGATCTCTTTTCAATAAGCCCTTTTTTATGTTCTTTTATTATTACAAAAATGTAATTCTCATCTTGTGTGACCTTTACATTGTCTTGAATTGATTATGTTACACTACTTCAATTTTTTATATTTTAGCTCTAATATTTGTTTGTCGATATCAAAAAAATATCGTATTATTTCCACTTATTTGCTTTGGTAAGTTTTTGTAAATTGAAATGTGGTTTGATTGAGATGAAACAAATCTGGTTAGATTTATCTTACTAGCACTATAAAATTAAATATTCTTTTTTTTATGTTTTATTTTTTTGAGTTTAGGTATGCCTTACTGGACATTCTATTCATACTTAATTGGACTACCAAGGATTTTATGCTCGACCTCCTTGGTATCTTAGAATAACACTTTCTAATAAAATTTATCATATTCCTGGAAAATACTTTGGTTTCATTTTGTTATAATACTACTTAATTCTAACTCTCTTACAGTGTGAAATTTACATTGATTTTTTTATTTTATATTGCTTAAATTTATCTAATTTTTGTTTTATATAGTTTTGCTTAATATTAACATAATAACTTATTATTATTTATTTTTTCTCTAATTAGGTAACTTGCCACAGCTCTAAACATGGTACAATTAAGATGAAATAAACACCTTTTGACTCATTTTATCAAGCTATTTCAAAAAAATTATTCATTTGTATCTTTTTAAAAATTTTATTTCCTAATATTTTAGCATGCTTTACTTGTTATTTCCATTCAAAACAAATTTGATGTTTGAAGGTGTTACACAAAAACATCTTAGTTTCTTGTAATGCAATAATACAATTCAGTATATCTCATCTCTTATTACAACTAACTTTTTCTTATAATATTACTTTATAACTCTCGTCTCCTCACATATGATTTTTACGTCGCTTTGACTTAGTTATGTTACATTATATTGTTCTACCACAATTAAGCATTAAATTATATTTTATTCAATATTAAAAATATTAAATTATTATTATTTATGAATTTTGAAATATTTAATTCTCAAAAATTACAAATAAGCTCATTTAAGAGGAAGCAAAAATTGTCAAACTTGTGTTCAAGAGCTGAGTCTACTTAAATATTAAATTTTATATTTTTTAACATTGTAATTTGTGGGCATTTGACATCTTTTCTAAGATATATCAATTGACACCTAATCTGATGATCAATGATTTCACACTCAATTAACATAGTACCTTTGAAAGAAACTTTCTCACATTCTTATTAGTAGAAATATTTTTACATAGTACATTAATTTCACATCTCTGATGTGACCTTCACTTATCATTAATTTTGCTCCATGAAATTCATTTATTTTTGCTGGTTTGATCTTTATCATATATTGGCTTAGTATTGGAATTATAATTGGTCATTATAAATAAACATTTATTTTTGTAAGTTATAGTAATTCGTAAAGATCTCTAAAGGTGATGAAACAAACAGCATCAGACCTGTCTCATTCAGCACGAAGAAATAAAACATTCAATTTGATCTTTTTAAATATTTTTTCTATTATTTGTAGATGTTTTATGAAACGTATTAACTTGTACCTATTTTCATGATCAATAATGTTGCACTTGATTCTAATGTCTTAGAAAAAATTTTCTTATTAAATTTGTCTCATTAATTTTAAATGATTGTCTTTGATTTAATTAAATTACAATGTAACTCTAAATCTTCTCTCATGTCCAATCATTGAAAAAAACTTTCTCATACAGTTTTTCTCATTTTTTCAAAGTTTTAACCTTTTTTCATATATTGCTATGAAGCTACAGTTTTCTCACATATAACCTTTACATTTTTATGATTTGGTTAGACAACATTGCTTCAATCTTTCTTATATTAGCTTTAATATATTTTAACTTAACAAAAAATAACTATTTATTGATTCCCATTTAATATCACAAATGAGAAAGTGACACAAGATCTCCTTAATTGAAATTAACTTTTCCACATAGTTTATCTCCTTTATTTTATGGCATTTGCTATGATTTATTTATATTTAAATGTAGCTTTAAATCTCATTTCTTTTCTACAAAATTAAGACTTACATCTGGTGTTATTACATTAGCTCAATTTATTATATTTTCACTTTAACATGCACTTAATTACTAAAAAATAATATTTTATAATGTTTATTCTTATTTTTTTTATTCATAAAATCCTGAACAAGGTTAGATCAAGAAAGAACAAATGTCATTGGAATGCAATTTTGTCAAATAAGCTATCTAATTTTTTAAACTATTTAATTTTGTTTCGTTATTGTTCTTTGTAAATCTAAACATTTTATCATATGATGCTTACATTAATTTGTTTTGGTCAAATTATAATGTTTTAATTTTTTCTTATTTTAAATTTGATATATTTTTACTTAATATTAAAATAATAATTTTTATTATTTATGCTTATTTAGTTTGGTAAACTAAAGTAATTACAAATGAAGCCTAATCAAGGTGAAACAAAGGCCATCATACATAACTTAATGAGATTTATTGAATAAAATATACATTTATATGATGTGAAACATTTTTTATCAAACGTTTTGGCATGTTTTATGAGATATTTTAGTTTGTTCCTTATTTGACAATCGAAGATGTTATATTTGATCCCCTTAGTTTCCTCGAATGTAACTTTTCCACAAATCATTTTTTCAAATTCCCTTGTTTTATTTTGTTGTAATACAAAGAAACACTAATTTTCTAAACGTGCACCCATTACATCACTTCTGTTAGTTATATTATATTGCTTTAATTAATTCAATCTTAGTTGTATTAAATGTTATTGAATATTACAAAAATAATTTATTATTATTTATGTTTAATTAAATAGGTAATTCATAACATTTCTAAATTTGGTCGAATGAAGAATAAACAAAAGTTATTAGAGTGACCTCGATGTGCTTTATTTACTTAAATAATAATTTTTATTTATTTTAAAAATTATTATTTTCTAGGGCTTTCACATGCTTTATAAGAAATTTTGACATTAACCTGATTCAAAACTGAGAGTTTTACACTCAATTACCATTATGTTTTTAATGGAACTCTACTGTGTGAATTATATTATTTTTTCAATTTATTCTTTTATTTATCTATATGACAATGGAATACTAGTTGTCTACACAAGTGTTCTTTACATTGCCTTAATTTGGTTATATTATATTGGCTAAATTTATCTTATTTTAGCATTAATACATATTTACGTAATATGAAAATAATAATATATTATTTTTTATGCTTATTGAACTTGGTAATCCACTATAATTCCAAACGATGCCTACTCAAGATGGAACAATTACTGTTTGACTCATCACAATGACCTTAATTAAATTAAATAATCATTTATAAATATTTAAATATCTTACTTTCAAAGGATATTTTAGAAGTTACTTTTATTCGTGCTTATTTTGATGATTAAGAATATTACACTTAGTCTCTTAAGTATCATGATATGCAACTCCCACAAATAATGTATCTCAAAATTTTTAATATTTTTTTATTAAATTTAGATTTAATGCTATGAAACTCTCATCCACCTCTTATATGGCCTTTTCATCTATTTGATTTATTTGTGTTATTGTGCTTTTGTTTGTCTCTTTTTAGTGGTAATAAACACTATTTGATAATAAAATAATAATTTACTATCCAAGTAAATATTCATTGTAATTACAATTGAGGTCACATTGAGACAAAACAAAGGGCCTTGGACTAACATCAACAAACATTATTCAATTAAATATTCATATTAATAATTGTAGGTATTGCATCCTTTCTGAGATTTTGTCATGTTTTATGAGTCATTTAGATTTGAACTTCAATTAATAAGCAAGGATGTTACACTATATCTCATTAATATTCTAGAATGCAAACATTTTTTATTATTTCTCATTTCATCAAATTGATCATTTTGTTTGGTTATATTACTATATAACTCAAAGTTATCCCTATTGTGGTATTTGTATCACTTTGATTTGGTTGTAATACATTACTTTATTTAAACTAATTTCTCTTTTAAAGTTTATTTTCTTATTATTTTTTTTTTTTTACTTTTATTTGCTTTGGTAATTCATAGTAACTCCAAATGAAGATAGATGAGGGAGAAAGAAATATCATTGGACAAGTCAAAACGACGTCTATAAAATAAAACATTCCCTTTTATACTTTTTTAATTTTTTTTATTTTAAGGGCTTAGCTAATTTTATGACTAATTTTGATTCTCTTATTGGATAATTTAGGGTGCTACACTCGATCTTGTTTATATCTTCATTCAACAATCTCATTTAATTTACCTCATTTTTTAAAATGTTTTTCATTTTATTTTGTTATATTACTATAAAACTCTTATTTTCATGTAATGTGGGCCTTGCACAATTCTGAATTTTTTATTTTATATTGCCAAGATTATCCCATTTATCTTTAATATGTATTGATTAATATTAAAAAAATAATTTTTTATTATTCATGATTATTTACTTTGGTAATTAAATATTTTTCCATTTTAGTTTTAATGGAGCAAAACAAAGATTGTTGAACTCATCTCAAAGTCTCTATCTAGCTAAATGTTAATTTTTATAATTTTAACTATTTTATTTTTTAGGGTTTTGACATACCTTACATGACTTTTGATTCATACATAATTTGGGAATTATGGGTATTACTCTCAGTCTCCTTAGTTTTTTAGAATGTAAGTTTCTTATACAATTTGTCATTTACCAAATGTTTTTTGCTTGAACTTTTTATATTATCAAGGAAATCAAATTCTTGCCTCATGTGAACTTTACTTCCCCCTTATTTACTTATATTACAATATGTTAATTTATATCAAGTATTAAAAACATTTTTCTATTATTTATGCATGTTTAGCTTGCCAATTAAAAGCACTTCCAAATGAAGTTCAATCGAGACCAAATAAATGTTATTAAACTTGTCCTAATTAGCTGTATTAAAATAAATAATTACTTTTTTATTTTTGAAATTTAATTTTCTTGATTTTTATTACACTTTACAAGTCATTTTGATTCATGGTTAATTTTATTATAAGGAATCTTACACTTCACCATCTTACAATCTTTGAGTCCAACATTCTCATAATACTTAGCATATTTCATAAAATATTTTCCTTTGACTTTTTCAAATTATTATTTAGCACTAAATATCCTATTGGAGGCCTTTACATCACTTTCAATTTGACTTTACTGAAATTTTGCTAATTGTTTTATTTGTTTATATTTACTTAATATTAAAATAATCATTTTTTAATATTGTTTATTTTTTCTTTCGTAACTTGCTATAATTCCAAAACTTTTATTACCGAGATGAAACATATTTCAATGGACTAATCTTGATGAGCTTCACCAAAAAATGTTAATTTGTATTTTTTTAAAACAACTTATTTCTTAAGTTTCAAGCATGTATTAAAAGTCATTTTTATTAGAAACTTATTTGATTATCGAGGATGTTATACTTCACTTTAGAATATTTAAATGCAACTTTCTAAAAAAAATTGTTTAATTACCTAAAATCATTCACTTCGATATTGTAAAGTTTCTTTTTAACATTAAATGACCTCTCAGGTTTTGTTTACATTGCTTTCATTTAGTTGCATTACGTTACTTTATTTTAACTTTTTTCAACCTTAAAATATATTTGTTGAGTAATAAAATAACAAGTTATTATTATTTATGTGTATTTTTAATTTGTAATTAATAGAAACTCTAAACGAGATGTGATTCAGATGCAACAAATGTTCTTGAAGTTATCTTGCAAGCTCTATCCATTCAAAGATTCATTTATAAATATTTGTACATATTTTTTTCTTTGGTTTCGATAGAATTCACAAGGCAAATAATTCATACCTGACTTTTACAATCAATGATTTTACAAATTCTTCTTAGAATCTTGCAATGTAACTTTCTTGCACCATTTTTTTGTTTTTTTCACATTTCTGCTTTATCATATACTAGCATAAAATTAAAATTAACTTAATTGTACTTTATGCTTATTTCATTTACTAATTTGTAGTAAATCAAAAAAGGTCCAACTGAGATGAAAAAAGCATCACTGGACTTGTCCTCACACGCTCTACCAAATTAAATAATTTATACTTTAAGGTACATACATGTTTTACTGGTCACCTTAATTCATATAAATATTTTCATTAATGAAGCTACACTTCACCTACGTATTACGTTTCAACTTTCTCATACAATTTATTTTATTTATTCAATCACTTAACTTTGATTTAATTATATTATAATATAACTCTAAATCTCTTATTCTGGGACCTTTATAATGCATTTATTTTCATATATTACATTCCCTATTTTTTTTTGTTTTAGATTTAATATATATTTACTTAATAAAAAAATAATAATTTATTATCATTTTTTAATATAACTTTTTTTAGTTCACGAATATTTCAAACATGGTCCAATCAGAAATAAATATGCATTGTTGGACTTTTTCTCGATAAGTTTTATCGATGTAAACATTTATTATATATTTTAAAATATTTTATATTTTTTATTTTGGCAAGCTTTACAAGATAGTTTTATTTACACCTAATATGATGATTGAGGACATTACATTTAATCTCCTTAGTATTTTGGAATGTAGTTTTTGAGAATAATTTCTCTTATTTCTTGTTATTTTTTATTTGGTTATATTTCTTTAAAACTCTAATGCTACTCTCATTTGTCCTTTACATCATTTTAAATTGATCAAATTATATTGCTTCAATTTATCTCATTTTAGCAATAATAAATATTATCTAAATGTTAAAAAAAATAATTTATTATCAGTCATTTTTTTATTATTTTGGTAATTGATAAGAAATCTGAAGGAGGTATAATGGAGAAAAAATAAACATTATTAGATTCTCCTTGATTTTCTATATCTATTTTAATATTCTTTTTTAATTGTTCTAAATATTTTATTTTCTATAGCTTTGGAATATATTATAAGACACTTTGATTTTCAACAAATTTGATCTTCAAAAGAATTACAGTTGATCTGGTTAGTGTTTTGAAATACAACTTTCTTGAAAAATTTATCAATTTTTGAAACTTATATTGATTTAATTATATTTCTATTTAACCTTAAATCTTCTCTAATGTGATGTGTATGTGAGATCAAGTTGTCATATTGCATCATTTTAGTTATCACTTTTCAACTATAATATTTATTTTCCTTGTATTATAATGAAAATTTGTTAATATTTACAATTATTTATTTCAGTATGTTATAAAAATTTATAAGTGGGATTGATTGATATGAAATTAAGGTCGTTGGACTTGCCATAATGGCTTTTATCTAAATAATATATTTTTAATATATTTAAATATTATGTTATTATTTATTTTTAACATATTTTATGAGACTACTAAATTCATACTTTTTTATGACCAAGGATGTCACACTCAATTTTCTTAGTATGATCAAATGAAACATAGCCTAAAATTTCTATCATTTTTCTAAATTTTGCATTTCGATTTGCTATTGTTACCATGGAACACTAATTCAACTCCTAATGTCATCACTATAATGTTGTGATTTGGTTATAATACATTCCAACAATTTAACTTATTTTAACTTTGTTATATATTTGATAAAAATAAAAATGATAATTTAATTTTTCATGTTTCTTTTCCTCAAAAACTTGTTGTAATGTCAATGTGGTTCTACCGATATAAGACAACATGATTGGTCTCATCTCAATGAGATTAGATTAACTAAAACTTTTTTATATATATTTAAATATTTTTATTTTTTAAGGTTTTGGAAATTTTTTTGACAAATTTGAATTTGTAGCTTATTTAATGAACAAGGAAATTGTACTCGATATCCATAGTATATCGAATGCAGTTTTCTTACAAAATTTATCTTGTTTCTTTAAATCTTTATGTTTGATTATGTTATATTACTATAAAACTAGGACATAGTCTCGTGTCACCATTACATCACTATGTTTTTGCTTTAATATTTTACTTCAACTAATGTTATTAAGTTTCATTATATATTTACTAAATATTTCAATAATAATTTATTCTTATTTATATTAATTTTTTAAATAGTTTAATGTAATTTTAAATGAGGTCTGATCGATACGCGAGAAAAATAATTTGTCTCATCTAAATGAGCTCTAATCAGCAAAATATTCTTTTTCATAATTTTTTAAAAATGTTTGTTAGGGAATTGGAATGCCTTAATGGAATTTCAATTTCTATTAGATTTTTATCTATCTTATGATGCTTCTTTCTCAAATAATTTTTCTCATTTTTTCAAATTTATTATCAAACTTTAATTCTATTATTGCATGACCATTATGACCTTTTTAATTTTCTTATTTTGGAAATCCAATTCTACTCTCATGTAACATTTATATCACTTTGATTTGGTTAATCTAAATTGTTTTATTTTATTTCATCAAAGGTTTAATGTATATTTACTTCATACTCAAAAAATTATTAATGATAACTATTTTTATTTATTTGGAAAATCTGTAATAACTCTAAATGAGATCTTATCATGGAGGAAAAGATGTCAAACTAATCTTCACTAGTTCTATCAAGTCAAATGGTTTTATCCTTATTTAAATTATTTTTTTTAGTATTTTTTGCATTTTATGCAACCTTTCAATTTTGTAGCTGACTCAGTTGTCAATGATTTCTCACCTGAACGTTGCATTCTTGTATAATTTATCTTATTTCTATAAAATTTTTACTTTATTTTTTTATAATACTATGTAACTCTTAATCCTCCCTCATGTGACCATTTTCATTGCTATACTGTGTTTATAAGACAATATTTTATCTTTTTTCTTATATTTTCTTTCATTCATATAAATATATATATATGTATATATGTATATATACATATTTAAATATATGTATATATGTATATATACATATATAAATATATGTATATATGTATATATACATATATAAATATATGTATATATGTATATATACATATATAAATATATGTATATATGTATATATGTATATATACATATATAAATATATGTATATATGTATATATACATATATAAATATATGTATATATGTATATATACATATATATATATATGTATATATGTATATACATATATATATATATATAGATATATATATATATATATATATATATATATATATATGTATGTATGTATGTATGTATGTATGCATGTATATATATTAATATTTTATATACTTAATATTTAATAACTAGTTTTTTCATATTTACTATTAATTTGTTTGGTAATTTTATTAATTCCAAATGAGATGTAATTAGGTTGAAACAACCTTCATTTCACTCATCTTAATGAGCTTTATATAATTAAATATTTGTTTATATATTTTAAGGAATTTTAATTTTTAGCATGTCTTTAGATATTAATATTCATACCTGATTTAACGATCAAGAGTGTTACATTATATCTCTAAATAGTCTTGGAATGATTCTTTTTTGATAATTTTATCTAATTTGTTGAAACTCTTAGCTTTGACATTGTTGTGTTATTATGAAAATTTGATTCTCCTCTCATTATTAATTAGTATCATTTTGATTTACCATTATTATAATGCTTTAATTTATCTTATTTTAGCTTTGTTATAAGTTTATTGAATACTAAAACAATTTTATTAGTTTCTAATTCTTATTGATTTTGTAATTCATAGTAATTCCAAATGTGGTTTGATAAAGATGAAACAAATGTCATAAGACTACCTCAAAAAGCTATATTAAATAAATATTAATTTTCATATTTATATAAATTTTATTTACAAGGTTTTCAAACTCTTTGTATGAAATTTCAATTTTTACATTATTTTACTAGTAAAGATGTTTGACTCAATCACCTTAATCTATTGCAATGCATCTCGCCTATAACAATTATCTCATTTCTTCTAATACTTTAATTTGATTTTATTGTATTATTATGAAATTCTAATTTTCTCTCATGTGACCTTTACATCACTTTTATTTTGTTATATTATATTGTTTTTGTTTATCTCATTTTTCAGGTTTACGATTTATTTGATTAATATTGAAATAATATTTTATTATTATTCATGCTTCTTTACTTTTGAAATTTATAGTAATTCAAATAATGTTTGAATAAGAGAGAAAAGCTAGACTTATATGAATATCCTTTATATATTTGAATATAATTTTTTATTTTTATATTTTATTTTCTCTTCTAGTCGAATGCAATTTTTTATACAATTTAGCTCATTTTTTCGAATGTTTTAATTTAATTTTGTTATATCAAAATGAAACTATAACCTCCTCTAATATGACTTTTGCTTCTTTGTGATTTGTTTATAGAACATTGCATATTGTTTCTTATTTTTGTAGTAATATTCATTGTATGACATTATGTTAATAATTTATTATCATTTATGCTTATTTAGTTTGGCAATTTGCGGTATTCCAGTCTAGGTATGATCAAGAAAAGTCAAATGTTCTTTTGCACATCTTCATTCACTATATCAAAATATAAATTCATTTTTATATTTTATTGCTTTACATTTATTATGTGTTTTACATATTTTATCAGTCATTTCTGTTCATACTTGATTTGTTGATTGAGAATGTTACACTCAATCTCCTTCGTATCTTGGAAGTTAACTTTCCGTTAATATCTATCCCATTTCTTCCAATTTTTCATTTTTGTTTGGTTATATTACTATGTAATTAGCAATATCTTATCACTTGACATTTATATATCATTTATTTTGTTATATTACATTTGTTTAATTTATCTAATTTCACAATAATAACAAACAAGGCCTAATCGAGATGAGAAAACATTTCCAGACTCATCTTGACAATCTCTGTCCAATTAGTCATTTATATTTGTATTTTTAAATTTTTAAATATGTATGAGTTTATCATTTTTTATGAGATATATTGACTCATGCATGATTTTATGGTCAGGGATGTTATGATCAATCTTTATGGTGTCTTTGAATGCAACATCCTAAAATAGTTTATCTCATCTTTTCAAAATTTTAACTTGATTTAATTAAATCACTATGAATCTCGAGTTTTCATCTCTTATGATTTTTACATCACTTTAATTGTTTATATTTCCTTACTACTATTTATCTTTTTTTAATATTGTTATATATTACTTCATTTCAAAAAAGATTTTATTAATATTTTTCTTTACTTATCTAACTCACAAAAATTGCAATCAAGAAACGATCATGGTGAAACAAACGTTGTGGTATTTGTCATGATGTTGTCTATCCAATTAACTATTAACATTTAAATTTTGGAAAATTTAATTCATAATGTTTTTCTTATTTTATATGATAATTTAATTCGTACCTAATTTGACAACAAAGGGTTTAGTGCTTAATATACTTTGTATTTTGAAATCTAACTTTTACAAAAAAATTTCTTATTTTTTACTTTTTTAATTTCATTTATTTATATTTATTTAATGCCAAATCTTCTTGTCGACGATTTTTCCAACACTTTGATTACATTATATTAGATTCATTAAATTTATTGTTTATTAGCTTTGACATATATTTTTCTAACACTAAAAGAAAAAATTTTTATTATTTATTTCAAGTAATAAAGTAATTCAAAGTAACTACAAATGTGGAATGATCAAGATGAAACAAAATTTTATTAACTCCTCTTAACGAGCTTTATCTAATTAAAAATTTATTTTAATACTTTATTATTATTTTATTTTCTATCATTTTGATATGATTTATTGGACATTTTGATCTGTATCTTATTTGATTATTAAGGATGCTACACAAGATCTCCTTAACTCCTTGGAATGTACTATTTTTTTTACACTTTATCTTTTATTTTTCAATTTTTTTCCTTTTATTTGGTTATATTATTATGAAACTATAACTTTCCACTCATATGACCTTTACATAGCCTTGATTTGTTTAACTATATTTATCTTTTATTTTTCAATTTTTTGTTTGATTTGGTTATATTATTGTGAAACTATAACTCTCCTCTCATATGAGCTTCATATAGCCTTGATTTGTTTGGTTATATTGGTAATTTTTAACTTATTAGAGCATTAATATATATTTGGTAACTATTAAAATAATAATTTATTATTATTTATGTTTATTTTCTTTGGCGATTTATATTGATTACAAATTAAGTTTGATTGAGGCAAACAAAATATCGTAAAACTCATCTGGATACACATATATATGTATATATTCAATTTAAATATTCATTAATGAATTTTTTAATTTTGAGTAATTGTGAATTCAATGTGAGACATTTCAATTTGTACCTAATTTGATGATTGAGATTGTCATAGTCAAGCTTTTTTGTATCATGGAAAGAAACTTTCTCTTATAATTTATCCTTTTCTTCAAGTATTTTCCTTTGATTTTTGATACTATTTTAGTCTAAATCTCCCCGCATGCGAGGTTCTCAGTTTTCTTTGTTTTGGTTATTTTACATTACTTAAATTGATCTCCTTAAGGATTATATTTATTTACTAAACATTAATGTAAACTATTATAATATTATGTGAATTTACATTTTAATTCATAGTAATTCTAATTGTTGTTTGATCGAGATAAAATAAATGATATTTGGGTTACTTTGCCAAACTTTATATAAATAAATATATATTTTTTATATTTTTAAGATTATATTCTAAGCATTTTGGCATGCTTTATGAGACATTTTAATTCACACTTAATTTGATTATCAAGGTTTTGTAGTTGATCTCATTATTATCTTATAATATATTTTCATATAAAATTTATCTCATTTCTTCAATTTTTTTATTTTTTTTAGTTATATTCCAAATGTCCTGAAGTGTGAGACTTTTATCACTTTGATTTGTTTATCTCACATCACTTCAACTTATCTCATTTTATCTTTAAACTATATTTACTAAATATTAAAATGTATATTTTCAATTTTTTAATATTTAATTTTTAGGCAATTGGCCGCTTTTGAAGACATATCGATGATGTCACATGCAATCTCTTTAGCATCATGGAATATAACTTTCTTATATAATTTTTCCCATTTCATTTAAGTTTTCCATATTTGGTTAAAAAACAATGAATCTCTATTTCTCCACTCTTATAACCTTTACATTGCTTTGATTTTGTAAGATTACATTACCTTAATTTATCTTATTTACAAAAATATTTTCTCTTCGAGCAATAAGTTGTTATTATTTTTTTTTTGCTTTTGCAATTCTTAGGCATTCCAAACAAGTTCTGATTGTGATGAAACAAATGTTGACAATCTCATCTTGACGAGCTCTATCCAATTAATTAATCATTATGTTGGATTATAGTAGCTTATTTTCTATAGTTTTGGTATGTTTTAAGAGATACTTTAACTCTTACAATGCTTGTTGATTAAGGATGTTATACTCTACTTCTTTAGTGTCTTGGAGTGTAACATTTCCCAATAATTTATCTTATTTTAGCAAGTTTTCCACTTTAATTTAGTTATATTACCATAAAACTCTAAATCTTCTCTTATGTAATTTTTTGCTTTGACTTAATTTGGTTAAATTACATTGCTTCAATTTTTCTATTTTATCATTTAATATAAACAAACTAAATATTAAAATAATATTTTGTTATTTTTAATGTTATTTACTTTGGTGATTCATAGTATTCATAATGAGGCTAAGTCAAGCTAAAATATGAGTGAGTCAACTTCACTCGACAAGCTCTAAAAAATTTATTATTTATTTTTTTATTTTTTAAATATTTTTTTATCATTTTGGAATTCTCTATGGAATAGTTTGGTTAGCATATAATATAATGATTGAGGGTATTGCACCTAATCACCTTGGGTTTTATCACACTTTACATGACATTTTGAAATGTACCTAATTTGATGATCAATGATGTTGTGCTTGATCTTCGATGTAGCATGAAATACTAATTTCCAATATAATTTGTTCTTATTTGTAGAAATATTTTTATTTGTTGTTGTATTCTAACTCTAATTTTTCTCTGATGTGACCTTCACTTATCATAAATTTTGGTCCATGAAATTCATTTATTTTTGCTGGTTTGATCTTTAACATATATTGGCTTAGTATTGGAATTATAATTGGTCATTATAAATAAATTTTTTTTTTGTAAGTTATAGTAATTCGTAATGATCTCTAAAGGTAATCAAACAAACAGCATCAGACCTGTCTCATTCAGCACGAAGAAATAAAACATTCAATTTGATCTTTTTAAATATTTTTTCTATTATTTGGAGATGTTTTATGAAACGTATTAACTTGTACCTATTTTCATGATCAATAATGTTGCACTTGATTCTAATGTCTTAGAAAAAAATTTCTTATTAAATTTGTCTCATTAATTTTAAATGATTGTCTTTGATTTAATTAAATTACAATGTAACTCTAAATCTACTCTCATGTCCAATCTTTGAAAGAAACTTTCTCATACAGTTTTTCTCATTTTTTCAAAGTTTTAACCTTTTTTCATATATTGCTATGAAGCTAAAGTTTTCTCACATATAACCTTTACATTTTTATGATTTGGTTAGACAACATTGCTTCAATTTTTCTTATTTTAGCTTTAATATATTTTAACTTAACAAAAAATAACTATTTATTGATTCCCATTTAATATCACAAATGAGAAAGTGACACAAGATCTCCTTAATTGAAATTAACTTTTCCAAATAGTTTATCTCCTTTATTTTATGGCATTTGCTATGATTTATTTATATTTAAATGTAGCTTTAAATCTCATTTCTTTTCTACAAAATTAAGACTTACATCTGGTGTTATTACATTAGCTCAATTTATTATATTTTCACTTTAACATGCACTTAATTACTAAAAAATAATATTTTATAATGTTTATTCTTATTTTTTTTATTCATAAAATCCTGAACAAGGTTAGATCAAGAAAGAACAAATGTCATTGGAATGCAATTTTGTCAAATAAGCTATCTAATTTTTTAAACTATTTAATTTTGTTTCGTTATTGTTCTTTGTAAATCTAAACATTTTATCATATGATGCTTACATTAATTTGTTTTGGTCAAATTATAATGTTTTAATTTTTTCTTATTTTAAATTTGATATATTTTTACTTAATATTAAAATAATAATTTTTATTATTTATGCTTATTTAGTTTGGTAAACTAAAGTAATTACAAATGAAGCCTAATCAAGGTGAAACAAAGGCCATCATGCATAACTTAATGAGATTTATCGAATAAAATATAAATTTATATGATGTGAAACATTTTTTATCAAGCGTTTTGGCATGTTTTATGAGATATTTTAGTTTGTCCCTTATTTGACAATCGAAGATGTTATATTTGATCCCCTTAGTTTCCTAGAATGTAACTTTTCCACAAATCATTTTTTCAAATTCCCTTGTTTTATTTTGTTGTAATACAAAGAAACACTAATTTTCTAGACGTGCACCCATTACATCACTTCTGTTAGTTATATTATATTTCTTTAATTAATTCAATCTTAGTTGTATTAAATGTTATTGAATATTACAAAAATAATTTATTATTATTTATGTTTAATTAAATAGGTAATTCATAACATTTCTAAATTTGGTCGAATGAAGAATAAACAAAAGTTATTAGAGTGACCTCAATGTGCTTTATTTACTTAAATAATAATTTTTATTTATTTTAAAAATTATTATTTTCTAGGGCTTTCACATGCTTTATAAGAAATTTTGACATTAACCTGATTCAAAACTGAGAGTTTTACACTTAATTACCATTATGTTTTTAAAGGAACTCTACAGTGTGAATTATATTATTTTTTCAATTTATTCTTTTATTTATCTATATGACAATGGAATACTAGTTGTCTACACAAGTGCTTTTACATTGCCTTAATTTGGTTATATTATATTGGCTAAATTTATCTTATTTTAGCATTAATACATATTTACGTAATATGAAAATAATAATTTATTATTTTTTATGCTTATTGAACTTGGTAATCCACTATAATTCCAAACGATGCCTACTCAAGATGGAACAATTACTGTTTGACTCATCACAATGACCATAATTAAATTAAATAATCATTTATAAATATTTAAATGTCTTACTTTCAAAGGATATTTTAGAAGGTACTTTTATTCATGCTTATTTTGATGATTAAGAATATTACACTTAGTCTCTTAAGTATCATGATATGCAACTCCCACAAATAATGTATCTCAAATTTTAAATATTTTTTTATTAAATTTAGATTTAATGCTATGAAACACTCATCCTCCTCTTATATGACCTTTTCATCTATTTGATTTATTTGTGTCATTGTTCTTTTGTTTAACTCTTTTTAGTGGTAATAATACTATTTGTTAATAAAATAATAATTTACTATCCAATTAAATATTCATTGTAATTACAATTGAGGTCAAATTGAGACTAAACAAAGGGCCTTCAATTAATATCAACAAGCATTATCCAATTAAATATTCATATTAATAATTGTAGGTATTGCATTCTTTTTGAGATTTTGTCATGTTTTATGAGTCATTTAGATTTGTACTTCAATTAATAAGCAAGGATGTTACACTATATGTCATTATTATTCTAGAATGCAAACATTTTTTTATTATTGATCTCATTTCAACAAATTGTTCATTTTTTTTGTTATATTACTATATAACTCAAAATTATCTCTTTTGTGGTATTTGCAGTACTTTGATTTGGTTGTAATACATTACTTTATTTTTACTAATTTCCTTTTTAAAATTTTTTTTCTTATTATTTCATAAGTTTTTTTACTTTAATTTACTTTGGTAATTCATAGTAACTCCAATTGAAGATAGATGAGGGAGAAAGAAATATCATAGGACAAGTCAAAACGAGGTCTATAAAATTAAACATTCCATGTATATTTTTTAAAATATTTTTATTTGAAGGGCTTTAGCTTATTTTATGACTAATTTTAATTCTCTTATTGGATAATTCAGGATGGTACACTCGATCTTGTTTATATCTTCATTCTACATTCTCATTTAATTTACCTCATTTTCTTAAAATTTTTCGATTTTTTTTATTATATTACTACAAAACTATTATTTTCATGTAATGTGGGCCTTGTACTATATTGAATTTTTTATTTTATAGTGCCACATATTATCCTATTTATCTTTAATATGTATTGATTAATATTAAGAAAATAATTTGTTATTATTCATGATTATTTAATTTTTGTAATTAACTCTTTTTCATTTGAGGTTTAATGGAGCAAAAGAAAGATTGTTGAACTAATCTCAAAGTCTCTATCTACCAAAATGTTAATTTTTATAATTTTAACTATTTTATTTTTTAGGGCTTTTACATACCTTACATGACTTTAGATTCATACCTAATTTGGGAATTATGGGTAATACTCTCAATCTCCTTTGCATTTTAAAATGAAAGTTTCTTATACAATTTATGTCATTTACCAAACGTTTTTGCTTGATTTCTTTATATTACCATGAAAATCAAATTCTTGCCTCATGTAACCTTTACTTCCCTTGTATTTAATTACATTACACTATGTTAATGTATATCAAGTATTTAAAAAATAATTTTTTATTATTTAGGCATGTTTAGTTTGCCAATTGAAAGCACTTCCAAATGAAGTTCAATCGAGACAAAATAAATGTTATTAAACTTGTCCTAATTAGCTGTATTAAAATAAATAATTACTTTTATATTTTTGAAATTTAATTTTCTTGATTTTTATTACACTTTACAAGTCATTTTGATTCATGGTTAATTTTATTATAAGGAATGTTACACTTCACCATCTTACAATCTTTGAGTCCAACATTCTCATAATACTTAGCATATTTCATAAAATATTTTGCTTTGACTTTTTCAAATTACTATTTAGCACAAAATATCCTATTGGAGGCCTTCACATTGCTTTCAATTTGACATTATTGAAATTTTGCTAATTGTTTTATTTGTTTATATTTACTTAATATTAAAATAATCATTTTTTAATATTGTTTATTTTTTCTTTCGCAACTTGCTATAATTCCAAAACTTTTATTACTGAGATGAAACATATTTCATTGGACTAATCTTGATGAACTTCTCCAAAAAAAAATGTTAATTTGTATTTTTTTAAAACAATTTATTTCTTAAGTTTCAAGCATGTATTAAAAGTCTTTTTTATTAGAAACTTATTTGATTATCGAGGACGTTATACTTCACTTTAGAATATTTAAATGCAACTTTCTAAAAAAAAATTTTAATTTCCTAAAATCATTCACTTCGATATTGTAATTTTATTTGATTTCATTAGACTACATTTCCTTAATTAGTCCCATTTATGCTTTATCATATACTAGCATAAAATTAAAATGAACTTAATTGTACTTTATGCTTATTTCATTTACTAATTTGTAGTAAATCAAAAATGGTCCAACTGAGATGAAACAAGCATCATTAGACTTGTCCTCATATGCTCTCCCCAATTAAATAACTTATATTTTAGGGTTCTTACATATTTTATTGGTCACCTTAATTCATATAAATATTATGATTAATAAAGCTATAGTTCATCTACATATTTTTTTTCAACTTTCTCATACAATTTATTTGATTTATTCAATCACTTAACTTTCATTTATTTAGATTATAACATAACTCTAAATCTCTTATTTTGGGACCTTTATAATGCATTTATTTTCTTACATTACATTCCCTAAATTTTTTTATTTTAGATTTAATATATATTTACTTAATAGAAAAGTAATAATTGATTATCATTTATTAATATTACTTTTTTATAGTTACAAATATTTCAAAAATGGTCCAATCAAAAATAAATATGCATTATCGGACTTTTTCTCCATAAGTTCTATAGTTGTAAACATTTATTATATATTTTAAAATATTTTATATTTTTATTTCAGCAATCTTTACAGAACATTTTCATTTATACCAAATATGATGATTGAGGACATTAAATTTAATCTCCTTAGTATTTTGGAATGTAGCTTTCTAGATTAATTTCTCTCATTTCATGATTATTTTTTATTTGGTTATATTTCTTTAAAACTCTAATACTACTCTCATTTGTCCTTTACATCTTTCTAAATTGATCAAATTATATTTTTTCCATTTATCTTATTTTAGAAATAATAAATATTATCCAAAATATTAAAAAAATAATTTATTAACTGTTTTATTTTTATTATTTTGGTAATTGACAAGAAATCTTGAGGTATAATGGAGAAAAATTAAACATCATTAAATTCTCCTTGATTTGCTATATCTAATTTAATATTCTTTTTTAATTGTTCTAAATATTTTATTTTCTATAGTTTTGGAATATGTTATAAGAAATTTTGATTTTCAACAAATTTGATCTTCAAAAGAATTACACTTGATCTTGTTTGTGTTTTGAAATACAACTTTCTTTAAAAATGTATCAATTTTTTCAAACTTATATTGATTTAATTATATTTCTATTTAACCTTAAATCTTTTTTTATGTGATGTGTATGCCAGATCAAGTTTTCATATTACATCATTTTAGTTACCACTTTTCAACTATAATATATATATTTTCTTTGTATTATAATGAAAATTTGTTAATTTTTACAATTATTTATTTTAGTATGTTATAAAAATTGTAAGTAGGATTGATTGATATGAAATTGATGTTGTTGGACTTGTCCTAATGGGCTTTATCTAAATAATATATTTTTAATATATTTAAATATTATGTTATTATTTATTTTTAACACATTTTATGAAACAACTAAATTCGTACATTTTTATGATCAAGGATGTCACACTCAATTTTCTTGGTATGATCAAATGAAACCTAGCCTACAATTTCTACCATTTTTCTAAACTTCACATTTTGATTTGCTATTGTTACCATGGAACACCAATTCAACTCCTATGTCATCACTATAATGTTGCAATTTGGTTATAATACATTCCATCCATTGAACTTATTTTACCTTTGTTATATATTTGATAAAAATAAAATGGAAATTTATTTTTTTCATGGTTATTTTCCTCAAAAATTTTCTGTAATGTCAATGTGGTCATATGGATATAAGATAACATGTTTGGACTCATCTCAATGAGATCAGATTAACTAAATATTTTTTATATATATTTAAATATTTTTATTTTTTAAGGTTTTGGACAATTATATGACAAATTTCAATTTATAGCTTATTTGATGAACAGGGAGATAGTACTCGATGTCCTTGGTACTTTGAATGTTGCTCTCTTACAAAATTTATCTTGTTCCTTTAAATCTTTGACTTTGATAATGTTATATTATATTACTATGTTTTTGTTACATTATATTACTTCAACTAATGTTGTTAAGTTTCATTATATATTTACTATATATTTAAATAATAATTTATTCTTATTTATGTTAATTTTTTTAATAATTTAATGTAGTTTTAAAGAGGTCACATTGATACGAGACAAAAATAATTGGACTCATTTAAATGAGCTCTAATCAGCAAAATATTCTTTTTCATAATTTTTAAAATGTTTTTTAGGGAATTGGAATGATTTATTGGAATTTCTATTTGTGTCAGATTCTTATCTTATTATCTTATGATGCTTCTTCCACATACAATTCAACTCATTTTTTCAAATTTATTATCAAATCTTAATTCTTTTTTTGCATGACCTTCATGACCTTTTTAATTTTCTTATTTTGAACCAATTCTACTCTCATGTAACATTTATATCACTTTGATTTGGTTAGTCTAAATTGTTTTATTTTATTTCATCCAAGGTTTAATGTATATTTAATTCATAATCAAAAAATTATTAACGATAAATATTTTTATTTATTTATAAAATCTGCAATAATTCTAAATGAGATCTCATCATGGAGGAAAAATTACAATCGAGAAACGATTGTAATTTTTTTTAGTGTTTTTTGCATTTTATGCAGCCTTTCAATTTTGTAGCTTATTTGATTGTCAATGATGTTTCACCTGATCTCTTTAAATCATGGAACCTTGCATTCATGTCTAATTTCTCTTATTTCTATAAAATGTTTACTTTATTTTTTTATAATACTATGTAACTCTTAATCCTCCATCATGTGACCATTTTCATTGCTATAATACGGTTATAATATAATATTTAAACTTTTTTCTATTTTTTTTCTTTCATATATATATATATATATATTTGCTTAATATTAAATAATTAGTTCACTCATATATGTGATTAATTTGCATTGTAAGTTTATTAATTCTAAATGAGATGTATTTAGGATGAAACAAAGGTCATTTCACTCATCTTAATGAGCTTTATATAATTAAATATTTGTTTATATATTTTAAGGAATTTTAACTTTTTACATGTCTTTAGATATTAACATTCATATCTGATTTAACAATCAAGAGTGTTACATTATATCTCTAAATTGTCTTGGAATGAAACTTTTTTGAAAATTTTATCTAATTTGATCAAACTCTTAGCTTTGATGTTGTTGTGTTATTATGAAAATCTAAATATCCTCTCATTATTAATTAGTATTAATTTTCTTTAGCATTATTATAGTGCTCTAAGTTATCTTATTTCAGCTTTGTTATAAGTTTATTGAAAACTAAAAAAATTTTATTAGTTTCTAATCCTTATTTAATTTTGTAATTCATAGTAATTGCAAATGTGGTTTGATAAAGACGAAACAAATATCTTTAGACTACCTCAAAAAGCTCTACTAAATAAAATATTTATTTTTATATTTATATAAATTTTATTTATAAGGTTGTTAAACTCTTTGTAAGAAATTTCAATTTTTACATTATTCTACTAGTAAAGACGTTACACTCGATCACCTTAATCTATTTGAATGCATCTCTCCTATAACAACCATCTCGTTTCTTCTAATACTTTACTTTGATTTTATTGAATTATTATAAAACTCTAATTTTTTCTCTCATGTGAACTTTACATCACTTTTATTTGATTATATTATATTGTTTCTGTTTATCTCTTTTTCAGGTTTACGATTTCTTTGATTAATATTGAAATAATATTTTATTGTTATTCATGCTTCTTTAGTTTGGAAATTTATAGTAATTCAAACAATGTTTGAATAAGATAAAAAAAGCTAGACTTATATCAATATAATTTAAAGATAATTTTTTTATGTTTATATTTTATTTTCTCTTTTGTTCGAATGCAATTTTTGTACAATTTATGCCATTTTCCAAACGTTTTAATTTAATTTGTTATATCAAAATGAAACTATAACTCTCCTCTAATATGACTTTTTCTTCTTTTGGTTCGTTTATAGAACATTGCATAATGTTGCTTATTTTAGTAGTAATATTCATTGCATGACATTAGGTTAATAATTTATTATCATTTATGCTTATTAAGCTTGGCCATTTGTTGTGATTCTAGTCTAGGTTTGATCGAGGAAAGTCAAATGTTCTTTTGCACATCTTCATTCACTATATCAAAATATATATTCATTTTTATATTTTATGGCATTACATTTATTATGTGTTTTACATATTTTATCAGTCATTTCTGTTCATACTTGATTTGTTGATTGAGAATGTTACACTCAATCTCTTTCGTATCTTGGAAGTTAACTTTCCGTTACTATCTATCCCATTTCTTCCAATTTTTCATTTACGTTTGGTTATATTACTATGTAACTCACGATATCTTATCATATGAAATTTAAATATCATTTATTTTGTTATATTATATTTCTTTAATTTATCTAATTTCTCAATAACAACAAACAAGGCCTAATCGAGATGAAAAAACATTTTTAGACTCATCTTGACAATCTCTATCCAATTAGTCATTTATATTTGTATTTTTAAAAATTTAAATTTGCATGACTTTTTTATATTTTATGAGATATATTGACTCATACATGATTTTATGGACATGGATGTTATGATGAATATCTATACTATCTTTGAATGCAACATCCTCATATACTTTATCTCATCTTTTCAAAATTTTAACTTGATTTAGTTAAATCACTATGACTCTCAAGTTTTCATCTCTTATGATTTTTACATCACTTTAATTTTTTTTATGTTGCCTTACTACCATTTATCTCATTTCACTATTGTTATACATTACTTCATTTTGAAATAAGATTTTATTATTATTTTTCATGACTTATCTAATTCACAAAAATTACAATCGAGAAACGATCATGGTGAAACAAACCTTGTGGGGCTCGTGATGATGTGGTGTATCCAATTAACTATTGACATATAAATTTTGGAAAGTTTATTTCATAGTGTTTTTCTTATTTTATAAGACATTTTAATTCGTACCTAAATCGACAACAAACAGTTTAGTGCTTAATATGCTTTGTATTTTGGAATGTAACTTTTACCAAAAAATTTCTTATTCTTTACTTTGTTTTCATTTCATTTATTTATATTTGTTTAATGCCAAATCTTCTTGTTAGTAATTTTTCCATCACTTTGATTCCAATACATTAGATTCATTCAATTTATTGTATATTAGTTTTAACATATATTATTGTAATACTAAAAGAAAATTTTGTTATTTATTTTTTCAAATAATATAGTAATTCAAAGTAATTACAAATGTGGAATGATCAAGACGAAACTAAATTTATTTAACTCCTCTTGACGAGCTTTATCTAATTAAAAATTTATATTAAAACATTTTTTATTATTTTATTTTCTATCATTTTGATATGACTTTTTAGACCTTTTGATTTGTATCTTATTCAATTGTTAAGGATTCTACAAATTTTTTCATTTGTAAAAATTTTTAACTTTGATTTTGTTATATTATGATGTATTTTTAAATTTTCTCATATTAGCATTTTAAGTCTTTAGTTCTATTGTATTTCATTACCTCAATTTAACTTATCAAAATAACAATTTATGTTTACTTATGTTTCCTAATATTGTTGATTTGCTAATTTTTTATGAGGTTCGATCAAGAGGAAACAAACGTTGTTGGACTAGACTTGACTTGACTTGCTTTCATCAATTAAATAATGAAATTTAATTCTTTTAATTATTTTATTTTCCTTATTTTTCATGTACTTTAAAACTATTTTTATTTGAACTAGATTTAATTGTCAAAGATGTTGCACTTGATCTCTTTAGGTTATCAGAATTTAACTTTAATGTTAAATTAATCTCACTAAATCAATTTTTTTCTTAGCTTTTGATATTATATATTGAAACTATAGTTCTTATATTGTGTCACCATTACATCACTTGAATTTGATTATATTACATTGTTTCAATAAATGTCATTTCTTCCCTGATATATATTTACTTATTATTAAAAAATAAATTTATTATTATTTATACTTATTTTTTAAAATTTTTTTTAATAATTCTCAATGAGGTCTAATGGAAAGAAAATAATTACTTGGACTTCCTTATATAACCTTTATTCAAATATATACTCATTTTTATAGTTTTAAATACTTTATTTGTTTTGTTTTTTGGCAAGCTTTGGGGCTTAATTTGATTCGTACCTAATTTAACGTTCAAGGAAGTTACACTTGATATCCTTCATGTCATTGAATCTATTATCCTTTACAATTTCTCAAAAGACTTATTTTGAATTAGCTACACTCCTATAAAACTCTAATTCATCTCTCGTTTGAACTTTCTAACACTTTTATTTGGTTATAGTACATTGCTTCTATTTATCTCATTTGAGATATAATATATATTTTCTTTTATTAAAATGATAATTTACTATTGTTTATGCTCATTTAAATATCTTATTTTAATTATTTTTATGTAATTTTGTAGACTTTTTCATTTGAACCTAATTTGATAATCAAGAATTTCATACTCGATCTTTTCAATATCTTTTAATGTGAATTATTATATAATTTATCTCATTTCTTAAAATTATTTTCTTGATTTGAATATGCAAGTACAAAAGTCAAATTCTTCTCGTGTGTGACTTTTATATCACTTTGATTTGGTAATATAATAGAACTGCTTCAATTTATCTTATTTTTGGATTAATAAATATATTTTTTTAATGTTAAATTACTATTATTCAATATTTATTCCAATTTTTGTAATTTGAATTATTCCAAATGAGGGTGGATTGATACTAAACAAATATCATTTTACTCATCTTGATGAGCTCCACTCTTTTTTATGTGCATGATATATGACACTTTTTTTATTTATTCTTAATTTGAGGATCAAGATTATTACACATGATCTTATTTGAATACAACTTTTGAAATAATGAGATAAATTGTTTAGGATAATTCCTTTCTAAGATAGTTAGGAAATCGAATGCAACATCTCAACTCACTAAACAAGATATGAATAGAATTGTTTCACAAAGCTTACAAAAACAATAAAAATAAAAACATTTAAATTTTGTAAAAATTATTTAATTCGATAGACCTTCTCTAAATGACTCCAATGAGTTTCCTTTTATCTCGATTGGAGCTCTGTTAAAACTATTACAAATTACAAAAATTAAAAAACATAAATAATAAAAATAAAGTAATACTTTAATATTAAGAAAATGTATATTATAGCTAATAAAATTTAAAAGAAAAGTAATGCAATATAAACAAATCAAAGATATGCAAGGGTTACAAAAGAGAAGAATTAGATAGCACTATGACCTAACCAAAGAAAAACGTTTGAAAAATACTACATAAAGCTTTGCAAAACGTTGCATTCTAATGTTTTAATGAGATTGAGCATGACATCCTTGATCAAAAAATTAGGTATAAATCAAAATGTGTTTCAAAAAGTGCAACTCCCTAAAAAATTAAATTTTTAAAATATCAAAGAAAATATTTCATTTAGTCGTTCTCATCGAGAGAAGTCAAATAACTTTGATTTTTCTTGAATGAACCTTGTTTAGTATTAAAATAAATTACAAAATTAAATAGAAATAAATATTAATTAATTTTTTTATAATAAATAAATATATAATAAAGTTGTTGAAGATAAATTGATGTAATGTAATATAAGAAAATCAGAGCAACATGAATCTAATATGAGAGAAGCATTAGAGCTACATAGTATATCAAAAAGAAAAAAAATTAAATAATATAACAAGTTGTTCAAAAAAGTTGAATATTAAGATAATAACAAGATAAAGCATAATATTCTCTATTATCAAATAAGGTACTATTCAGAATGTTTGTTAAAGTGCGCTAAAATAATAAACAATAAAATATTTTAAATCAAAAAATTTAATATTTTAAATAAAAAGTAGTCTAGCTTAATCTATTGATGTTTTTTCATCTTTATTGGGAAACTTAAAGGTTTCTTTTAATTATTGCATAAAAGAAGAATAAATATATTAATAAATTATATTAATATTAAGTAAATATTTATTGAAGGTAAAAGATTTAAATTAAAGTAATGTATTATAACCAAATGAAAGATATAGAGGTCACATGATAGGAGATTTGGAATTAAACACTTTGAAGGAATGAGATAGATTGTACTAGAAAATTACATTCCAAGATACTAAGAAGATCGAACAAAATATCCTTAGTTGTCAAATTAGGTACCACTTAGACCATCCTGTAAAGCATTCTAATACCCTAGACACAAATATTTAAGACTATAAAAATAAATATTTAAATACAATAGCCCATTGACATGAGTCTAATTATTGTTTTTCACCTTCATTAGCACTTGTTTAGAATAATATTGAGTTAGCAAAACAAATAATCATATGTTGTAATCAATTATTATTTCAATATTAAGGTAATAGGTATTATAGTCAAAATGAAATTATATGAAGCAAAGTAATAAAAGAAAATCAATGTGAGGTCACACGATAAAAGATTTAGAAAAACATAGTAATATAACCTTAGGTAAATATATACTAATAATTGAATGAGTTAGATTGAAATAATATAATGCAATCAAATAAAAGAGATGTAATACTCATAAGAGATGACATTTTGTGTTACGTTACAATATAAACTAATCAAAGCAGAAATTTAAGAAATGAAACACATATTAAGTGAAAGTTACATTCCAAGATACAATTGATATTGACTATAACAACCTTGATCATAAAATAAGTTGTGAATCAAAAAATATTTTAAATCTTATGATAATCATAAAAGATAAACTATTAAAAACATAAACTATGATTGTTTAATTAGAGACTGGTTATCAAAATGAGTCGAAAGACACTAATTTTGTCCTAATCAAACCTAGTCTTGACCGAGTTGGAATAATTATAAATAATAACAATGATAATAAAAAGTAGAAATATGTTAAACCTAAAATGAATTTAATTAAGCAGAGTAATATAAACAAATCAAAGAATGAAATAGTAGGTGATGGGAAATTAGAGTTTCATTACAATATAATAAAATCAAAATGGAACATTTGATGAAATGAAATAATTTGTGTGAGAGAGTTACCTTCAAACATGTAAAGAAGATCAACTATAATAATCTCGATCATGAAATCAAGCACAAAATGCCTCAAAGTTTTCCAACATTATAGAAAAAAATTTATATAACATAACAACAAATAGTTAATTCTAATAATGCTCATCGAGGTAAGTCTAACAATCTTTCTTGCATCCCTATTGAGCTTCATTTGCAATTGCAACAAAATACCAAATAAATGAACTTAAATAATAGTGAATTATTATTTTAATGTTCAGTAGATAAATAGATTAAAAAATGATATAAATTGAGGTAATTTTATATCACCAAATTAAAGCTATGTAATCAATATAGGAGATTTAGAGTTGTAATTTAATGTAAGAAAATAAAAATAAACAACATCAATGGATTTGGTAAATTATTAAAGAAATCTTCTTCCTAAGATGCTAAACCAATCAAATGAAACTCAACTGATAAATAAATCAAGTGTTAATCAAAATATCTTGTAAAGTATGCCAAAATCATTGGAAAAAACATCTTAAAAAATAAAACTTAACATTTAATTGGATAAAGCTCATTCTGATGACTTAAATGAAGTTTGCTTCATATCAATTGCACCTCATTTGGAATTACTATGAATAAACAATGTAAATTAGCTTAAATAATAATAAATTATTATTTACATATTAAGTGAGCATATATTAAAGTAGGTGTAAGCCAATTTTAAACAATTAGAACCAAATAAAAAACATGTGGAGGTCAAATGAGAAGAAAATTAGTGCTATAGAATAATATAATCATATTAAGGAAAAAAACTCTAATAAATGAGATAAATTGAACTAGAAAGTTGTTTTACAAAATTGAGTGCAACATGCTCATTTGTTATGCTATGTAAGGATCAAAATGTCTAGTAAATCTTGGAGAATGCTTTAAAAACATGTTAAAAATATAAAAAGAATATTTTGTGAGATAGAGTTTGTCGAGGTTGGCCCAAAAATTATTTGTTTGATCTCAAATAGAGATAAATTGAAGATAATTAATATAACGAAATTAATATGTTTTGAAAGTCACATGATAATCACACCTTAGCTCACATATCATTTTAATTTTGTTATAAAAAGTTTTGGATTAGAATTATCTTATTTTCAACATAATTAGAAGACATTGACAACCTAATTAGATGAGAAATGTTGATAAGACATACTCTAATTATTATTTTTTCAATTCATCTAATTATTCAACTATTTTAATAGAAATTGTTGTACCACAAAAATTGAACAAAAAGTGTTTCCTCGAAAGGTACACATGTTTTTTTAAGCATATCAAAAGCTGACACTAATTATCATAAGAGATTTATAACATTTACAATAATGTCAAATCTAAAAATACAATTTTGAAATAATCAAATCGACATAACAACTACAAAATAAAATATTTTATCTCCAAAAGATAACCCAATTATTAATTCTTTATCATATAACACAATAAAGAAATTTAACCATAGTTCATGAATTGCTAACTAGAATCTAAAGAACTAGTTGAGTTTATTTAAGGACACATGTTCAACATGTACATGCATCCATCACTTTAAATAAGACCATCCACATGTCCTTTAAAATATATAAATAAAAAAATCATAATCTTCTAAAAATTAAGCTATCAAACTTAGGTGGACCTAAAGTTTCTAATTTCTTGGTGCTTTAGAAATTTGACTTATATTGTAAGCACATAATAAGCATAAAGCCTAGTAGGTAAATAAGTTTTTATGATTATCATCTAGAAATGTATATAAAGTGAATTAATAAAATCAACATATCAAGATTTAAAAAGAAGTATAACCGTATAAGAGCGTGTGATCTAATGGTGGAATTTTATAAAATAATCAACACATAAGATGATGCATAATTGCTGCTTGTAATATGTTCATGCAGTCACATCTCACTATCCACTATAATTGATTTGATTCGTATTAAATAAAATCTTCTTATATGCTTTCATAAATGACTTTGATTCTTCTTGATTTTAATGCAATTATAATTTTGGCATAGATACTTGCCAATTGATTATTATTCCACAACTATAAGGTCTTAATTTGCTTATGTCATTTCTACTTGATGAA
This sequence comes from Vanilla planifolia, assembly GCA_023846275.1. Classification (NCBI taxonomy): domain Eukaryota; kingdom Viridiplantae; phylum Streptophyta; class Magnoliopsida; order Asparagales; family Orchidaceae; genus Vanilla; species Vanilla planifolia. Next base: position 419,900 of record JAIUJO010000122.1, on the reverse strand, counting down.
AATAGTATATTATTCCTATGTTATTTCTACTTGAAGAAAAGAATATATATCCTATATCACATTATCTAGTATTGCTTCGTAGCATATAGAACAACTTACAGACAAATCACTTCATGTCTATCTCATAGCAGATCTTAGCTTTAAGTTGCTTGATCACATAACAAGTTACTTCTCATATATCATATCTATATCATAGTAGATCTCATTCAAGATACTTAATCACTTTATGAGTGACTCATCATATAACATATACTTGCCCTAATGGATCTAATCAAAAGCTACTAAATCATACAGGAATGAGTTAGATTGTATCTCTAGGTTTTAGATCTTCCAACAAGTAGCTAATCATTTATTATGTTAGTATTGCAATAGATGTCATCTCTATCTACTAGATCAAAAGCATGTAGCTGATCATATATCAACTGGGGTCTAATGCAAGCGGCACCATATCATAGTACATCATCTCATCTCCACTCATATTAATTGAAGATTATGAAAATTAGAGTTCATGTGATCAGCTAAATATCAATATTTATTAAACTCATTCTATCCATAATAAATCAATGTCTTAATGTTACCATCACCTATAAAATCATCATAATAAATCTTACATAGCTAGAATCATATCTGGTACTCATGCACTCTTTTGTCAAAGGCACCTATATTTTTTATTTTTTATTTTGTTTTTATTTCTCATCTTCCTTCTACTCTCTTTCTTATTCTTTTTTAACATTTTAGATAACTATTATCACAAATTTAATCAACAATTTCACTTAACTATTTTTCATTTCACATTTTTCATAACTAATATGTAATAATGATGTAGAACATTAAGCAAAAAGAGGGAAAATATTCCTTGAAATTAAATATTGAATAATCACAACAAAATAACACATTTATATTATAATTATTTAAAATTTTCCAACCAACTCACCTTGGGAAAATTCTTATATTTACATTTGTTTTCCTTCAACTTCTTATAAATGAATGATGAAACACCAATTTAAAAAGAGTTACAATTCTCTCAATAATCAATATTAATTCTAGAAACATTAATAAATCTGTGACCTTAATGTAACCTATTTAAGCTAAGTTTTTTATCAGATTGAGCAATCACATTAATAACCTTGTACTATTTTGTTGAGAAACTTCCAAGCCTCCTCGTTTAATAATAAAACTTCTCTAATATTACTAAAAAAAACTTTAAGTGTCTCTTAGTTTCTTTTCATATGCATCAAAGGTAAGAAAATACATAATAATGTAGATTATCCTTTCCCTGTATAAAAAATTACAAAAATAATAGTCAATCAGAATTGGTAGTGCTCCAATTTTTAAAATATATTCCAAATCAGGACATTAATGAGAGCTTGTATAAAATTCTTCAATGTCAACTCTAGTACAAATTAAAATTTTTCATTAAAACATGTAAGAACCATAAGAAAATAAAATATTTAAAAAGATAATAACTATTGTTTTATCGGATAAAGGCAATCAACGTGAGTCCAACCACAATAGTTTCATCTTAATCTTACCTCAATTAGAATTACTAATAACTACAAAGAAATAAACTTAAATAATAAAATAATTATTTTATTTAATAATTAGTTGCTGTAGTAGAATTGGATAAATTGAAAAAATTACATAGGAATTTCTTTAATCTCAATTAGGGAGGGCACCAAATCAATCCTATCATTTTTAATATGTTGAATAAACTTTCCCCTTGAAGTAGTGGTAGCGAGAACCAAGAACAAACACATGTTCCAATCCCCAAAGGGTGGCCTAGTAAAGCATGGCACATTGCCACTACCATGCTTCTTCTAAAGTCATAACAGTATGGTAGAAAGAAATACTTTATGTTAAAAGACTATATTCCATCTTAATTAAGATTTTTACCTATACCTTAAATTGAAGCAATAAAAGTTCTTGTTCCTATTGGTAAGGCTTTTAAAGGATATTAGTGACTTTTGTTGCACTCCATTTCTTTAAAGGATATTATTTACTCGACTATTTTTTAATCTTTTGCCAAATGACACAGCCTGATCGGATTCCCCCATCACTTAGGATTGGCCAAACCATGTGCAAGAGTTGTTAAAATGGAAACTTCCCCTTTCGACCTTCAAATTTCACATTATAATATTTTCTTCAAATTTCAAATTCCATAAACCTTGTCTATTCTCCAAAAAGACCACAACTAAGGGAATGGACATGGTAGAATCTGTAGGGAAAGAATATCCTATTGGGCATGACTCTATCCTGATTTTGTTAAATGACTTGAGAGGATAAAAGAAGCAAGAATCAACATGTTGATAGAATTAAAATACTTTTACTTTTAACATTATTTTTCTTATTCCATGAGATAGAGTTGGGGCACTACCTCTCCATTGGGCTCCAAGTCTGACCTCAGGTAGTCTATTTATGCAAAAGATATTGTCAGGTGGAGACTTTAATTAAGGTGACACATATGCTAAAAGATAATATAGGTGTCCTAAGATGAGCCCAGTGAAAGCAAATATCTTGTATGGAACAAAAGGATAAAGGATCATTTCATTGTAATTTTTATCATATCACAAACTATGAAAGCATGGCCTATTGATCATTTATGCTTTTAGAATTTGAAGCTGGTGGTGTCAAAATTGTTACCATAGGGATAATTGTCATATGGCAACCAAGGGCTTCATTGCAATGCTGTTCGATCCTTTGATTTTGGCCATTCTTATCATTTTTAAGTAGAATTCACCTAGTGTTAGATTATTATCTCATTAATTAGGAACATGAGCTGGGTTTAGACCATCATTAGATTGGTTTTACCATACTAATGAATGTGTCATGATAGAAATTTAATGTATTATGAAAGTAATCATTTATTCATAGGAGTAGTCATCATAATTGATAAAAAAGCTAATAATGTAAAGCAATCATGTGAAGGAATATGATTGAAATCCTCTAAGTTAGAATCCATGCTATGATACGATGAATAAACCCTACCATTTTTCGTAATGGCATATTTGTAAAAATTAAAACCTTAGAGGCTTTCCTATGTTGAAGGTTGAAACGGCTCACATTGCCCATTATGGAAGTTGCACAATGCAATATAGAAATTATAGCACTTCGACTTCTCCACAAATTATCACAATCCCTTGACATGCAATAAAATGTTGAACCAGATTTGTCCACACAAACTTAAAGATATCACATAGGTTTCAAAAATTTTACTTTCTTTCACATATCTAATGTTAATGACATACCTATAATTGTTCGATCTACTTAGGAAAAGGTGTCACTCTCTTTATTATATTCATTAGTTGTGATTATTTGGGCATAGTTGTGGAGCCACACTATTAAGAGACTTTCCAATTCCTTAATAGAATTGTTGCAATATGCAATCCACAAAGAGCATTACGCAATGCAATGTGGCTTGTGGTCAAGATGAAGTTAATTGATGCATTATGCACTAAGGTTTGTTCATGTTGGGCCATAGTCCTAGTTTCTCAAGGCAATGCACTATGTTCTGTCACTTTGTGACATCCTATGTGCATGACTTGTTGGGCCCACAAGGTGTAACTTTATTTGCGACTTTTAATGATGTTGACTACTTGCATGGTCATTAAGACACCTGCATTCTTCGATCAAAAAATTGTTGCAATATGTAATCCACAAGGGGAAATTCTAACTTCAAATGTTAAACATCATCTTCCAAATAGCAACATTAATATTCATTGATGAGAAACCCCACAACCAAACTCCATCCCTAGCTATATAAATATTTTGGTAAAATTCAAGTACGACCTGCATATGAAGCTACTTCATTAAGCCCACAGATCAAAGATTTCAATTCACCCCAATCATAGTGGATTGATACATACGACCTCCTTTCAAGAATAATACTTTCCTTAGTAACTAGTAATCTAAAACTCCCAATGCTTGTTTGAATTTCTATTTAAAACCACTAAATTATCTTAATTCTAAGGCTATCCTACAAAAAATATAGCTTGAAAGATTGTTCATGCTCACTAATTCTTTCTGAAGAAATCTCATGCTACTAGTGAAATAGAGTTTTAGAAAGCTAATTTTAATAAAAAAACATTACAAAAATGGTCATGCATTTAGATTCTATGACTTATAGGCTCCTTTGAACCAACACTAATGCAGCATAAAAGAAAACATTTTTTGCTACCCACTTCGTCAAAAATACACTCTATCCATATCAACTTAAAACTATGTGTAATCACAAGTTTTCTTTTAAAGTATTCCCTATAACATCAAAATAATATGGATATCCTCTAAATTTTCTTGAGAGATGAAGTTGTGTTGTATTACCTTATGTAATCCTATTTTGACTTATCTTGTCACCCTTTTTTTGTTTTTCAATTTTCCAAATTTCTTAAGTGTTCCACCTGTCAGTATTCATTATCTCACTAGAAATCCTTTCACTATGCTTTTTCCCTTGTTTCAAGCTCCTAGCTTAACCATTAAATTGGAAGAACTTGAAATGCTTGAGAAAACAACCTATATCTCCAAATTCTATAACAAAGTATATGCATAATTGACAAGGCCTTCCTCTACTTTCCTACTTCTTGGTGGACAACAATTTTTTAAGTTGTAAGGTGGCCCTCTCCCCAACTATACTGCTTCGATACACACTGCACAATAAGTTTCCCTTTAAACATTCCGTTATTTGATAATCAAATGTCCAAATCCTAGATCATAATCTTTTTTTAAAGCTACAATAAAAAGATTTGGAAAATGGAAAATGCTATAGTAGTTTGGAACTAGCATTCCCCAATCCTATGCAAAATCTTATAATGAGTGTCATGAACACCCTAGTCTACTACATAATTTCCTTGATAGCTTAAGTGGGATAGTATGAAGAACTCCATACCCTACCAAATGGTAAGCGCACCATGATATGTTCTCCTTTTCACTGTAGATGCAAAAAGATAATTCTCATTAATAGTGGCTGTTGTAGGCTCTAATTCAATCTCTACTTTCTTAATATTAAGGAATAACATTCGAAGGAGTTCCATGGCTTCAAGAATAGTAACAATTTCCATGGAAAAAAGTAAACTTGTAATCCACATTCTACTAGGATAGTGATAGGCTTGCCCAAGTCATCCTAAATAACAATATCAATTCTATCATCTAGAGTTTCATATATTATTATTCGATAGTTGATCTTCACCAACCCCAATAGAGAACTTCAATAAAAGGTAAAAAAAGACTTTGATGGCTAATAGAACTTTTGTTAGATGGGATTCGAGAAATGGAAAATGAGGTCACAAAAATAGTAACAAAATGAATACTCCTTTGAAGTGTAGTCAGATTAAGCACCTTGCTCATGTGTGCTCACAAATTTCTACTAAACGAAAGGTGATATATTGGTAAAGTAGCAAATTTGATTGTGTGAGATGTAGTTGCACCACATATATTAACCAACATCTAATTAAGAAGTTAATTTAATGAATTAAAATCTTTTCCATTTACCTAGTGAAGCATGAAATTAGCATTTATGAAATTGCCCACCCAAAATTCCATTGCCTTATAACAATCTCATAAGCTATGTTTTACATCCTCTTTCTTCTTATAGTCTTAAGGCCGAAGCACTTGTGTCTCAATACCTCTTATTCACAATTAAGCATGAGTTAGAAAAAAATTCAAAACAATTCTCCACATGAAAACACTAACTTGATGGTATAATTGTAGTTTCCAATCCCTCATTGCTTCATCTCTTGTTAAATTCTAGATTATAAACATGTTACTAAAATTAAATTTTTATTCCATCCTTTGTGATCACTATATTTGAAGTAAAACACATCCATTTTTTTTGTATTGGTCCAAGGAAAATGCATAATCTAAAATACCTAAGTGTGATTAAATTTTGTATCTTATCTTGGTACCACACTGCACATCATACTCCTTAACAAGCTCTGCTCCTTGATTTGGATGTTCACTTCCATGTTGATATAAGTAGGACACAATGTAATAGGAAGAATGCTATGTAAATTATCTAACAAGAATGTGACTTTCTACTCCTTAGTAATTCTACTAAATCATTCTTTCGTCTAAGCTATCGTAATATTTAGTAACACGCAAGTATGCAAGGCACCAAACAACATATAGAAATTACTGTCTAGCATACAATACTTGAATCTGAATGCCTAAACCAGTAGGTTGGCACCTTGAGCCAAAAACAACCTAAAATTCTTTACAATCAATGTCACATACCACGTTGAAAAATTACAAAGTCTAAGAGGTTCACACATCCTAGGAAGAGTTAACAAATTCCAACAACTATCATGCATAGCATTGCTAACATTAAAACTGCTTCATAAGTACTAAAGAATTAATTTCTCAAACACATTAAGAATACCTTTTGCAATTCAGGAGTGGACTATATAAAACACAAGAATTGTATCAAGGATTGAGTTGATCTTACTAACACACACCACCTCTGATAAAGGCCTTATCTTCCATCTTAACACGTAATTCTCAACACAATCAATTATAAATTTGAACTCTTTTTTTTAAAAATTTAGTTATTGCAATAATTTTTCCTAAATGTTTCAATTGAGTAGCTTGACTCATATTTAACTTTCTTGTGTTATCTTCCATCACTTATATTCCATCTCATTACTAAACAATGCTCTATGGTTGTTAAGATTTGTCACTAACTAGAGTGTTGCCCATACCACTTGATATTTTCTTGAATAGTCCCTATTGTAGCACAAGTTGTAAGTGCAAACTTAAACATGTCCTCACAATATAATGAGTGAGTAACTATTGGTGAGGAAGGGCCAACCATAATCTTAATTGAGTGATCTTGCCCTATATGGTGCTTAATAAGCCAATAGAGATACTTAAACACAATGGTAGAATGATATGGTTAAAGGGGACACTCATATTTATCGCCCACAGAAACTTCAATCCTCTAAAGATAGATCCCATTAAAGATAATCACAAATCTTGGTATAATGACACAATCCTCAACCCAATCACACAAAAGTTTTAGGAACCATAAATGCTTTGGCATATCAAACATTAATTTCATTGATCTTATTGTAAGACTAGTCCATGTCCAAATTTAATGTTATGAAACCCACTTTTGAACTAAATAAGTTTATATACATAGACATCTTCTATGCCAAAAATATATTGAGATATGACATGATTATACACAAAAACAACTTCTTCCATTATAATAATATTAGGAAGCACCAACTTTAGTCTACCCACAAAAACTTTAGTGACAACAATTTATCTAACATTGCAAAGGCTAACAAGTCTAAACTATTTAGGTTTTAAAGGAGCCTATAGTTTAGGAATTTGAATGTCCATTGTGTCTTTCGACCTTTTGGGCATAGAGCTATCTTTAAAGGGTTTTTAATTGTGATAATATCTACCTAGGAAATATTTCAATATCCATGCACAAACTTTATAAAGTTGCCATCCATATTAGGGGCTTTGATTCTGTTGATACACATAAACAACATTCATGAACTCATCATTTCTCATTAAAGTCATCAAATTTATCAGTTGCATACTATTAGTGGCTCTCAAAGCCTGGAAAAGTATAAGAGGACTACATTCCCCAAAACAATATCACTTCTTATTAAAGAAATACATAAGTATATCTTTAATCTCAGTTGAGGAAGCCACCAATTTCCTACTGTCAATTTAAGGTGATGTAATAATTGCTTCCATAGTTAAAAGTAATCACTACCAAAATGAAAAGCATGTTCTAATCTCCAAGGTAAGCTCAACGAATCTTAGCCCATTGCTATCACCATGCTTCTTCAAAAGCACTATCCTTGCTATTAGAGAAATTATGTTATGCAAAAAGATCATGTTCATAATAAGTTAAACCACTCTCATATTCCTTACGTTGAAGCTCCTTGATCTCTTACACAAACAAGTGAGGTATTTCAAGAATATTGATAAGTTCAACCACACTTCATTTCTTTGAAGTTGATATTGCTCTATTAAATTTAGTGGATAGACCATCCTTAGGGCTGCCCATTATAATTCTACATCAACCTACCCACACAACATTAACTAAATATGGAAATCAAGGCAATAATTTTTTAAATAGTATTCTCCTCTTAGTTTTATTCAAAGATAGTTATTGAAACTAAACAAGGAAAGGTTGTACTCTAAACCAATATAAGGAAGATGTGTCACTAAAATACTCAAGAGGAACTTAATGTAAAGTAATCCAATCGTTCATACATATGTGCACTGCCCCTTGTTGTCATACAAAATGAACTTATTATCAATAAATCCAAATTTAGTCACATCTAAATCATTCATGAAACTTGAGAACTCATATTGAGCCTAACCACAATTAAATTATTTTCCTTCATTCTTCTCACTCTATACAAGTTGTACATTAAAATCTCCTACAATAACCTGTGGTTCACCAACCTTTGCATATTCTATAATTTTGTCCTAGACTACTTGATAAATCATTTAATCTTTTGATGCATATACCACAAAACACTACCAGGAATTGTTGTTACCACATCTCAACTAGATAATAACCACCTATAAGGATGACTATACAATCTCAAGCTCAACCCAAGGCCTCTATAAAACCATATTAGACCATGACAATATGGTCGAAGGCTGGACAAAGCAGTCCCAATTCTTGCTCAAAAGTTGTTCTTCCTCTCACCTATTAAAGTTCTCCACCCAAGTTTTCCAAAATACAAAAACAAAAACACAATTTTCATTTTCCAAGAATTGTAAACTACAACAAGAATTTGCCACTTGAATACTCGAAATTTCATTTTGTAAATGTAGCCATATATTGTTACTTAAAAAAACTTATATTTTTACAAAATCCATGTCTCTAGAGTACTCACAACCATGTCAGGTTCACATTTTAGAAGGACTAAGCTATCAAAATAGCACGAGACCCTCAAATACAAGTAGTAGCAAAGCATCACTGTTGTTTGTGATTGAATAAAAATTCCAGCACCCATTTTAGATCGTCATCCAATAGACATCCTCTTCTTCCTTAATAGTAAAGTACCAATGATAAGGAATTGAAGAAGCGCTTGCCCATGTAAAAATTTTGTTGAAGCATTTCATTAGCCATCAAATAAATTACTTCCCAAATATAGTGCACCAATACCACCAATTTGCCTCTACTATAATTTAAACTAATGTACACAATCTTCTTAGATGCATAGCTATTCTTCCAATGACTAAACATCTATAGCTTATGGCTCTTTTATTATCTCCATGAATTCCATACAAAATATATGTCCATTAATTGCACATCGCCTTCATTCCCATGTTTAGACCTTCCTTTGGCACAAAGACTTGAGAAATTAGTGTTACTATTAAACACAATAACATGACTAAACTTCAAGCTACTTGTTGCCATCTTATTATTGCAGCCATGCTCGAGCCAAGCAAGGACCGTATCCAACTAGATCATCTCCATACAATTAATTGAAAACCTCCTGTACTCATCCCAAGTGACCTCCACATATTCAGTGGCAATATAGAAAATCGAAATTCTATGGTCTTCCTTTTTAAGTCCTCCTTTTAAGGATATCCTTCTCTACCTTAGAAATAAAGTATCAATTCTAGAGAACTAAAGGAACTCTCACCTATATAAATGTTCTATCAGAGTGATTCCATGACCATACAATTAAGGTGTTTCTCAAAAATAGCTGCATAGTATTCTAAGATGCATAACCAATCTCCCAATTGCTAATAATCTATATCTTCCTTTACTTTAAATTTGTTTAGGAATTTTGCACATAATACGCAACAAAAAAATTCATATACTCTTTCTTACCAATTTGATACCTTACTTTATTATAAACACTGGGAAAATTTGCAATCATATTAATCAGAATAGCCATACCAAACATAATATTGTTTCTTCCCATCTTATAGTTGTGGTGTCATGGTCGAGCCAAGCCTGAACCTTGTTTGACCAGATCATTACCAAGGAAGAAATCAAGAACCTCCAGTTTTTATGCCAATTGAGCTTCACATGTTGATAACAAAACAACAATGAGTGCAAAAACATGAAATCCTTCTCTACCTTGTTCACCATTGCCATAATAACCTACATTCATGACAAAGGGAATTCTTGAGAAATACTTGGTAATATTTCAAAATACATCTAGCAAGATCAAAGCCATCATAGTTCCTTAGAAGTTCTGGGGAAACATGAAGCCAATGCTCTTTATTCTACCAATTCCAACTTCTCTTTGCATTAACACAATTTTTTGTTTTTGATTTTTAACATTTACTAGGAGAATCCCCTAACTTTATTGATTTGTATTTTCACTATAATCTCCACATCACCTAACTTTACCCATCCAGTTGATTCCTACAATCACTTGTTGTGATGGCAACTTTTTTCGTCCAGCACAAATAATAGTAGTAATGATGCTACTCTCCCATTGATTTGTTTGTATTACATTGCTTCAATTTATCCCATTTAAGCATTCATATATATATATATATATATATATATATATATATATAATGGTAAGATAATATTGTATTATTATTTATGTTTTTTTTAATTTTGTAATTTGTAGTACATCCAATCGAAGTCCAATGAAGTAATGTTGTTGGTCTCATCTTGATTTTTTGTCCAAAAAATATTTATTTTGTGATTTTTAAATAGTTTTTTATTTTTTATGATTTTTAAATTCTTTACATGGCATTTGTATTCATACTTAAATTTATAATCGAGGATGGCAATCTTAATCTCCGTAGTATCTTGGAATGCAACTTACTTGAATAATTTTTCTTATTTCTTTAAAACTTTTGCATTGATTTGATTATCTTACTTTGAAACTCTAATTATCTGCTAATGCATCCTTTACATTAGTTTGATTATACTATACCATATTGAATTAATTTAAGTTATTTCACATTTAGTAAATTTTCCATTATTATTAAAATTTTTAATTTATTATTATTATTTTAATTTTCTTCGTTAATTAATGTTATTTTCAAAAAATAAATATAGCTAAAATTAATTTCTTTGGACTCATCATTATGAGTTATATCTAATTAAATATATTTTTTATATTTTAAAGTATTTTACTTTTTATATTTAAAATAACAATTTATTGTTATTTATTATTATTTAATTTTTAATTCTTAGTACTTCAAAACATTGTCTAATCAAGTCAAAAATAAATGTTATTAGACTCAAATTGATGAACTCTCTAATTAAATATCATGTCTTTATTTTATGCATTATATTTTCTAGGATTTTAGCAAATTTTATGGGACAATATTATTGGTTCCTAATTTGATGAATGAGGATGTTACACTTGATTTCTTTACAATTTTTAGTATCTCAAAATGTAACTATCCTATATAATATATCTCATCTCAGTTAAGTTTTCACTTCTATTTGATATAACTTAATTCTTCTCTCATGGACTTTTATATCACTTTCATTTGGTTATACTACATTGCTTCAATTTATTTAATTTAAAGTTTAATATATATTCACATAATAATAAAAGAATAATTTTTTATCATCTTTGTTTATTTACATTCACAATTTGTAGAAATTCCAAAATAGGTTCTATTAACACAAAAGAATCATCATTAAACAAGTCTTGATGAGCACTATCTAATTAAATATTTGTTTCTATATTTTTAAATATTTACTTTCTATTATTTTCACATGCTTTGAAAGAAATTTTTATTCTTACTGTCTTAGTGATTGAGGATGCTATGCTCGATCTCCTTAATAACTTGGTATCCAACGGTCATATATTATTTATCAGAATTGTTCAAAGTTTTCACTTTGAGGTTTTATATTTCTATGCAACAATTAATCACCATTTATGTGACCTTTATGACACTTTTATATTGTTGTATTACATTTGTTTAATTTATCCCATCTCAGCATAAATATAAATTTACTTATTATTTAAAAAAAATTTATTTGTACTTGTTTAAATTTTTAATTCATAATAAATCCAAAGCACGTCTAGTTGAGATGAAATAAATGTATATTTTATATTCGACAAGTTTAAGAGCTTTATAAGACACTATAATTCCTACATCGCCTAAAATAGGAGATGCGACACTCAATAACCATAGTATCTTGGAGTGTAGCATTTCTTAAAATTAATTTCATGTTTGCAAACTATTTGTTTGATTTGGTTATTTTATTATGTAACTCTAAATCTCATCAAATATGGCTTTTACATTGCTTTATTTTTATTCTATTATAAATGGTAAATTTTCAGATTTCTACTTTAATGAATATATAAATATATTGTTATTAATAAAATAAAAATTTACTAATATTTATGCCTATTAAAGAAATGTTTGTGGACATGTACAAATCAACTCTATCTATTTAAATTTTTATTACTGTATTTTGAAATATTTTTTTATTTTTTTACTTGCTTTATAGTTATAATATATTGTTTGGCTTTTTATCATGTTGGCATTAAAAAATATTTAATTAATTTTGAATTGGTTATTTATTATTATCTTTACTTATTTATGTAGTTAATTTGTATTAATGCTAATTAGAGTCAGATTGTGATGAAATGAATGTTGAACTTGTCTCAAAGGGATCTATCTTTTTAAAAACTAATTTTTTTAAAATTTACCTTCTAGGGTTTTGGTGTTCTTTGTGATTTATTTAAATTTGTAAGGCTATGATCCGGGAAATTACACTTCGACTTCTTAATATCCTAAAATACAACTTTATCATAACATTTATGTAATTTCCTAAAAGTTTATAAATTTATTTTCTTCTATAACTATGAAACTATGCTTTTCCTCTTATGAGATGTTTACATTTCTTTAATTTGAATATATTCCATTACTTTAAGTTTTCTAAATTTAGCTTAAGTATATATTAACTTTAAAAAGTAATTATAATTTGTGTTTTTTTTTGTTTGGTAATTTTCTAAAATATCGAATGATGTCTAATAGAGATAAGAGAAATTTTGTTACTCCTTTCAAAAAGCTCTATTTATATAAATATTTTTTTTTATATTTTTTTACAATATTCTTTTTTTTATGTTTTGGCATGCTTTATATGATATTTTAATTCATAACTAATTTTGCTATCAAGATTGTTACACTCAATATCCATAGTGTCATAGAATGCATCTTTATGGTATAGTTGATCTTACTTAAACGATATTCTTTAATTTGGTTAGATGACTTTGTAACACCAAAGGTTCCCCAATTGTTTCCTTTGCAATTCATTGATTTCATAGCATTACATTTCTTCAATTATTCACATTTCATCTTTAATATATTTATACTTAATATTCAAAAAATTATTATTATAATTTTAGTTTTTTATTTTTGAAATTTGTAAAAATTCTAAATGACATGCAATCGAGATGAAAAAATTACCATAGGATTTGTGCAGAAGAGCTTATAATTTAAATAGTTATTTTTAAATTTTTTTAATACATTATTTTCCATTATTTTGTTATGCTTTATTTAATAATTTAATTCATTCATAATTTGATGTTTGAGGATTTTACACTCAATCTCTTTACTATATTAAAATATAGAATTTGTGTAAAATTTATTTCAATTTTTCAAATGTTTTGCTTTGATTTTGTTATTTTATAAGGATACTTTATTTCTCCTCTAACATGACCTTTATATTTCACTGATTTGGTTACATAATATTGCACCAATTAATCTCCTTTTTTCGAATATAATTTATTATTATTTATACTTATTTATTTTAAAAAAACAAAGTAATTCCTTATTAGATTTGTTTGAGAAGAAACAAAATGTTGTTGCATCCATCTCAAAGTGGTATATACAATTTTTATTACTTTGTTAATTTATAATTATTTAATTTCTATGTTTTTGAATATTTTATGAGGCATTTCAATTTGTCAATCAATGTTGCTCATAAGATCTCTATAGTATCTAAGAATGCAACTTTCTTGAATAATTTATTTCAATTATTCAATTTTTTTTTGCTTTACTTTGGTCATACTCATATGAAGCAATTGACTCCAATATGGGTTTAACTTCATGTGTTGTGTTTCTTTAGTTTTTATATTTTTACCTAACCCTAACACAATAATTTCATGTTATTTGTGTTTATTACTAATAAAATTCATAGTTATTGTAGACTTGGTTCAATTGAGATGAAATAAATATCTTGGACTTCAATCAGTAAGATTTACCTAATTTAATATTTATTTTTATATATTAAAATATTTATTTTAGTATTTTAGCAAATTTTAAATACATTTTTGTTTGTACGTGATTACACAATTGAAGATGCTACACTCGATCTTTTGATTATCATAAAATTAAAATTTTCCATATTATTTATGACATTTCTTCAAATATTATGTTTTGATTTCTTATAATACTCTGAAATTGTAGATCTCTTCAAAATTTCCTATTATATCACTTCAATTTAATTACATTGCCTCCATTTATTGCATTTTAGTTTTAATATATATTTACTCAAAGTAAAACAATAATTTAATATATTTATGCCTAATTATTTACGTAATTAGTAGAAATTCTAAATTTGAACCAATGAGGATAAAAAATCATTATTTGAGTCACTCTTGTGAGCTCTATCCAATTAAATTTTTGTTTTTTTACATTCTTAAAAATTTTACTTTCTTGGAGTTTGGTGTACTTTTATGAGGAAACTTTATTTGTACTTGATTTGAGAATCAACTATGTTATGCTCATTCTCCTTACTCACACAGAATGCAACTTTCACATATAATACACCTAATTTCACTAATTGTTTTGTTTTGATTTGCTCATATTCCTATTCACTCAATGTCTCCCCACATGTGGCCTATAATTGCCTTGATTTAGTTATATTAAACTACTTTAATTTCTTTTATTTTTGCTTTATTATATATTTTTTTAATAATAAAAAATAATTTTTTTTTAATTATTTGTACTTTTTCATTTTTAAAATTTATTGTGATTCTAAATAAGAATTTTCCAAGATGAAAAAATTGTTACATAAATTTCTATAATGAGCTCTATCTAGACAAATATTCATATTTATATTTGAAAATATTTTATTTTATAGGATTTTCACGTGTTTTTATAAGACATTTTGATTCACAACTAATTAGATGATCAAGGATGTCACTCTAGATCCCCTTATTATCTTTGAGTGCAATTTTTGTTTATAAAATTTAATTAATTTATTCTTAATTTTTTCTCTTTAATTTTAAGATATTCCTACATATCTCATTATCTCCACTTATGTCATCTTTTCAAGACATTTTATTTTGCTATACTACATTGCTTTAATTTATCTTATTTTTCTTTATGTATATTTACATTGCATTAAAATAATATTTTATTGTCTCTTATTTTTTTTGTTTTCATAATTTGTGATAGCACAAAACTTTGTCCAATCTAGATGAAATAAACATCATTAGGCTCATCTTATTATGCTCTATTAATTAAATAATTATTATTATATTTTTAAATATTTAATTTTTAATGCTTTTGGCATGATTTATGGAATATTTTGATTAGTACTTCATTTGACAAATGATAATGTTACATTTAATCAACTTAGTATCTTCAGAGATAATTTTCTTATGCAATTAATCTCATTTCTTCAAAGTCTTCACATTGATTTTATTATATTACTATTAACTCTAAATCTTCTCTCAAGTGATGTTTATAGTGCTTTCATTTGGTATTATTAGATTTTCTAAATTTACCTCATCTCACTATTAAAATATATTAACTTTGTATTGAAAGAATAATACTTTATTATTTATGTCATTTTAATTTTGTAATTCATAGTAATTAAAAACAATGTCTAATTAAGATGAAATAAATGATGTTAGATGCAACTTGACCTGCTTTATCCTACTAAATAATCACTTTAATAATGAGATCTATTTTATTTTTTAATGTTTTTTATTTCTTTTTCATACAATTTTATTTGTGACAAATTTAATGAAGTAGGATATCACAGTTGATGTCCTTAATGACTTAAAGTGCAATTTAGGTCACATTTTGTAAATTCCTTTACTTTTATTTTGGTCATACAACTATATAACTCTAAATCATCTATTGTGTTAATGATATATTATTTTAATTTATAATATTTTTAGCTCTAATATATATATTTGTGTAATATTTAAAATGATAATTTATTATTATATATGCTTACTTTGTAATTCATAAGAATTGCGAAGGCAACTTTATTAAGACAAAGCAATCATCCTTTGACTCATTCCAATGAACTATAAATAATTAAATATTTATTTTTATATTTTGAAATTTATTACTTTCTAGTGTTCTTTATTGCTTGATGAGGGTTATAGTTTATTACTGATGTAATGATTAAGGATGTTATGCTCGATCTTCTTAGTATCTTTAAATTAAAAAAATCTTGTAAACTTTTCATCATTTTTTAAGCTTTTTCACTTTGATTTGTTTATATAATTACGTAACTATAAATCTCCTTTTGTATGAGCTTAATATCACTTTGATTTTATTATAACACAAAGCTTTATTTAATATTTAAATAATGAATTATTATTATTTATGCATTTTTACTTTTGTAATTCATAAAAATTCTTTGTCTTCTAATTGGGATGGAACAAATGTCATTGGACTCATTTTGATAAAATCTAGACAATATATTGTTTTTTAAATATTTTATTTTTGATGCTTTTTGCATGGTTATGGATATTTCTATTCATACCTGATTTACCAATTGATCATGTTACTTACTATCTCCTTATTTACTTCAAATGTAATTTTCATATATATTTTATCTCATTTCATAAAAATTTTTGCTTTGATTTTGTCATATCTGGATACAACAATGAAGCGTTTCTCATGTGAAAATCATAAATTTTTTATTTGGTTATGTTACATTACTTCAATTCATCAATTTTTAGCTTTATTATATATTGACTTAATATTAAAATAATAACCTGTGAGTGCTTATGTTTGATATTTTGATAATTTGTAGTATTACAAACAAGATTTGATCGATATGTAACAAATCTTATTGGACTTATCATAGTGAGCATTATCCAACTAAACATTCATTTTTATGTCTCAATTATTTTATTTAATAGTGTTTCTTCACTCTTTATGGGACATTTCTATATGTACATGATTTTATGATATAGGATAGTACACTTTATTTCTATAGCATCTTGGAATGCAACTTTCTCAGATAATATATCAAATGTTTTAAATTCTTAGTTTAGATTTGGTTATATTACTATGTAACCCAAAATACCATACTAAATGACCTTTACATTGCTTTCACTTGGTTATTTTACAATGTTTTAAATTATATTATTTTAGCTTTAATATATATTTGTTTATTATTAAATAATAATTTCTCAATGTGCTATATCTAATAAAGAAATATTTTTTATTATTTTTCTATATTATTTTTTAATATTTTTGAAATATTTATAAAGAAGTTTTACTAGTACCTCATTTGATGATTGAAAATGTCACACTCAATTTCTTTAGTATCTTAGAATACAACGCAATGTTTTTTATTTCACTCAATTTTTTTAATTTGATAATATTACTATGTAACTCTAAATCTTTTCTCGCATGGTATTTAAATTATTATGTTATAGGTATATTAATTTAGTCTAATTTCTCTTATTATAGATTTTATAGATATTTAATTAATATTTAAAAAGAATTTATTATTATTTATTATTATTTATTATTATTTATTATTATTTATTATTATTTACTCCAAGGAAGTCTCAATCAATATGGAAGAAAAATCATTAAACTATTCTTGATGAGCTCCATCCAAGTAAAGATTCATTTTTATATTTTAAACAATTTTATTTGTTAAATTTTTATTATGTATTATTGGATATTTTGATTCACAACTTATTTTAAAATAGAACGTGTTATTCTTGATGTTTTAAGTATCATGGAATATAACTTTACAATATAATTTATTTTTAACTTTTAAAATTATTTTTTTTATTTTCTTATATTTATATGTAACTCTAATTCTTCCTTTGTGCAACTTCTATGTGACTTTGATGTTGCATCAGTATCTTGCTTTAATGTTTCTCATTTCAACTTTAATAAGTACTTCATATTAAAATGATAATTTATTTTATTTAACAATAATTACTTTGTTAATTTATAAACATTCCATTAGAGGTTTGATAGTGGTCAAACAAACATTTAAGGACTTACCATGACAAGGTTTTATCTAATTAATTATTCAATTTAATTTTTTTAAATATTTTTTCATATTTTTGGATTGTTTTATGAGATATTTTGATAATATCATGATTGGATGAATAACGATTTTACACTCAATATATATTATCTCTAAATGTTACTCTTTCATACAATTTAGCCAATTTCTTAAAATGTTTAGCCTTCATTAGAATATATTACTATGTAACATTAGATCTCCCATCGTGTGACATTTGTATAGTTGTGGTTTAGATATATTACATTGCTTTCATTTACTATTCAACAACATAAATATATATTTTATTAATATTAAAATTTTGATTAATTTATATTAATATCTATGTATTTTGAAAGTACAAAAAAATTTCAAATAAGGTTCAATTGAGATAAAAAAAACATCTTTGTTGTCTTTTCTTTTAGCTCTATCAAATTAAATATTAATTTTTTTTAAAATATTTTATTATTGAGATTTTGTCTTGATTTTGAAGATATTTGATTTTTACATGATTTGATGATGAAGAATGCTACACCTAATTGCCTAAGTATCATGTAGTACAAACTTTCCATACATATTATCTTATTCTTCAAATTTCTTTCTATGATTTTGTTATATTAATATCAAAATGTAGTTCCCTTATTGTCTGATCTTTGCATCACTTTCAATTTGTTATATTTCTTTAATTTAGCTCATTTTGAAGTTATAATTTTTTATTATTTAAAAGTAATTTTGTTGTAATTTTAAGCAATTCCAAACTAGATTTGTTGGAAAAAAAATATAGATTTTATTTAGCTAATCTTAATGAGCACTATCCATTTAAATTTTCATTTTTTTTTCTTTTTTTACAATTTATTCTCTAGGACTTTTTCACACTTCATGGGACTTTTCAATTTTTACCATATTTGATAAAATAAAGGATGTAGCCTCAATCTCCTTAGTATGTTGGAATGCACATTTCTTGTATAACATATCACTTCATTAAAGTTTTTTCTTAGGTTTGTTAATTTTCTTATGTAAAATAAAATGTTACCTCTAAGACCTTTGTATCACTTTGATTTGGTTATATCACATTCCTTCACTTTATCTTATTTCAACTTTAATATAGAATTTCTTGAAATTAAATTTAAAAGCTTTTATTATTATTTACTTTTGTAATTCATTGTGAATCACTAAGAGGTCCATTTAAGAGGAAGCAAATATTATTGAACCCTTCTTAAAGAGCTCTATAAAATTAAATATTCATTTTAGTACTTTTAAATATGTTATATTTAGGAGTTTAAGATCATAGAAGAAGCTTTTTGTTTGTATTTGTTTTGATGATTGACGATTACATTCAATCTCCTTAGCATGTAAGAACGATAATTTTTCCATACAACTTATTTTATTTTTGAAATTTGTTTACTCGAATTTTATCATATTACAATGTGCTCTAAATCACCTCTCTTGTGACATTGACATGGCTTTGATTTGGTTTTTTACATTTCTTTAATTTATCTCATTTCAACTTCAACATAGATTTATTTAAATTTCAAAAAATAAATAATTTTTTTATTTTTTAATTAAAGTTTTTTTGGACTTTCTGTGAGTTATGTCCAACTCATTATTTATTTTTATATTTTATAAATATTCCTTATCATTTTGGTACATTTTATTAGACAATTTGACTCATACTTTATTTGATGGTTGAAGATGTCATATTTAATCTTCCTCATATTTTTGAATGGCCCTTGAACATATTATTTATCACATTAATTTAAATATTTTTTTTAGAGTTCATTATATTGCTATCAAACACTAATTATTCTTTTATGAGACCAATAAATCACATTGTTTTGGTTATGTTATACCATTTAAATTTATCACATTGCAGATTTATCATATTTATCTACTCATTATCAAAATAATAATTTTTTTATTTATTTTTAATTAATTTGTTAAGTCATAGTAATTCCAAACAAAGTTTTTACAAAATAAAAAAACATCGTTTCACTCATCTTAAGGAGCTTGATCTAATTAAATAACCAATTTTTCCTTTTAAAATATTTTATTTTCTAGTGTTTTTATAAACTTTGTGGGGTAATTTATTTCATAGACCATTTGATGACTAGGACTACCACTCTCAAGCTTTTTCGTATTCTATATTCCCTAAGCTTTCTAGCATAAATTAATTCAGTTCTTTAAGTTTTTTGATTGGTTTAGTTATGATATTATGAAATTGTAACTCTTTTATCACATGACTTTTACATTGCCTTGATTATTTTATATTACAATGCTTTGATTTATCACATTTCAATTAAATTATATTTTTCATTAATATAAATATAATAATTTTTTAATTATTTATCCATTCTTAATTTTGTTATTTATAAAATTTTAAAATTATAATCGATTGTGATGAGGCTCAACTCTTGGAGCTCTATCAAATTATTTCTTGTTAAACTTTTTAAAATTTAATTTTTTTTAAATTGAGCAGTCTTTTTAAAACATTTTTTTATTTTTATTTAATTTCATAATTGTGGATGTCACACTTGATTTACTTAATAAATTTTAATGTAACATTCCCACACAATTTATCTTATTTGCTCAAATGTTTTTCTTTTATTTGGTTATGTTGCTCCATAACATTTATTCTCTTATAATGCGACCTTTATAAATCTTTTATTTTTTATATTATATTGTCTCAATTTATCATATTTTAATTTAAATATGGATTTACTTTATTTGAAATTATAATTAATTATTATTTTTTTGCTTTTTACTTTGTTAATTTCCTATAATTCCAATCGAGACCTTATGAAGATGTAACAAATTTAAAATTTGTTTTATTATATTTCCATGTTTTTTTACTTTCTATAATTTTATCATGCTTTATGAACCATTTCAATTCATACAAAATTTGATAATCTAGCAAGTCTATTCGATCTCCCTATTAACATGGAAAATAATTTTCTTAAACAATTCAATTCATTTTTGATATATAATTATGTATTACTAAATAAATTATAATGTGTGCATTACATTGATTTTATTTGAAAATATTATGATTCTTTATTTTATCTCATTTTAAATTTAATATATATCCTCTTAATAATAATATAGCAATTTGTTTGTTTTTTATTTCCTTTGATAATTTTCTATAATTTCAATGGTTGTCTGATGGAGATGAAACAAAAGTGCTTGGACTAGTTTCTTTGGTCTCTATCATGGTAATTTTTTATATTTTTAAATATTTAATTTTCTATATATTTTGAACACTTTATGAATTATTATGTTTTTTATCTAATTTTATTTTTGAAAATTTTAAACTTGATCTCCTTAGTACCTTTTCATTACAACCTTCACTCACAAATTATCTTATTTTAAGAAAATTTGTGCAATCATTTGATTATATTACTAAGAAGCTCTAGTTCTCCTCTAGTGCTATTTTTACATGACTTTGTGCACTTTATCTTATATTTAATGAATTTTTACCTTTTTAATTGTTCTATATATTTAATTAATACAATTATTATTGATTTTTATTATTATTTATTTGGTAATACATAAGAATTCTAATTAAGGTTCAATCAAGATCCAACAAACAATGTTAAACTTGTATCATCAAGCTCTACTTAATTAAATATTTAATTTTATATTTTTATTTATATATTTTTCTAATATTTTGAATAATTGATGAGTTATTTTGATTCGTACTTGATCCAATGACTCGAGAAGTTACACTTGATGTTCTAAATATCTTGAAATTTAAATTTCTTGTATAATTTATTTTATCTTTTCAAGATTTTAGCTTCAAATTTTGACATTTATATTGTTTTTATTTGTATATATTACATTGTGTAATTTACCTCTTTTTAGCATTAAAATATATTTATTTATAACTAGAATAATGATCTATCAATTTTTATATTCATGCTAATTATAGACAAAGTCTGATAAAGAGGAAAAAAAAGCTTCATTGGACATATGTCGACTAACCCTATACATTAAAACTTGATTTTTATATTTTCAAAATATTTTATCTTTTTAAGATTTTGGCTTGCTTTATATGTTATTTTTATTTGTACTGGTTTTACGATTAAGGATATCGTGAATGACTTCCTTACTGTCTTGAAATGATGCTTTCTCATTCTGTTTATCACATTTTAACAAATTATTTTCTTTAATTTGAGTATATGCCTACAAAATTCTAATCCTACTATTGTGCAAGATTCATATTGATTTTGTTATATTGCACTTTTTCATTTATCTCATTTCAACATTAACATATTTTTCCTAAATATTAAAATAATAATTGATTATTTATTTTTTTAATTGTAGTAATTCAAAATAAGATTTGATCATAATGAAACAAGCATCATTGGACACAACTTTATTAGCTAAAATAATTTAAATATTAATTTTTATTCTCTAGTATTTTTACAAGCTCCTTAAGAAAATTTATTACTTTTAAAGTAATTTTCATATGTCATTGGACTCACTATGGTAGACTCTACCAAATTAATTTTTTTTCCACTTTTAAAATGTTATTTTATATAGCCTTGGCATGCTTTATAAGATATTTTAATTTTTACCTAATTCAATGACTAAGAATACTACGAATATCTTTGATTACAACCTTTCTCCATAATTTTTCTCATTTTTTACTTTTCTTTTTAATATGCATATATTACTAAATATTTCTAATTCTTCTATCATGTGACCATTATGGTCCAAGGATTTGGATTTATCTATCAAGTTAAATATAAATTAAATATAATTTTTTATCTTATAAATATTTTATTTTAGAAGATTTTTTCATGCTTTACAAAATATTTTGATTTGTACTAGATTTTATGATCCAAGATGTTACACACAAACTCTTCAATATCTTAGAATTAAACTTTCCCATATGATTAATCCAAATTTTTCTCATTTCTCGCTTAGGCTTTGTTTTAACACTATAAGACTCTAAATCTTTTATTGTGTGAATGAACAAAAAATAAATGTGGTTAGAGTCATCATTGTTAGCTATATCTAAGTAAATATTTTTATATTTTAAAAAATATTATTTTTTATCGAATTTAAATATTTTATGATACTTTTTATTTAAAGTTTATTTGATGATAGAAGATGTTCCACTTGATCTTCCTCATGTCTTCAAATGTTTTACTTTTATTTATTTATCTTATAATATAATTTAAAATTTTCTCTTGTAATAAATTTAGATCACATTTTTTAATTATATTGTGTTACTCAAAATAATCTAATTTTGTGTTTATTATGTTTTTAATTAATAATACAATAATAATTTGTTATTATTCTTGACCATTTAATTTTTTATTTAATAGTAGCTCCAATGATTGTCTAATCGACTCAAAAAAAGCTGTTGGAACTCTTTGATGAGCTTTATCTAACTAAATATCAATTTAATATTTTAATTATTATAGTTTCTAGGGTTTTTGTAAGTTTTATGATGTAACACAATTGATACCAATTTTGATGTATGTGGACATTATGCTTGATCTCTTTAGAATTTTTAATAACTTGGAAGTCAAATTTACTGTATAATACATCTCCTTTGATTGAAATTTTCACTTTAATTTTTAATTATATCATATTGTAACATAATTCTTCCTTAAGAACTTTTATACACTTTCGTTTATCTATATTATGTTACTTCATCTTATTTTATTAAAAGTTGAATACATTGTTGCTTTTAATAAAATAACAATTTATTGATTTCTTTGTTTATTTACTTCAATAATTCGTTGAAATTGAAAATGAGGTTCAATCAATAATATAAAAAGTGTCATTAGACTAGTCACAATGAGCACTACCTAATGAAATATTTATTTCTATATTTTCATGTAATTTACTTTCTATTGTTTTGGCATGCTTAATGAGAAATTTTTATACATACTTGATTTGATGACTGAGATATTACTCTTGATCTGCCTAGTAACTTGTGCAACTTTTATGTATTATTTATCTCTTCCCTTCTAAATTTTGTTTTAAGTTTCTATATTGCTATGCAACTATCATGTCTTCTAAAATTAAATATATATTTTTTCATGTTATTAGAATAATTATATTTTATTTAAGCATATTTAAATTTTTTATTTGTAGTAATTCCAAAGGAGGTCTTATTGAGATGAAATAAATGTTGATAGACTCATCTCAAAGAGCTTTATCCAATTAATTATTTCAATATTTTTTAAATATTTTATATTCTAAAGTTTTCAAAGCTTTTACAACACATTACAATTCGTAGATGATTTTAAAATTGAAGATGTTATACTTGATAACCTTAGTGCCTTCGAGTGTAACTTTTATAAAATTTATTTCATTTCTTCAAATGTTTTGCTTTAGTTTAGCTGTTTTACTATGTAACTTTAAATCTCATTAATTATGACTTTTACATTGCTCTATTGTTGTTCTATTATGTTTTCTAAATTTTCATAATTTTTCTTTAATTTATATTTACTTACAATTAAAATAATAACAAATTATTATTTCTGCACATTTAAATTCACAATTCATAGTATTCCAAATGCGGTCCAATTGAGGCAAATGAAATGTAGTTGGACACATCCAAATGAACATTATTCAATTAAATTTTTGTTTCAAAATTTTTAAATTTTTTATTTTTCAATATTTTTTCTTGCTTTATGAGTCATTTCAATTCATATATTTTTTTAATAAATGAGGAAGTTTAATAGCTCTATCTAATTAAATATATATTTTTAAGTATTTTATTTTCAATTATTCTAACCTGCTTTTTAATACATTTATAATCGTACATGATTTGAGGTTCAATTATTTTAGTATTTATTTATCTAACACAAAAAAATAATTTCTTATTATTTATGCTTAATTACTTTGATAATTAGTAGTATTTCAAAAATAAGACTAATCAAGATAGAACAATCATTGTTTGAGTTGTCTCTCTGAACTCCATCACATTAAATATTGATTCTTACAATCCCAAATAATTTGTTTCAATGAGTTTGGGCAATTTTTGAGGTACCTTAATTTGTACTTGATTTAAATGATTTGGGATGTTATATTTGATCACGTTATTAACATGTAACACAACTTTCTCATACAATATGTTCCATTAACCAAATAATTCTTTCATATTTTTTTAGTAATATTTAAATAATATTTTATTATTATTTTACCTTATTTATATTTTTTAAATTCATTATAATTCTAAATGAGCACTAATAATGGTGAAAAAAAGCTATTTGAATTTCCATAATGAGCTCTAACTAAAAAAATATTCATTCTTATATTTTTCAAATATTTTATTTTATAGGACTTTTGATTTGATGATCTAGAATGTTAAGCAAGATCTCATTAACCAAACATGTCTTATCAAGGTTGTTACTATTTATCTTCAAATCTCTTCCATGTGACACTTACAACAATTTTATTTCATTATATTACATTGCTTTAGTATATCTAATTTGAACTTTAATATATATATATATATATATATATATATATATATATATATATATATATATATATATATATATATATATATACTTAGTATTAAAATAATGTGTTAATATCACTTTTTGTGTAATTTAGAGTAATGTCAAATTAGGCCCAATCTAGATGAAACAAACATCATTGGACTTACCCAAATGAGATTTATTTTTAAATATTAATTTATTTTTTTAATTATTTAATTTTAAATTTTTTGCTTGATTTAAGAGATATTTTGGTAAGTACTTGAGTTGATGAATTACGTTGTTACACTTGATTACCTTAGTGTCTTGAAAAGCAACTTTCTTGTATAAGTAATGTCTTTTTTCTCAAAGTTTTCTCTTTCATTTTTTTATATTACTATGATACTCAAAATCTTCTTTCATGTGATGTTTATAGCACTTTCATTTGGTATTATTACATTGCTTTAATCTATAACATTTCATAATTAATATATATTTACATTCTCATTAAAATAATAATATATTTTTTTTGTTCTTTTTTTATTTTTGTAATTCATAATAATTCCAAATTATGTCTAATTGAGATGAAATAAATGATGATGTAACTCGACTAGCTTTATCTAATTAAATATTTATTTTATTTCTTTTTCTTTGCTTTGGTTACACTAATATTTAACATAAAATCTTCTCTGGTGCAAACATTTCATTACACTAATTTGTTTATATCATATTATTTTGAATTTATCATATTTTAGCTTTAGTACATAATTACCTAATATTTAAAAGTTTTTTGTTATTCATGCTAACTTTGTAATGCATAAGAAATATAAAGGATGCATGATCGAGATGAAACAAGCATCATTAGATTCATCTCGAGGGGCTCTAAACAACTAAGTATTTAATTATATATTTTAAAATATATTATTTTCCAGTGTTCTTACATGCTCTACGAGACATTCAATTCCTAACTTATATGATAATTGGGGATGTTACATTGAATCTCCTTATTCACTTAAAATTTAAAGATTTTATAAAATTATGACATTTTGAAAAAGTTTCACTTTGGTTTGTACATATAATTATATAGCTCTAAAACTTATTTCGTGTGACTTCAGTACCACTTTATTTAGTTATAATATTGTACTTCATTTATTCTCATTTAATTTTTAATATATATATACTTAATATTAAAATAATAAATTATTATTATTTATCATTATTTCTTTTGTATTAAAAGTTATTCTAAACGTCCTCTAATTGACATGAAACAAATGTTGTTAGAAAAGTTTTGAAGAACTCTACCTAATTACATATTCATTTCTATATTTTATTTTCTATTTTTTCCATGGTTTCTGAGATATTTAAATTCATACTTATTTTAATTATTGAGGATTTTACACACAATCTCCTTAATATCTTTTAGTGCAAAATTCTTATGAAATATTTCCCATTTCCTAAAATTTTTTTCTTCAATTTTGCCATATTTTTATATCATAATAGAACTCTTCCCATGTGAACTTCATATAGCCTTAATTTTATTATATTACATTGCTTCATTTTTTTTGTTTTTAGCATTATTATATATTAACTTAGTATTAAAATAATAAATTCCCACTATTTATGTTATTTTTAAATAATTCATAATAATTTAAATGATCTCTAATCAATATGGAACAAATATCATTTGACTTGTCTTGAGAAGCACTATCAAACTAAAAAGTTATTTTTAAAATTTTAAAATTTTAAATTTTTAATATTGTATTGATTATTATTTTTTTATGCTTTAGTAGACATTTCTATTTATATGTGATTTGACAATCGAGGATGGTACACTTGACCCTTTAATATCTTAAAATGCAACTTTCCAACATAGTATACCTTATTTTTCAAATTTTTAATTTTAATTTTACTATATTATTATATAACTTGGAATACCCTCCTAAATGACCTTTCCATTTATTTAACTTGGCTATATTACAACATTTTAAATGTATGATTTCAACTTTAATATATATTTACTTTATATAAAGAAAATAATCTATTATTATTTATGCTTATTTGCTTTGGTAATTCATAATATTTCAAATGAGGTCTAATTGAAATAAAAAAAAATTATTCTTAGACTCATCTCAATAGACTCTATTAAATTGTATATTCCATTTTATATATTTAATATTTTAATTTTACATAATTTTTGTGTGCTTTATGAGACATTTCAAGTAGCACTCGAACCCTTATTTATCTTAAAATACAACTTTCCCATACAATTTGTCACATTACTTCTAAATGTTCATTTTTATTTTGTTATGCTACCAAGAAATTCTAAATCTCCTCTATTTTGACCTTGATATCCAATTTATTTCATGATATTAAATTACGTTTATAATATTTTAGCTTTAACATATATTTGGTTAACATTAAAATATTATTTTGTAATGTTTATTTATTGTAGAAATCTATAATAATTCAAAGAGAAATATCAATTAAGTATTTGTTTTTTAAATTTTTTAAAATAATTTATTTTTTAATGTTTTCACATTTTATGAAGCATTAAGATTTTTTCTTATTTAGAAATTATGGATGGTGTGTTGATTCTCCTCAATATATTAGTATGCTATTTTTCTATACAACATATTTAATTTTTTCAAATTTTTTTGCTTTGATTTTTATATAATACTAGTAACTTTAAATCTAACCTCTACAACACTTTGATTTGATTCTATTACATTTCATTTATTTTTCTAATTTATAATTTAATCTATATTTACTTAATACTAAAATAAGAATTTATCATAACTTACTATTATCTCAATAGAAATTCATAGTTATTCCAAACAAGGTCCAATAGAGATATAACAAAACATGATTGGGCTTAGGTTGACGAATTGTATTAAGTTAATATTAATTATATAGGTATATATCTATATGTATTATTTTTTAAGATTTTAACATTATTTACGAGACAAGTCATTTGGCAATTTTTTTTTACTATTGAGGAACATATAGTAGATCTCCCTAATATATTGGAAAGCATCTTCACTTGACAATTTATCTTATTTTTTGATATGTTTTGCTTTGAGATTTTTACCTTCGCATTACTCTAATTTGGTGTTACATTACATTAATTTATCTTATCCTTGCTTCAATAAAAATTCACTAAAGATTAAAAGAAGAATTCGTTATTATTAATGTTTTTTAGTTAGATTTCTCAAGATAATTCAAAATAAGGTCAAATTTAGATAAAACAAAAGTTGTTGGATTCATCTCGATAGGTCATATCAAATATTATTTTTTATAACTTTTTCTCAAAATTTTCAATTGTTAAATGACACTTTGATTTATATCTAATTTCATAATGGAGGACATTACAATTGACTTCATTAATATGTTAAAAGAAAACTTTCTCGTACAATTTAGCTAACTTATTCAAATATTTTTCTTTGACAAGGCAATATTACTATGAAACTTCAAATCACCTCTTGTATGACGTTTACATCTGAATGATTTGGTAATATTAAATTGCTTCAATTTACTATATTTCACCATTAATAGTTTTTTTCTTTGAATTAAAAATAATTTTTTTCTTAATGCTTATATATTTATGTAATTTGTAATAATTAAAAATATCTTTGACTAGGACCATACAAAGATATTGTAATTTTCTATAAATCCATAAAAGGCCCATTTAAGGGGAAACAAATGACTTTGAACTCTTCTCAAAGAGTTCCATCAAATTGAATTTTTATTTTAATACTTTTAGAAGTGGTATATTTAGGATTTTTAGAGCCAAAAAGAGGTTCTTTTATTCATGCATGATTTGATGATTTGGAATATTACACTTGAACTCCTTAGTATTTGAAAATATATTTTTTAAAATAATTTAACTAATTTTTCAAATTTTATTCTTTGATTTTGTGATATACTTTGTGCTCTAAATCTCCCCTCTTGTAAGATATACATTGCCTTGATTTTATTTTATTATATTGCTTCAATTTATCTCATTTAAATGTAAATATTAATTTAATTGTCATTAAAATGATGAATTATTATTATTTCTACTTGTTTATCATGAAAATTCAATGTAATTCCAAATGAGACCGCATCAAGATAAAATAAATGTTGTTAAACTTGTCTTGATATGTTATATTTAACATAGAATTTAGTTATATATTTTATGAATATTGTTTTGTGGTTTTCGCATTTTTTATAGGAAATTTTGATTCATACCCTATTTAATGATCAAGGTTGTTAAACTCAAGCTTGATAGTATCTTGGTAAGCAACTTTCCTATACGATTTATCTCATTTGATTAAATTTTTTATTTGATTATTTTATTATATAACTCTAAATCTTCTTTTGTGTGACTTTTAAATTGCTTTAACTTGCTTGTATTTCCTTGGTCTAGCTCACCACATTTTGACCTTAATGTATATTTACTAAATATTAAAATAATAATTTATTATTATTGATGCTCATTTAATTTATTATTTTTTAGTAATTCAAAAGAAGCTCTCATTAAGATAAAATAAATATTATTGGAGTTGTCTAGAAGAACTCCATCATCAAGTTAAAATTTATATGTTTTGGTATCTTTTATGAGGTACGTTGTTTAATTCGTTATTTAATGATTTAGTATATTACACTTGATCTCGTTAGTATCCTCGAATGCATCATTCGTGAACAATAATTCTTAATTCTTTAATTGTTTATGTTAATTTTGCTATATTTTTTTGATTGTCAAATCTCTTCTCCGTTTTTGCTTCAATTTGGCTATATTGCAATGAAACAAAAAATTTTCCCTCATATTCCTTTTGCATCGCTTTGACTGCACAATGTTACATTGCTTCAATTTAGTTATTTTAGCTTTAATATATATTTACTTCATAGTAAATTAAATAATTTATTGTTATTAATGCTTTTTTACTTTGATAATTTATAGTAATAACAAACTAAGTTTGATCTAGACAAAATAAAGTTGGTTAGAGTGAATTTGTTGAGCTTTGTCTAGTTAAATTTTTTCTAGCATTTTTTTCTTAGTGCATTGAAAAAGTTTATAAGGTATTTTGATTCATACCTGATTTAGGAATCAAGGATGGTGTACTCAATTTACTTTTTAATTTACAATGTATTTTTTCCTATAGAGTAAATGTCATGTCTTAAAATATTTTTTCTATATTTTGTTATATTACTATTTAACTCTAAATCTCCTTTCATGTGATCTGTAGATCGACTTCAATTGGACAAATTGCATTGCTTAAATTTATCTCATTTTAGCTTTAATATATATTAAATTAATATTTTAAAAACATTATTTTTCTAATTTAATTTGAAAATTCACAATAATTCAAAATGATGTCCGATTAGGAGAGAACAAATGTTGTCAAACTCATATTGGTAAGCCCCATTAAATTTTATATTCATTTTCAATTTTAAATGTTTTAGCTGATTTTATAAGGCATTTGATTCTTGTATGACTGAATAGTCAAGGATGTTACACTCGATCTTTTTAGCATCATGCAATCAAATGTCCCTGCACAATTTGTCTTTCTTTCAAATCATTCACTTCAAATTTTTTATGCAACTATGTAACTCTAAATTGTCATTTGTGTCACCTTTGCATCGCTCTCATTTAGTTATATTACAATGTTTTAAATTATCTCATTTAAATTTTAATATATATTTTGTGTAATAGTAAAATAATAACAAAATTTTTATGTTAATTTCTTATGATATTTCTCAGTAATTTCAAACAAGTACTATTCGAGATGACAAAAACATTGTTGAAACCACCCCGACCACCTCTATCAAATTAAATATTCATTTTGATATTTTTTAATATGTTTGTTATTTCATGATCAAGGATATTACACTCGTTCCCCTCAATATTTTTTTAACACAACTTTGCTATTGAATTTAACTAATTCCTCCAAATATTTTTTTGACTTTGTTATACTAATATTTATCTCTAAATCATCTCTCATGTGATATTAAAATGGTTTTGATTTTGTTAAATTACATTGCTTTAACTTATCTTATTTTGCCTTTAATTTATATTTACTTACTAGTAAAATAAAATCTATTACAAGTTATGTTTATTTATTTCAATGATTTGTAGTAATTAAAAATATTGTATGATAAAGATAAAATAAATATCATTGGACATGTCTTCACTAGATTTATCTTATTAAATTTTCATTACAATATTTTCATATATTTCATTCTTGAGGGGTTTTGTTTGCATGCTTTTTGAGATATCTGATTTCATACATAATTTGACTTTTGAGGATGTTAGACTTGACTTTCTTCTTATCTTCGAATTAAACTTTCCCAAAAATTTATCTCATTTCTACAATTTTTTTGTGTTTTTTACCTATTCTACAATGAAACTCTAAACTTATAGTTCACTTTCATTTTTTAGTATTACATGCAATCAATTTATCTCATTTAAGCTTTGATGTATATTTATTTAATAATAAAATAATTATTATTTTATTATTTATGCTTACCATCTTTTGTAATTTCCAATAATTCTAAATCAAGTTTTATTTGTAGGCTTTACAAGACATTTTCAATCATTCCTAATTTGACGATCGAAGATGTTACATTTGACCTCTTTAGTATCATGGAATGCAACTTTGCCATAAAATATATTTCTTGTTTTTTATTTTCTCATTTTGACTTTGTTATTTTACATGGTAAAGTAAAAGTTTCTTTGTTTGAAATTTACATAACATTGCTTTGGTTATATTACTTTGCTTCAAATCTTTATTTGTGAGGCCTTCACATCACCGTAGTTTGGATATATTGCATACCCTTCATGCATCTTATTTCTCATATAAAATATATTTAATTAGTATTAAATAATAATTTATTATTATCGATATTTATTTACATTAGAAATTCTTAGCAATTCCAAGCAAGATTCGATCCAAATGAAACAAACTTCTTAGGACTAGTATCAATGAGCACTATAAAGTTAAACTTTGATGTATTTTATTTTTTAATTATTTTATTTTTTAGTATTTTGACGTGGTTTACAAGGTCTTCAATTTGTAGATTGTTGTTGAACGTGGTTTTTACACTTGACCTCATAAGCATATTGGAATGGAACATTCCCATACATTATGTCTTATTTCTTCAAATATGTTTGCTTTGATTTTTTATATTATTATGAAACTCTAATTTTTCTCTCAAGTAATTTTACATTAATTTGATTTAGTTTTATAATGTTGCTTCTATTAATCTCATATGTGCTTTAATATATATTTATTTATAATTAAAAATAATAATTTATTATTTTGATTACTTCATTTTTCTAATATATTTTGAAATTTTAAATGTGCTTCAATGGAGATGAAATAGATATCATTGGACACTTCTTAATAGGTACTATCCAACTAATTTTTTTTAACATAATTTTTTATGACTTTTCATGCTTTTCAAAAGATTTTTAATCATACCATATATCACAAAATCAAGTGTTACACTTAATCTCCAAAGTATCTTGGAAGGGAACCTTCTCACATAATTTATGTAATTTCTTCAAATGTTTTCATTATTACTTATATTCTTATATAACTCTAAATATCCTTTCTCATGGCCTTTGAATTACTTTCCAATGGCTATATTGCTTTACGTAAATTTAACTCAATGTAGCTTTAATATGTATTTTCTTAATATGAAAATAATAATTTTATACAATTTATGTGTATTTTCTATTAAGATGAAAAAAAGTTGTTCAACTCATCTTAACAAGAACTATCAAGTTAAATATTTATGATTATAATTTTCTATATTTTATCTCTTGGATTTTAAGGTACTTTATGATTCATTTCAATTTGAATCAAAATTGATGATCAATGATGTTACACACGATCACTTTAGCATCTTGTAATGTCATTTTCTCATATAATTTATCTTATCTTTTTCAACATTTTGCTTTGTTCAGTTATATTATTATATAACTCTTAATCTCCATTCGTGTGACTTTTAAATAACATTGATTTTTTCATTATATTATGTAAATTTATTTTGTTTCAGCATTAATATATGTTCACTTAATATAAAAATAATAATATATTAATATTTACGCCTACTTACTTTTGAATTTTTTTGTAATTACAAATGAGGTTTTATTAAGTCAAATGAAATGCTATTGGTCTTGACTCGATGAACTTTATCTAATTACATATTAAGTGTTATGACTTATAACCATATTTTTTGAAAACTTTTGCATGCGTTATAAGTTATTTTGATTCGTACTTTACTTGATAAGTAAGGATGTTACACTTGATACCCTTTGTATTGGGGATGTAAAATTTCTCATACCATTGATCTAATTTCTTCAAATTTTTTCCTTATATTTGATCTATTTAGGCAACACTAAATAACAGCACATGTGACATTTGCATAGCTTTCATTTGATCGTGTGACATTACTTCAATGTTTCTAATTTCATCTTTGATTTATATTTACTTAACAATAAAACATTAATTTCTTATTATTTTTCTTATTTATTTTGATAATGCAAACTAATTCCAAACAAGGTGCAATCAAACTGGAACAAAAATCATCAGATTCATCATGATAAGTTTAACCATATTAATTATTCAACTTTATAATTTTAAATATCTTTTTTCTAAAATTTTAGAATATTTTAGGGATTAAGGTTGCTACATATGATCTCATTAGAATCTTAGATTACAACTTTCTTGTATAATTTATTTTATTTTAATGAAACTTTTTGTTTTATTTTGTTAAATTACTATGTAACTCTAAATCTCTACTTCTATGATCTTTACAATTCTTAGAATTTGTTATATTACATTGCTATAAATTATCACATTTTAAATCTAATTTATATTTACCTACGTTTAATCATATAGGTTATTGTCATTTATGTTTATATTATTTGATAAGTCACAAAAATTGCAAATGAGTTTCCATTGGAATGAACCAAATGTCATTGGACTTGACTTAATGAGCATTATCAAAAAAAATATTTTTTATGTTTTTTGATATTTTTTTCCTGGGTACTCTCATGCCTTATGAAATTATCATTCTAATGGATTTTATAAGTTAAGAACTACGATTGATCTCTTTAATATTTTGGAATGCTATTTTTTATAAAGTCTCCCTTTTCTTAAAATGCTTCACTTTTATTTGGTTGTATTACTCTATAATGAGAAATCTTCTTTAGTATGACCTTTATATAAGTTTGATTTGGTTACATTTTATTGCCTTCATTTATCTTATTTTTTGTTTGTATATATTTACTTACTTTTTAAAGAAATTAATTTATTATTTTTAGTGCTTACTTAATTTGGAAATTCACAACAATTACTAACTTAGCTTTATTAAGATCAAATAAATGATTTTGGACTTCACATAATGTGCTTTATCAAAATAAATTTTTTAATTATTTATTTTAATACTTATTTTAGTATTTTTAAATTCTTTACTTGACATTGATTTGTATATGATTTACAATCAAGAATGTTATGCTAAATCTCCTAGGTAACTTGGAATAAACCTTTCCTTACATTTTATCTCATTTCTTCAAATTCTTGTTTATAATTGGTTATATCACTATAAAACTAAAATTTTACTATGATGTGATCTTTACATTTCTTTGATGTTGTTATATTAGGTCACTTAAATTTATCTCATTTTGGTTTTAATATATAGTTACTTAATTTTAAGATTTTAATTTATTAGTATTTATGCTTAACTAATTTCA
This sequence comes from Vanilla planifolia, assembly GCA_023846275.1. Taxonomy (NCBI): domain Eukaryota; kingdom Viridiplantae; phylum Streptophyta; class Magnoliopsida; order Asparagales; family Orchidaceae; genus Vanilla; species Vanilla planifolia. Next base: position 384,535 of record JAIUJO010000122.1, on the reverse strand, counting down.
TAATTTCAGGTAATCCTAAATTAGGTCCAAAAGAGATGAAATAAATATTGTTTGACTCTTCTCAAAAGGAAATTCCAATTCACTAACGATTTATATATTTTTAAATATTATATTTCTATTGTGACTGCTTAATTTATGAGACATTTTTTAATTATATCTTACTTGATTATCGAGATTGATACACTTAATCAACTTAGTATGTTGGAAATCTACTGATACAATTTATGTGATTTCCTTAAATATTTTCTTTTATTTTGTTATATTACAATGTAATTATAAATCTTATCATATTTAGCCTTAACATCACTTCACTTATTATTTTTTCTTTAATTTATCCCTTTTATTCTTTTATAAATATTTTGTTAATGTTAAGAAAAACTTTATTATCATTTATTCTTATTTAATTTGATCTTTGATTGCAATTCCAAATGAGTTTTGATTCATTCAATTAACTATACATTTTTATTTTTTAAAATGAAATACAATCTAGTATTTAGGCACACTTTATGAAAGCTTTTGGTGCATACTTGATTAGATGATCGAGAATGTCATCCTAAATCTCCTTAATATCTTTGAATGCAACTTTCTCATTCAATTTATCTCAATTTTTCAACATTTTCAATATAATATTTTGGTATTCATATGTAACTCTAAATTTCATCTCTTGTCACCATTTATGTCACTTAAATTTGGAAATATAGCTTTGTCTTAATTTATTTCATTTCAACTTAAATATATATTTAAATTGAAACAAAAATTTATTATTATTCTTATTTATTTAATTTGAAAACTCTTTAAAATTCTAAATGATTTTCAATCATTATAAACCAAACATTGTTGGACCAATCTTAACAAGATTTTTTCAATTAAATATTTATTTTTATATTCTTCGTCATTTTATTTTTAGTGACATTAGCATGCTTGATAAAAGCTTTTATTAGTACCACATTTCATCATTGATGATGTTCTACTTGAACTTTTTGTATTCACGAAACCTTTAATTTTCTTATAGTTTATTTAATAATTCCAAAATTCTAACTTTGATTGGCTATATTACTATGAAGCTCCTGATATTCTCTTATACAACATTTACATCACTTTGATTTGGTTATATTAAATTGTTTCAAAATATCTTATTTTAGATTTAATATAAACATACTTAATATTTAAAAACTAGTTTGTTATTATTGATGATTATTAAGTTTTGTAGTCTGCATTAATTCCAAAAGTGGTCCAATTAAGAGAAAATAAATGTAATGCATCTTGTCTTGTTCTATATCCAACTAAATATTTTGTTTTTCTAAACTTTAGTAAACTTCTTGAGACACCTATAATATCTTTGATAGATGACGTTTATCTTGATGTCCATAATATATTTGATTACAACTTTTTTGCATAACATATCTCATATTTTTCATTTTTTCTTTCATTTGGCTATAGTACTTCATAAATTTAAATGTTAACTAGTGTGACCTTATATTATTTTTTGTATTTTGTCATGTTACATTACTTTAACAAATATCAATTAGCTTTAATATATACATTTAATTACTATTTAAATATTAATTTACATTTTTTATGTTCAATTAAAATAGTAACTCAAAATAATTCCAAATAATGTCTGATCAAGGTAAAATAAATGTTGTTGGGCTCACCTCAAAATGCTCTATGTAACTAAATATTTATTTCATATTTTTAAATATTTTATTTTCTAAGTTTTCCAGATGAAATATAAAAAATGTATGATTCATACTTACTTTTATGATAATAGATATTACGATCCATTCACTAGCATCTTAGAAAGTAATTTGTCTTATCTTTATCAAACCTTTATTTTAATAACTATAAATTGCCAAAATAAATAAGAATAAAAGATATTAAATCACTATTTTAGCATTAAGTAAATATATATTAAATAAAAAATTGTGATAAATTGAAGTAATGTATTTTAAACAATTTAAAGCAATGTAAAGGAGGTACAAAAGTTAATTTAGAGTTATATAGTAATATAACCAACTCAGAGTAAAACAAAAGCATGGATGCAAGTTCCATTATAGCATGCTAAAGTGAGTGAGTGTAACAATCTAGTTCATCAAATTTAGAATGAATAAAATTGTCCAAAAAATCAGTTCAAAATTAGAGAAAATAAAATATTTAATTAATATATAAAGGAATTAATTACATAGAGCTCATTGATATCAGTCGAACAATATTTATTTTTTCATGACATGAACTTGTTTGGAATTACTCTAAATTAAAATAGTAAATAAATTTAAATAATATTAAGCAACTATCTTAGTATTTTGTAAATAAATAAATGAGAGAAACTGAGATAATATAGTTTGACAAAATCAAGGCAATACAATTGTCACACAAGAGAAGTTTTACTGTTTCCATGTGACATAACAAGCTAAAAATATATAAATTTTAAGAGAATTTTAGATTACAAGATACTAAGAATTTTGAGTGTGACATCTTTGATCATCAAATCAAGTACGACTAGAAATATCCTAAAAAACAGCCTGCAAATAATGAAACTATAATTTTTAAAATTATATAATGAATGTTTAATTAGATAAAACTTCCTGAGAGGAGTGAAATGATGTTTTCTTCATGTTGATTCAACTTCCCATTTAGTTATTAGATTGTTTTTACAAAATAAAATTGGCACAAATAATAACATATTATACATGTTAAATTTAGTAAATTATGTTGATGAACAAATGTGACAAATATTAGCAATGTAATATATCCCTATCAAAAGCAACAAAATTATCACACGAGAGAAGATCTCAAGTTATATTATTATATAATCAAATGTAAACAAGACTTTCAATAAATGAGATAAATCATACAAGAAAGTTGAATTCTAGGTTATTATGGTGATCAAATGAAACATGTTTGAAAGAAAAGTTAGATACAAACAAAAATATTTCATAAAGAATGTCAAAATATTAAATATTTATTTTTTTGAAGAAATTTAGAAATTTATATATAATTCCATATTGCTGATCGAGACTAGTTCATCGATGTTTGTTTTTTCATGAACAAAACAAGTTTGAAATTACAATGAATTACCAAAGTAAATATGCATAAAAAATAATAAATTATTACTTTGGTATTGAAAACTTTTATATTAAAGTTGTAATTAACTAAATTAAAATAACATTATACCAACAAATCAAACCTATGTAAAGGTGACATCAGAGGAGATTTATAATTACATAGAAGTATTTCCAAAATAGAGCAAAAAATCTTAAATGAGAAAAATTATATGGGAAAGTTGTATTCTATGATATTAAAAAGTTTGAGTGCAACATCCTACATTATCAAATCAAGCATGAATTAAAATGTCACTCATGCATGCAAAAGCCATAGAAATGAAATATTTAAAAACTAAAATATATGTGTGTATGTGTGTGTGTATATGCATATATATACATATATTTAATTAAATAAAGGTCTTCGAGATAACTCTAATAATGTTTGTTTCATCACAATCAAATCTCATCTGTAATAATTATGAGTTATCAAAGTAAATAACCATAAAGAATAATAAATAATTATTTTTAATTTTTCTTAAATATATATTAAAGTTAAAATGAGAAACATTGAATCAATAAAAATATGTTACAATAGTGGAAAATCATAGAAACATAGAATTATTTAAAAATAAAATAAAACTTTTTGAGAATGAGATAAATAATACAAGAAACGTTATAACTAAGATACAAAGGATATTGCGTGTAGCATTTTTTATTGTTCGATAAGAAAAAATTAAAATTCTCATATGGTAAAAAAAATCATAAAAAATAAAAAAATATTTAAAAATATAAAATTGAATATTTAATTAGACATATCTCTTCCAGACTAGTCTAACAAAAGTCTGCTTTATCTCGATTTGAACTTGTTTGGAATTACTATGAATTACAAAAGTAAATGCTCATAAATAATAATAAAAATTATTTTTAAATTTCATGTTAATATATATTAAAAAAAATGAGATAAATTAAAATAAAATAATGTAACATATTAAAAGCAATGTAAAGCTTGTGGGAGAGTAGAATTAGGGTTTTATAATAATATAGCTAAATTAAAAACAACATCATAAAAAAAAGATAAATTTCATGTGAAATTAGCACTCCAAGATATGAAAGTGCTAAAGTGTGATATCCTCTTTCTATAAATCTAGAATGATTCAAAATGTCCCACAAAATCTGTCAAAATAAGAGAAAATTAAATATTAAAAATTGAGATTGAGTATTTAATTAGGTAGAACACATTAAGGAGACATTTGTTTTATCTCAATGAGAGCTCACTTTGAATTACTTTCAATTATCATCATAAATAAATATAAATAATAATAAATTAATAATATTTTGTTAAGTAAATATATGTTAAATAAAAAAATTAGATAAATTAAGTAATGTTATATTGTAAAACCAAGGATATCTAATGGTAACACTAGAGGTGCTTTGTATTTATAACGAAATATAACAAAAAACATTTAACAAACAATACAAATTATATGAGAAAGTTACTTTCCATGACATTAAGAACTTAAAGTGGAACATTTTTTACTATCAATTATTGCATAAATCCAAATGACTTAAAAACTATTAAAATCATAGAAAATAAAATATTTAAAACTATAAAAATGGATTCTTAAATGCATAACGCTCTTCAAGATGTGTCCAATGATGTTTATTGCATCTTAATCAGACTTTGGTTAGAATTACTATGAATTGTTATGATAAATAAAAAATTATTATTAAAAAAGAATTACTTTATTAATAATAAAATATGCATATTAATGTTGAAATGAGATAAAATAAATAAATGTAGTATAAACATTTCAAAATGATGTAAAAGTCACATGAATAGCAATATGACTAAATCACAGGAAAAAATTTGAACAAAAGTGATAAATCATAAAAATAGAAAAGTATAATAAATAGGATATAATCAAAATTTAGTCATAAAGAATTTTAAAAAAATAAAAAATATTTAAAAATTTATAAAAAATAAAATTAATTAGATGAGCTTGTCTAAATGAGTCTAACGATATTATCTTTCGATTGGACTACATTCAGTAATACCATGTGCTTCCAAAATAGAAAGTAATAAATTATTATTTTAACATTAAAAAGGCACAACTAAAGCTTAAATGAGATAAATTAAAAATATATAATATAACTAAATCAAAGAAATTTAAAAGTCATAGGAGAGGTGATTTAGTATTACATACTAATATTGCTAAATAAAAGTGAAAGATTTAAAGAATTGGAACAAATTATGTTGGAATATATATTTTATGATACAAAGGAGATCAAGTGTAATATGCTTGATGGTCTAATTTAGTACGAATCAAAATTCTCAATAAACATGCCAAAATACAAGATAATAAAATATTTAAGAAATATCTAATCAAATACTTAACTTAATAGAGGTCATGGAGATGAGCCTAAGGACTTTGGTTTTGCCTCAATTAGACGTCAATTGGAATTAGTAGTAATTATCAAAGTAAATAAGTTTAAATAACATTAAACTACTTTTAAATATTAAGTAAAAGATATAAAAAGAAAAATAAGATAAATTAATGTAATATAGTATGACTAAGTCAAGGTGATGTAATTATAACACAAGCTGATTTAGTGTGGCATGGTAAAATAACAAAACCAAAATAGAAAAATTAGGGAAATAAGATAAATTATAACGAAAAGTTGTATTAAAAAATATTAAAGAGGTCAAATGAACATCCTTGATTGTCATGTAAACTATGAATTGAAATGTCCCATAAAGTAAGGCAAAACCCTAGAATATAAAATATTTAAATGTAAGAGAAAATATTTAATTGGATAGAGCTTATTGAGATTGTCCAATGACATTTGTTTCATCTTGATCTAACTTATTTTGGAATTACTATGTACCACCAAAGCTAATAAGCACAAATAATAATAAATTATAAATTTATATAGTGTAACATAACCTAACCACCAATGAGAAAAACTTGTCACACAAGACATGATTTTGAGTACATAGTAACACAACGAAATAAAAAAAATTTGAAGAAATGAAAGAAATTAGATTGGAAACTTGAATTCCATGTTACAATGAATATCGAGTGCAACATCCTGCATTGAAAAATTAAATACAAATTAAAATATGTAATTACACATGCCAAAAAAATATAAAAATAAAAATATTAAAAAATATAAAGATAAATATCTAATTTAATATAGCTCAATATAAGTTCAATGGCTTGTATCACTTCTCAATCATACCACATTTGGAATTACTATGGATTACAAAAGCAAATAGGCATAAAAATAATAATTTATTATTTTTTAATTAAAATATATATATCATAGATAAAATAATAATAAATCAAGTAATGTAATATAAAGAAATCAAAGCAATGTATAGGTGATAAGTGACGAGATTTAGACTTATGTAGTAATATATCTAAATATGACCAAAAGCGTTGGAAAAATGAGGTAATTTAAATGAGGGAGTTATATTCTAAGATGTTAAAGAGACTCAGTGTAACGTCTCACATTTTCAAATTAGGTAGGAATATAGAAATAGTGTAAAGCATGCTAAAGTTAAAAAAAATTAAATATTTAAAAATATAGAACATAATATTCAATTGAATAAAGCATATCCAGAATAACTAACAAATTTTGTTTTGTCAAGAATAGACGTCATTTGGAATTGCCACAACATAAAATGTTAAATAAATATATATTAAAGCTAAAATTAAAAAAAACTGAATCAATGTGATATAACTAAATAAAAAATAATGTAAAGTTGACAACCTAGGAGATTTATGGTTTCATAGTAATAAAATCAAATCGAAGGAAAAAGATGAAGAAATTGTATCAGTTGTGAAATGAATGTTGCACTGTAGAATGTTAAGGATATCTGCAGTAAGATCCTCAATAATTAAATTGGATACTATTTGCAATGTTAGAAAAAACATCCCATAAAAAGAGATATTAAAATATAGGAAAATATGTAAAATAAACATTTAACTGCATAGAACTCATTGAGATGAGTCCAATGATATTTGTTTTTCTCAAACATAACTCATTTGGAATTATTTTGAATTATCGTAATAAATAAGAATAAATAAAAAATAAAATATTATTTCTATATTAATTAGATAAGTGTAACCTCTTTTATTTTGTAAAACTAGAGCAATGTGAACATGAGATATGAGGAGGTTTATAAATAGAAAGAAATATAACCAAAAGAAAAAGAAAACTTGGAAATACAAGATACATTACACAAGAAAGTTGTATTCCAAGGTACTAGGTACTTTGAGTGTAATAGTTTTACTTGAAATACCTATAACAAATTAAAAATGACTCATTAAGCCTACCAAAATTATAGAAAATAAAATATTTTAAAATATTAAAATGAATATTTAATTGTACAATTCACTTTGAGAATAATCAAATGATATTTGTCTTATTAAAATTTGTCCTCATTTGGTTTACTATAAATTACCAAATTAAAAAGCGCATAAATAAGAACAAATTATTATTTAAGTATTAAGTAAGTATATATTTTTCATATATATAAATTGAAGCTTGAATGAGAAAAAATGAAGCAACATAATATAACAAAATCAAAGTAAAAATATTTCAAGAAATTAGATAAATCACATAGGAAATCTTCATTCCAAGATATTAAGGATTTGAAAGTTGCATCCTCAATAATCAAATTAGGCATGAATTAAAATGCCTTATAAAAAATAATAAAACTAATCATTTTTTTAATATAAATAAATAAATATTTAATTAGTTAGAAGACGAATAGAGTAGTTAAAATATGACAAAAAATTAGAAGACATGTGAAGGTCACAAAAGAGGACATTTAGGGTTACATAGTAATATTATGATATAAAAAAAAATTTAGCAAAATGAGATAGATTTATTGAGAGGGTTCATTCTAAAGACACTAAGGTGATCATGTGTAACAACCCTGATCGTTAAATCTAGTATAAATCCAAATTTCTCAAAAAGTATGAAAAAAAAAGAATGTAAAATCATTAAGAGATACATAAATGAATATTTAATTGGATAGAGATAGCCAATACTAGTCCAATGATGTTTGTTTTGTCTCGATTTGACCTCGCTTACTTTTATTTACTAAAGTAAATAAGCATAAATAATTTTAAACTATTATTTTAATATTAAGAAAAGAAACATTAAAGCTAAATGAGACAAAATAAAATAATGAAGCACCAAAAAAGGTGATGTAATTGTCAAACCAAAGGAGTTTTAGTGTTACATAATGACAAAATTAAATAAAAATTGAAAAAATGAGATCAATTATAGGGGAAAGTTGCATTCTAAGGTATTAATAGATCAACTATAGCATCCTCAATCATTAAATCATGTCTTTATCAAAATATCCCTTAAAGTATGGCAAAGTGCTAAAAAGTAAAATTTTTAAAATCGTATAAATGAATATTTATGTGGATTCAACATTTAAAGTTAAGTAAAGCGTTTGTTTCATCCCCTTATTACATCATTTAAACTTATTGTGAATTATAAACATAAATAAGCATAAATAATAATAAATTATTATTTAAATACTAATTAATTTTATATTAAAGTTAAAATAAGATAAATTGCAGTAATATAATATATCCAAATCTTAGCGATGTAAAGTTCATATGACATGCAAATTAGAGTTTCACAATCTGACATAATATAAGAAAAATAATTAAATAAATGACATAAATTGTATGAGAAAGCTCCAATCTAAGATACGAAAGAGATCTAGTGCACTACTCTCAATCATCAAATTAGGTAAGAATTGTAACAGTTTGTTAAATGTGCCACTAACATAGAAAATACAATATGTAAAAATTTCAAATTGAATTTTAAATTAGATAGAGTTTGCTTGTATGAGTCCAAGCACAGTTATTTCATCTTGATCAGTCCTTGTTTCAAATTATTTTTAATTACCAAATTAAATAAGAAAAAATAATATCAAATTATTAATGAAGAGTACATAAAAGTTTAAATAAACTAATTTAAAATGATGTAACAAAACATAATCAAAGTGATGCAAAATTCACATAATAGAATATTTATAGTTTCATAATAATATAATAGAATCACAACAAAATATTATAAAAAAATAGATAAATCATGTAGTAAAGTTAATTCTAAAATACTATGGTGGTCAACTATAATATTTTCAATCATTTAATTAGGCACAGACAAAAATTACATATAAAGTATGCAAATTCATAAAAAATAAAATATTAAAAAAATAAAAAATTAATATTTAATTGGATAGAGCTCATGAAGTTAAGTCAACTAATACAAATTAAAAGTTTATCAAACATCATTTCTAATTACTACAAATTACATATGTAAATAAGCATAAATAATAATAATAAATTATGATGTTAATTAAAAAAAATTATAAAACCTACATGAGATAAGTTGAAGCAATATAATGTAATGGAATTAATATGTTCTAAAGGTTAAATGGAACTAGAAATAGAGATTAATTGTGATATAACTAAATTAATGTGAAAATGTGAAGAAATGTGATAAATTATAGGAAATGTTTCTTTCTATTATACAAAGGTGATCATGCATTGCATTCATCATCATCAAATAAGCTAAAAATCAAAGTATCATGTAATGTGTGCTAAAGTCATTGAAAAATAGAAGTAGAAATTTTAAATTAAATTAGTATTTTGATGAATGACTAAATTAAATAACTATAAATAATAATAATTTAATACTTTAAATCAAACCAAAATGTATTAAAGCTGAAAAGTGACAACACAAAGTAATGTAATACGACTAAATAAAAGAGATTATAATTTCATTAAGATTATAACTAAATAAAATAAAAAGATATTGGAAAAATCAAAAAAAGTTTTTGGAAAGGTTGTATTGAAAAGTACTAAGGAGATTAAATGTAATACATTTAATCATCAAATCAGGAACAAATAAAAATATCTCATGAAATATACTTAAGATGGATCCAATGACATTAGTTTTGTCTCAATTAAACCCCATTTAACATTCATAAAGGTTGTATTGAAAAGTACTAAGGAGATTAAATGTAATACATTTAATCATCAAATCAGGAACAAATAAAAATATCTCATGAAATATACTTAAGATGGATCCAATGACATTAGTTTTGTCTCAATTAAACCCCATTTAACATTCATAAAAACTACCAAATTAGTTATGCTTAAATAATAATAAATTATTATTGTAGCATATGATAAATAAATAATAAAGCTGAAATAAAATAAATTTAATGAATGTAATATAATAAAATAAAAATGATGTAAAGGTCATATGAGAAGAGAATTAGAGTTTCATCGAAATTTAACCAAATCAAAGCAAAACATTTGAACAAATTAGAAAAATTATGTGGCATAGTTGATTTCTATGATACTAAAGAGCTCAAGTTGACATCCTCAACAATCAAATTATGTTCAATTCAAAATTCGCTATAAAATGTCTACAAAAAGTGAAATAAGTACATAAAAATGTAAAAATAAGTATTTATTAGAAGAAACTTGATGAGACTAGTCAACTGATGTTTATTTTATCATGAATAGACCTCATTTAGATTTGATGTCATAAAAAGAACTTAAGTTGAAATAATAATAAATTAATTTTTTTAATATTATGTAATGCATAGTAAACAAAATTAAGATAAATTTAAACAACATAATATAACAAAATCAAAGTGATGTAATGTCCTTAATAGAGGAGATTTTGAGCTTCATAGTAATATAACAAAATACAATCGAAACATTTGAAAAAATGAGGTCAATTCTACAAGAAAGTTGCATTTGAAAATCGATAGAGATCAAGTGCAACTTCGTTGATTATCATATAATGTAAGAATAAAACAAACTATAAAAATGCAAATTTCATACAAATAAAATACTTCAAAATATAAAAATGAGTAATTAGTTTGATAGAACTTGTCAAGACTATCCCAATGTTATTTGTTGTCTTTAGCACCACACGTTGGAAACTTTTACTAATTACAAAAATAATCAATCATAAATAATATTATATTATTATTTTATTATTAAGTAATATGTGTAATAGTTGAATTATGATAAACTAAAAATAATATAATGGTGGCATGAGAGGAAAATATGGAATCATAGTAATAAAACAAAATCAAATAAAAAAACTAAAAAAGAAAAAGATAAAAAATATGCATGAAAGTTGCATTCAAAGATACTATAGATATCAAGTGTAACTTTATCGAACATCAAATTAAGCATGAATTAGAAAAATTTTAATGTGAACCAAAATCTAAAAAAATATGTCCTAAAAAATAAAAATAATAATTTTATTTTATAGTGCTCATTTACACTTGTCCAATGATGTCTATTTCGTCTCTAATAGACATCTTTTAGTAATTATTTGGAATTATAAAACTAAATAAGAATTAATACTAAAAGAATATTATTTCAATGTTATCTAAAGATTTACAAAAATTGAAATAAGAGAAATTCAAGCAATATAGCATATCCAACTCAAAATAATGTAAATGTCACAAGAAAGGAGAATAATATTTTATCACAATATAATGAACTCAACGCGAACAATTTAGATAAATAAGAAAAAGTTTATAAGAAATTTACATTCAATAATAATAAAGAGATCGAGCATAAAAGCCTCAATTGAAATCCAGACAAATGACATCTGTTTTAGAACATATCACAAAGTGTGACAAGATCTTGGAAAAGAAAATATTTTGAAACAAAAAAAAAATTCAATTGATAAAGCTCACCAACATGAATCCAATTATGTCTATTTCCTCTCTATTAAGAAACTTTTAATAATTATGTCGAATTACAAAACTAAATAAGAATATATGTTAAAATAAGTATTTTTTATTGTTAATTAAATATTTATTAAAAATGAATTGGGTAAAATTCAAGTAATGTAATCTAACCAAATCAAAATAATATAAAGGTGGCATGAAATGAGAATTACAATTTCAACATAATATAGCTAATCAATGTGAAGCAATCGGATAAAAGAGAAAAATATTATAGAAAATTTGTATTCAAAGATGCTAAAGAGATGCAGCATAACATTCTCGATTATCAAATCAGGATTAAAAATTAATGAATTTAAAATAAAAAGTTAATATTTGATCTCATTGAGCTTGCTAAGTTGAATAAAATATTATTATTTCACTTTGATAGAAATTCATTTTGAAGAAATAAGACAATTTGTATGCAAAAGTTTTGTTTGGACATTCCAAGGAAATTGAGTGCAAAATCCCTAATACCAAACAAGGTATAAATTGAAATGTCGTATAAAGAATGCATAGTAATGACGAAATGTGAAAAAACCCGAAAAATAAAATTCTTAAAAGTGAAAAATTAGAACAAATGATACAAATTATTTGCTAAAGTTGCATTAACAAATACAAAGTAAATGGAGTCTAACATCCTTAGTGATTGAATCAGGTATCATTTTAAATGCCTGTAAAGTATACTAAAATACTATAAAATAATATATTTCAAAAAAACATTATTAAATATTTTGTTACATCGAATTATTCTTAACGAGTTGAATGATATTTTCTTTCCTCTCAATTAGACCTCGTTTGAAATTAATAAAAATTACCAAGAAAGTAATAAAGCATTATGATAATTATTATTTTAATATTAATTATATATATATATATATATGTGTGTGTGTGTGTGTGTGTGTGTATTAAGGCTTAATAAAGATAAATTGAAGTAATATATTATAACTAAATGATGGTATCATAAAGAAGACAAAAGAGAAGAATTAGAATTATATAGTATTATAGCCAAATAAAAGGGAAAATTTTGAAAAAATGCCATAAAATATGTTAGAAACTTAAATTCAAAGATACTTACGAGATCGAGTGTAACAACTTTAATCATCAAGTCACCTACAAGTCAAAATGTCTCAAAAAAACATGCCAAAACAATTAAATTTTAAATATTTAAAAAATATATAAAAAAGTTATTTAATTGGATAAATTAATATTTTATTATTATGTTATATATATTAAAATTAAAATGAGATAAACTAAATAAATATTATATAACAAAGTTAAAATGATATAAAGATCATAATAGTGAAGAATCAAAAGTTTCATTATAATATAACAAAATTAAATCAAAAAATTTTGAAAAAAAAGACAAATTGCATGGGAAATTTCCATCTGAAAAAATCATAAAGTTATCAAATGTAACATCATTGATCATCAAACAATATAACAAAAGAAATGCCTCATAAAACATGTAAGAACCCTTGAAATGAAAATCTTAAAAATTTATAAATGAACATTTAATTAGGTAAAACTACACAAAATGGATCCATCGACATTTGTTTTGTAATGATTGCACCTCATTTCTTAGTTATGTGAATTACTAGGGTAAGTAAGTATAAATAACAATCCATTATTAATTTGACATTAAAAAATGGGGTAAATTTAACAAAATTAATAAAAGAGAAATCTAAGCTACGTATATTGAAATAATCTAATATATCTAATCAAAAATAATGCAAAGGTTACATGTGTGGAGAATTAGAATTTTATAGAAATATAACTTATTTGATGAAAAAATATTTTAAAGAATGGAAAAATGTTTTATAGGAAAGTTACATTCCATGATGCTAAATAGATCATGTGTAATGTCATCAATCAACAAATATCTTATGAATAAAAAATGTCCACAAAAACATGATAAAATAACAGAAAACGATGTAGTTTTAAATAACACAATGAATATTTTATTAGATAGAGTTCATCGATTCAATTCCAACAACATTTATTTCTTTTTTATCATTTCACTTTTGAAATTACATTGAATTGTAAAATTTTGTAGGAATAAATAATAACAAAATAAATTATTAATTTATTATAAAGTAATGTAATTTAAAAATGAAATTAGGTAAACTAATGTAATGTAATATAACCAATCAAATTGATAAAATGGACTTACAAAAGAAGAATTGTATTTTTAATATAATATCACAAAATTAAATTAAAAAATTTTAATAATAAAGGTAAATTGAGTAGGAAATTTCCTTTCCAAGGCATTAAAGAGGTAGAGTTTAATAGTCACAATCATCAAATTGTGAAAGCATCTAGTTATCTCATAAAATGTGCTAATTACTATAAAATGAAATAAGTTCAAAAATTAAAAAGCAATATCTAAATTTATGGAACTCATCAACACAAGATAAATAACATTTGCTTCATCTCAATTGGACCTTTTTGAAATTACAACAAATTTCCCAAGTAAAGAAGCATAAATAATAACACACTGTTTTTTAACAAATATCAAATAAGTCACCAATCAAAGTATGTACTAAAGTGTGTAGAAATCTTACAAAATAAAATATTTAAACATGAAAATTAATATTTAATTGGATAGAGCTTATCGAGACTAGTACAACGATATTAACTTCTTCCATATCTAACCTTGATTAGATTTACTATGAGTTAGCAATGTTAAAAACAATAAATTATTATTTTATAGTAAGTAAAATCTATTATAGTTGAAAACAAAACTAAAGAAATGTAATAAAACCAAATCAAATTGATGTAAATGTCACATGAGGAGAGAATTAGAGTTTAATAGTAATAACAATTTATTGAAAGCTATGAATTATTTTAAGAAAATGAGATAAATTTTGCAAGAAAGTGGCATTCCAAAACATTAAGGAGATCATGTCTAAAACACTCGATTATCAAATCAAATTTGAATCAAAATAGCTTGTAAAATGTGGTAAAATATTATTAAATAAAATATTTCAAAATATAAAAAACAACAATTTAAATGGATATAGCTCATCGAGATGACTCTAATGACATTTGTTTCACCTTGATCAAAACTTGTTTTGAATTTCTACAAATTATCCAACAAACAAGCATTAGTAAAAAAATACTATTTCAATATTAAATAATTATATAATGAAGCAAAAATGAGATACATTAACGTAATATATTATAACTAAATAAAAATTATTGAAAGAACTCATAAGAGGACAATTAGATATTCGTAGCAATATAACAAAATCAAAGGCAAAAATGTTGAACAATTATGATAAATTGTTTGTAAAAGCTCCTTTCCAAGATTAAAAGGAGTACGAGTCCAACATGCTCAATCAACAAATATTGTATGAATCCAAATATCTTGTGAAGCATAAAAAACCATAGAAAAGAAAATATCACAAAAAATATAAATGACATTTAATTTGATAGTGCTCATCGAGTCATGACCAGCAAGATTTCTTGCATCTTGAACGGACCTTGTTTTGAATACGTAGGAATTACCAAACAAAATAAGCTTAAATTATAATGAACTATTATTTTATTTTTAAGTAAACATATATTAAGGCAAAAATGAGATAAATTCAAGCAATGTATTAAAATGAAATTGTCATGATGTGATCTCACATGAGGGTGGATTTTGAATTACATAATAATGTAACCAAATTATATCAAAAAGGTTTGAAGAAAGAGATAAATTGTAAAGAAAATTTGCATTGCACAATCCGAAAGGGATGAGGTGTAATACCCTCAATAATTAAATTAGGTACAAATCAGAATGTCTTTTATGGTGTATCAACACCATTGAAAAAATATTTAAAAATTTATAAGAAAACATTTAAATGGATTAAGCTCGTTGAGGGAGTAAATGACATTTGTTTCATCTCAATGAGATCTCCTTTTGATATTCTAAAAATTACTAATTCAAATAAACAAAAATAATGACAGATAATTAATTTAATATTAAGAAAATATATGTTAAAGCTAAAATCAATTAAAGAAAATTAATTTAATATAAAAAGATCAAAGTAATATGGATGTCACATAGGAAAAGATTTACAGCTACATTGTAGTACAACAAACTCAAGCAAAAAAATTGATGAAATATGATCAATTGCATTCTAAGATGCTAAGGAGATTGATTATAACATTCTATATTATAAAATAAGATATAAACTAAAGCTTCTCATCAAATGTACCAAAACTCTAGAAAAAAATACTTAAAATTTATGAATAAATATTTAATTTGATAAAAATTATCTAGATGTGTCCAATGAAATTTATCTACCTTGAGAACCCTTTTGGAATTACTATGAAATATAATTTTAAAAAGCATAGATAATAACAAATTATTAGTTTAATGTTAACTAAATATATAATAAAGATAAATAAGATAAATTGTAGGAATGTAATATAACTAAATTAAAATGATGTAATGGTCACATGAGAGGAGAATTAGCATTTCAAAGTAATATATCAAAACAAAAGAAAAACATTTGTGGAAATAAGATACATTGTATATGAAAGTAATATTTCATGATACTGAGGAGATTGAGTGTAACATTTATTCAACATCAAATTAGGTATGAATCAAAATTTCTCTTAAAGCAAACAAAAATTGTAGAAAGTAAAATATTTGAAAAAATAAAAATAATTATGGAGTCTTGTAAAGTTAATGAAAGCTAGTCCAATAACATTTGTTTCACACAAAGGGATGTCTACTCAAGTAAAGACAAATTACAAAATTAATGAAGTATAAATAATTATAAATTACTATTTAAATATTTAATAATTTATTTAAAGAAAAAAAGATAGAAACAAAGGCATTGTGATATAAAAAAATAAAAGCAATGTAAAGATTACACCAGAGGAGAATCGAAGTTTGATAGAAAAATAAAAAAATCAAAACTTTTGATAAAATGACATAAATTATGTGATAAATTTGTATTCCAATATACTAAAAAGAATTAGTGCAACATCCTTGATCATTACATCAGGAAAAATTAAAAATTTCATTTAAAATATGTCAAAATCATAGGAAATAAAATATTTTTAAATATTAATTTTTTCCCAATTACATTGAGCTTGCCTAGATGACTTCAATAAAATGTTTTTAATCTTATTCAAACAACATCCTGAAATATAACAAATTGTAATATTAAGTAAGCATAAATAGCAAAAGTTATTATTTTAATATTAAGTAATTTATTTTGAAAATTAAAATGTAATAAACTAAAGAAATGTAATATAACCATATAAAAACAAAAAAAAAGGTCACATAATAGGGAATTATAGTTTCATAGTAACATAATGAAATTAAATTAAAAAGTTTCAGAAAATAAATAAGTTAAATAACAATGCTACATTCCATGATACCAAGTAGATCAACTGTAACAACGTTGATCATTAGATTAGTAGCAATCAAGATGTCCTGTAAAATGGGTTAAACACTAGAAAGTAAAATATTTTAAAAAATATAAATCAATATCTAAATTAATAAAGCTTGTTGGCTTGAGTCAAATAATGTTGTTTTGTATCAAATAGAGCACATTTTGATTTACAATGAATATCCTTATTAAATAAGCTTAAATAATAATAAATTATTATTTTCATATTTAAGAAATATATATTAAAGTTGAAATAGGATAAGTTGAAGATATGTAATATAAATAAATTAAAGTGATGTGAAGGTCACATGCGAGCAGAATTTTGAGTCACTAATTATTATAATTAAATCAAAGCCAAAACTTTTGAAGAAAAGAGATAAATCATACAAAAATGTTGCATTGCAATATTCTAAGGAGATCAAGTGCAACATCATCGACTATGAAATTCGGTAAGAATTGAAATGTCTCATAAAATATATCGAAAACTTAAGAAATAAAGTTATTTAAAAATTTAAAAATAACATCTTATTTGAGAGAGCTCATCGAGTCAAGTCTAACACATTTGTTTTGTCTTAATTGCATCTCGTTTACAACTACTACAAATAAAAAAATTTCAAAAACATAAATTATAATATATTATTATTTTAATATCAAGTAAATATGTATTAATAATGAAATAAGGTTAATTATAATAATATAACATATACAAATCATGGTGTTGCAAAGGTCTTATTAGGTAGACTTAGAGTTTCATTAAAATATATCCAAATCAAAGTGAAGCACTTTAATAAATAAGATATATTGCAACAAAAATTCCCATTCAAAGATACAAAGGAGATTGAGTGCAACTTTCTAGATCATCAAACCAAGTATGAATCTATATGCCTTGATTTCCATGTTATCTTGTAGTATAGCATTTTATGCAATTTATCTCATTTTCTCAATTGTTTTTCTTTGATTTGTATATATTATTTTATAACTCTAAATCTAATCTCATGTGGTCTTAGCATCACTTTTTTTTGGTTATAACATGTTTCTTATATTTATTTTTGTTTATTTATAGTATATAATTAATATTAAAAAAAGGATCATTGGACTCATATTCATGAGCACTTTTTAATTAGTGTTACATTTTTATAATTTTTTTAATATTAAATTTTTTTAAGATTTTGGGTTGCATTTTGATTTATTCCAAAATTGATGATACAGGATGACAAAGTCAATCTCATTAGTGCCGTTAATTGTAAACTTTTTTTTCAATTCATATAATTTCTTCAAGTATTTTTGTTTTATTTTGTTATATTATTATGAAACTCGTAATCTTCTATCATTTCACCTCTACATCAAATTTGATTTTCTTATCTTATGTTACTTCAATTTATCTTATTTCAACTTGAATATATGTTTACTAAATATTAAAATAATATAATATATTATCATTTATGTTTGTTTATTCTATTAAATCTTAGTAATTCTAATAGATGTTAGATTGAGGAAAATGAAAGATCAATGGACTCATCCTAAAGATCTCTATCTAATAAAATATTCATTATTATATTTTTTAAAATTTTTTATATTTTATGATTTTGGCTTGCTTTAAGAGATATTTTAATTCGTATATGATTTGATAATCATGGATATTGCACTAGATCTCTTTGATATCCTAGAATGAAACTTTCTCATGCATTTGTCTCATTTTTTCAAATTTTTTACATCTATTTAGATATTTTTCTATGAAACTCTAATTCTCCTCCTATGTGACTTTTAAATCGCTATGAACTTGTTATATTATATAGTTTAAATTAATCTCATTTTAGTTTTAATATATATCTACATATTGTTAAAAATTTAAATTCCTTATTATTTATGCTTATTTTAATTGGTAATTCATAGTGATTAAAAAATTAGGTATGATTGAGATAAAGAAAGCATTGTTGCACTCCTTTATATGACATTTATAAAACTAAATATTCATTTTGCATTGCTTTTTTATGTTTTTTTTCTAAGATTTTTACATATTTTATGAGGTACGTTGATTCGTTCCTCATATGATTATCGAAGATGTTACATTAGTACTCAAATTTATCTTAAAATGCTACATTCTCATGTAATTTATCTCATTTCATTAAATTGTTTTGTTTAATTTCATTATATTTCTATGTACCACTAATTTCCTCTAATGTGTCATTTGCATGTGTTTTATTTTGTTATTTTATATTAATTTGACTTATATCAATTAATTTTTTATATATTTACTTAACTTTAAAATAATATTTTTTTTATTATTCACTTGATTTGGTATTTCATGTTCTACATTCACCTTGGGTTAAATAGGATGAAATGTATGTGATATGCTTCAAATTGAGTAGGAATATGGTGCTGGACTCAAACACTATAAACAAAAACATGAATACGAGCCTTTATGCACTATGGAGGAATGTTGTCATCATTTTGAAACTACAAGTGGCCTCTAGTAAAAATTTTCTTATCGAGATTAGCATTAAATCTTTTTCCTACTCACTCCTTGCTACATGCAAGAAGGATTGAGATGTCTAAGCTTTGTCATTGGCAATATAATTCTAATTAAGTTGTGCAACATTATTTCTAGAATGCCCTATTGCAAAAGAATTATGGTCCAACAACTTCTTAAGTGATTGCTTCATGCTTGGTAGGATTAATAGCAAAGTCATCACTTCCTCTTTTTGAGCTCTTTAAATTGATGTCTATCAATGTGTGGTTGGGTATAGCTTCTCATAAGGTTAAATTTTTTATTTTATCTTTGTTCCACTTTTGGCATAACAAACATATGTAGGAACAGGTAGATAAGGTACTTAATTCAATAGCACTCCAAATGAGCACTTGAATTACTCGTGCAACTTGCTACAACTCTCCAATCTCATTTAATAGGAGATCTGGAGGCCATGATTGGTTGTTTAGTATCTATTATTGGGCTCCTCCAATGACTTTGATTAAACTCAACTATGATGTTTTTATGCATGATGACTTCAATGCTGGGATTTGTATTATTATGTTGGATGACATTGGTAGACCTACTACTATTGCAAAAAAAAAACTTCAATTTCATCTTCAGCTTCTACCATCATGATTATCACTATTTCTGAGCACTGAAATTATTGAGAATGCCACATTTTAATGTTAAGGTAGTGGCGATTGAGTCAGAATCAACTAGATCCACTAATGTAGTGAATCAAATACTTCTCTCTACAACAAACAATAGTTCTACTATATTGTTATTGTATTCATTTAGGGTATGAAGTCCTTCAAACTATCCCAGACAAAGAACCAAGGAAACCATAGTGCAGACTATGTCACTCGTCGCACACATTTGTATGATTTTGTGTGGGACTATAGAAGGCCCTTCCGAAGCAACTTCAACTTTATGTTTTTACTAATTTTATCCACAAAGACTTTCCTTCCATTCCTTTAGTTTCAAGGGACAGTATGGTGACAAATTACTAATCACTTTAAGAGATGGAGCCATACAAATGAGGTGGATGGAGGCATATGAAAGTAGCAGACATGTTGAGTATAATTGTATGTATAGAAGGTGACATAGGTTGGTTGGTCAATGACATTGGTTACAAAAGAGGGAGAAGGGATGGTGGTGGATGAAGATTGTATTTTCTCGGCTTTAACAGTGTGCTCACGACAAGCTTGACGTTCTCTTTATTTATTATTTTCTTTTCGTATCTTCAAAAATGTAATAATAATTACTAATCATCTAAATTCACATTGAAAAGCTATGAATATGTCAATAGTTACATCCTGTAAGGTGGTGAACAAAACCAAAAGCAATTTGTTGTAATTCTCCCACTCATATGTGAAAGGTATTGATGTTCTGCATTCAATTAGGGATTAATTGGAGCCAAAAAAACACCAACGTGATCATCAAAGATGTTGGAATTTTCCTTTTAGTCCATTAGCAAGTGTTGAAGGTGAAAATCAATGCTTTATAGCCATTAATGTAGTTCATTTTGAGAAAGTGCCACAATGAAAAGAGGCTGGTTATGATGAGAACATTTTTATAGAGGATGGAGGTACAACATTAGGATTGTAAGGAGAATTAGTATGGGAAATATGTAAGCAAACTGAGCCTCCACTAGGTGAGGTACAAATCTATAAAATGGGTAGTTAATGGAGAAGATTTTGAGCCCCAATGGGCCAGTTGAATTGAGTGGCTGTAAGCATAGTGTTTGTGAGAAAGTTAAATTGGCCAAGCATGACAACAATGTAAATGGCACACATGAATCAAATAGTTATACTAGTTTAGCTTTAAGAGGGCACTTACATGAGAAGCAAAATGAGCATTATTAATAAAACCTTGATGAGAGATCTTTTTATTTACTTCTTAGAGGTACCAGCTACGTTGGATGTCAAAATGCTTGCACTTAAAGATACCTCATACATTGTTATCAAAGAAATATATTTATCGAATGAGGCACATGAAGGTCGAATTACATGTTACTAATTAAACCTCAGAGGTAGGGTCTATAAAGTCTATTTTTCCTTTGAATGGATAACTAGAAGATTTTTGCACTAGGAAGATCATTTAAGATGATTTTAGTGATTATGTGTGCACCAGTCTATATTAGATTCCTATAGCTCCTTCCTTTGGACTGGGACATAGAGAATATACTATCTTGCCAAAGTTATAAAGGATCTTATTTTAGATTGATTGGTGGATGGCAAGAATGCAAAGGTCATCCTTTACTAGGGTGTGTCTTAAACTTTATTGGTACAAACCACTTAGTGTGGGAATGTTGATTAGTGGACTCATGGTTCATTCCTTCCAGTGGTTTGAATATGAGGGATTGCTTACTATTTGCATCAAAGGTAGCAAGGTCAGGCAAGCTTCTAGTTAGGAGTGCAAGTCCTTTAAATTCTTAACTTGATCGAGAAAACTATGGAGGACCTGATTCAAAATAGCTAGAAAATGATGACCATGATCAAAAAAGATAATGAATGGTGGTCTAACAAAAAGGAGCGCAATGAATGCTACAACTTAGATGTGGAGAATTCTAATAGGCAAAGAACGTCATAAGCATGCTATAAATAAATTAGATCAAGTAGATAATCATAAATAATGCAAAGGAGTAGGCCTAGGACTAAGCAAGATAGCAGTAAGCGTGGCATATGTATCTTGAAATTGATCAAGCTAGAGTAGATCACTACTACAGCTTCAAACTAAAATGCAACATAACCTTTGTACCTATAATGGTTATAGATTCTTTAACAAATATTTCCTTCCTTTTCAGTAGATTGTAACATTTAATTATGGTAACAAAAAATTATTGTTGGGATAAATTTCAAATAGTCCAACCAACTGGATCATTTGGGTAACATCATAACATTAATCTATGTACAAGCATGTTTCATACATGCAAAATGGAGGAAATGCATTTCCTTGAATTAATTTTTGTGGAAGAAGGCTTTAAAAACTATGGGTCACTATGGATCTATGTTACATTGAAAAATTAATTGTTGGGGAAATTTATGTTTGTAGGTTGTGCTACTTTGATATTTATTATTGCTATTAATATTGTTATTGCATTAATACTAACAAGCATTGGGGACATTATATAATAAAGTCATGGGAGTAATTATTATCCTTTTTTGTGCTACACTTTCTCATGAAATAAACATCAAAACTATGGGCTGGAAGGTAAGACAAATTCTATTGTTGAGAAGTAGCTTCCCTAAATTGTTCTTTAAGTGTAGTAGGTACAAATTACAGTAGGTACTAATTAGATGACCTATTTTTAAGGCTTTTGAAATTATGCTAATGTATGAAAATATTGTAATATGGGTGAGGGTGTTTTTTCACAACTTGGCACTTGTTTATCCATGTAAAGCTAAATTATATGATATCTAGAGGTATAGCATCAATGAGGGCTAGAGTGCTTACTTAATCACAAAATACTTCATTCATCTAATGGGAAGACAATCAAAATTTTCCTGCTACAATACAAATTTTAGGGTATGGTAGATGTTTTACTGAGAGGAAGCTTATTGAAGCAAGATGAAAGTGCTATAGGGAAGTTATCACCTTACTTGTTTGGCTATTGTTGGGATTACTGCTTCTTTCATGATTGCCCCTGTATTCTAAATAGTAGTCTTTTGGAGACACAAATATCTATTATATGGATCAATCACTCTGAAATGCAATATGGTATGCCTACATATAAACTTAATAAAATGTGAAAGGCAACAAATTAAATAGTATATAGGGTGAGGTATTTGGCAAGCCTTGCTCATTTCTTAGGTGTAGAAAGTCAATGGCATATTTAAATCTAATGCAAACAGTGCTGCATTAGCTATGTGGAAATCATTTTGTGAGAGGTACTATGAGGTGGCTGAGTTAGTTAGACTTCATTAAAACTAGAGCATTAGCAACTCATTTTTGCTTAAATTAACCTTATTTCTATGTAAGATGGGATAGCAATTATGTCTTAAGCTTCTCTACAAAGCTATGGGAGGGATTTTTAATCTTATTTCTCACATGTGTATAGACTATTGTGATATTAAAATCAGCATCTAGTGTAGTTTTATTTTCAAAATAATAGAAACATATCATAAAGGAGTTATGGGCACTCAAGCACATCATTTTAGTGTAAATACATTATTCAGTATTGCAATAAGCCAAACTTTTATATTGTGGATGTAGGAGGATGCTTTTCTAAAAGATTTTCAATGAAGTGCATTACTAATCTTATGATAAGGAGGGTCTAGAACTAGAAATCTAAGAATAGTGCTTCATTTTTAGTAGGAAAAGTGCACCATATTAGTAGCCTAATTTATAAAATATTAATTACAAAGCCTTTGTATCAGAAGGCATGCATCATCTAAATTATGTCATAAACTTTAGAAAATGCCTTAATGCGAGAGGTTGTTGTGATATTGTTGGGTCAATTATGTGAAGGCTTGAAATGGGGATGGTGCATAGTAATGGAACACTATTTGTCAGCTTGCATCTTAATTTTGTCTATAAATTATGCCCTCTTTTTATCTATGGAATATCTAAGAAATTAAGGTAGCAAAATGCAGTGCATACTTTTAACATTTGTTACAGGACAATATGATTTACGTATTTCAGCTTCTGAAAAAACATAGGTGGAACCTATTCATTGAGACAACGTAAAGTGATTGTTGGCCAAAAAATAGAATTACTTTATTAAATCTTCTACTATGCTTTCAAAGGGATTGTAATATTACAAAGGGATTAAGTCAACCTTAAATTTGTAGATTATTCTACTCAAGTGATTATTGTCTAAGTGAGATATAATAGTATTGAGGCTTGGATGTGATGTGTTAGGTATGCATCAAAAGACCATATTATCTATAAAGAGTCTTTAGAACAAATTAGAGATATAACTAAATTTTGTAGAACCAAACTTGCTGTAAGATATTTTAATGCTTCACTTGCATAGGAAGATAAAAAGGGGGAAAATTCAGTAGTAGCCAGATTCAACATAAACTTTCCAACTTTATAAATGATTTGCATCTAATAGACCTAGGTTATAATGGCAATCAATTCATTAAATGTAATAAAAACAAAGAGAATTACAATATCTATGAGAGATTGGACAAAGCTTTTATGAATATTGAAGGTATGTAAGCTTAACCAAACACCACAGTTACACAATTTCCATGCATTGGCTTGCACCATTATCATTTAATTGCATAGTTTAGATGACCATTATTGGGTGCCACTAATAAGGAGACTTCAATTCAAAAGCATTGAGCTATCCATTCTCAAATCAACTATTATATTTAGTGCAGCTTAGAATGAGACAACAAAGTTATTCCTAATGGACAACTTATCCACAAAATTTAATTAGGCTTTGATTGTATTAAAGGAATGGAGTTTAGTAAAACTTGGTAGCATCCTTAAAAGGCATTGTCAATAACAATTGGAAATCGAAGAGCTAAAATAAAAATAATTGACGAGAGGCTTAACTAAACTAGAACATGATCATTTGGTATAATGTATTGTATAATATCATAGTGTCATGACATTAGAAGAAGCATAGTGGTAAAAAGTACAAAACTCAATTGGGCCACCTTTGGGAACTAAAATATGCATTTTGTTCAAGCAACATCTAAGTACACTGCAAGAAGCAATTATATTCACAAGCTAAAGAATCAGAATGTGGAATTAGTTATGTCCTCAAGTAAGGTAAAAGACATTATTATGTAGTTTCTTAGTAAAAATAGGAGATTGCAGTTGCGGCTCATACCTGGGGGGCTGGGCTTACATCTATGGTAATAGCAATCTAGAGCAAGAAAGCTAGAGAGCAAGCAAGCAAGAGAGCTTGGTCGTGCTAAAGTCAACTAAAAACAAAGTTTTTTGCTTTTCGATAGTGGGGGACAAATCTACTACAACATAGTGTTGGATCTAAGTGGATCGTGGCAGCAAGGCCACTCTACCACTTACAATGCCCTGTTACAAATTTAAGTCAATTGCAAAGGATTCTAGCCATCATTCATTCTTAATAATCATTTCTTAAGGGGCCCATGCCATCCAACTTTATATGACACTAGACTAGCCCATGGTTGTGTGCCCTTGGGGTCCCAAGCCCCTACTTTAGGCCAACAGAAGAATGATAGGCCTAAGCATCGCATCTTAGCATGGATTCTAACTTAAAGGCATTCAATCATTATTTTACATGCAATAACTTCATGTCACTGGCTTTTCAACCAAGCGTGATGACCAATTCTGTTAATCAATGGCTCCTCCCCTACTAGGTTGAATTAATATCACGGTACATTCATTAGTAGGGTAAAACTAACCTGTCTCACTATGGTATAAACCCAGCCCACGTTCCTTATTGGTGGGTGAACAATCCAAAACTTGGTGAATTATGCTTCACAATGATAGGAAGAGCCGACATCAAAGGATCAAAAAGCAACGTCGCTATGAACGCTTGGTTGCCACAAGCTAGTTACCCCTGTGGTAACTTTTCTAACACCTCTAGCTTCAAATTCTGAAAGTCTAAAGGATCGATAGGCCACGTTTTCACGGTTCGTATTCGTACTACAAATCATAACGAAAAGAGCTTTTGCTCTTTTGTTCCACACAAGATTGTTGTTCCCGTTGAGCTCATCTTAGGACACCTACGTTATCTTTTAATAGATATGCTGCCCCAACCAAACTCCTCACCTAACAATGTCTTCCGCCCAAATCGACTCCTCAAACAGAGACTTGGAGCCAAAAGGAGGAGCTAGGCCCCACCTCCGTCTCATGGAAAAAGTAAAATAACGTTAATAGTAGTGGAATGGGGAATTCGACTATTTAATTAAAACAAAGCATTGCGATGGTCCTCGAGGATGCTCATGCAATGTGATTTCTATCCAGTGCTCTAAATGTCAAAGTGAAGAAATTCAACCAAGCACAGGTAAATGACAGGAGTAACTATGACTCTTTTAAGATAACCAAATGCCCAGTCATCTAATTAGCAACACTCATGAATGAATTAAAGAGATTCCCACTGTCCCTACTACTATTTAGCAAAACCACAGCCAAGGGAATGGGCTTGGTAGAATCAGTGAGGAAAGAAGACCCTTTTGAGCTTGACTCTAGTTCGACATTGTAAAATGACTTGAGAGGTGCATCATAAGTGGGTGTCGGCGTGTCGATGGAATTGAAAAACCACTACTTTTAACGTTATTTTACTTATTCCATGAGATGAAGGTGGGGCCCAGCCCCTCCTTTTAGCTCCAAGTCTCGCCTTGGTGAGTTGATCTGGGCAGAAGACATGGTCATGTGGAGAGTTTGGTTGGGTGGTACATCTGTTAAAAGTCAACGTAGGTGTCCTAAAATAAGCTCAACGAGAACAAAAATCTCGTTCGGAGCAAAAGGGCAAAAGCTTGTTTGATTATGATTTCCAGTACAAATACGAACCATGAAAGCGTGGCCTATCGATCCTTGAGACTTTCAAAATTTGATTATGATTTCATAGCAACGTTGCTTTTTGATCCTTCGATGTGGACTCTTCCTATCATTGTGAAGTAGAATTCACCATGTGTTGGATTGTTCACTCACCAATAGGAAACATGAGCTGGGTTTAGACCATTGTGAGACAGGTTAGTTTTACCTTACTGATAAATGTGTCATGAAAATAATTCAACCTAGTGCGATAGGAACCGTTGATTCACACAATTGGTGATCGCGCTTGGTTGAAAAGCCAATGACACGAAGCTATCATGTGTAGGATTAGAACTAAATACCTCTAAGTTAGAATCTATACTAAAATCAATGGTTTGTCCTATCATTCACCTTTTGGCATAACAGACGGGCTTGGCACCCCAAGGGCACATGGCCACAGGCTTTTCTAGTGTCATAAAAAGTTGGATGGCATGGGCCCCATAAGAAATGATAGTTAAGAATGAACGATGTGTAGAATCCTTTGTAGATGACTTAAATTTGCCAAGGGCATTGTAAGTGGTAGAGTGGCCTTGCTATCATGATCCACTAAAATCCAAACCTATGTTGTGGTAGATTCGCCCCCACTATCGAAAAGCAAAACAACCTAGTTTTTAGTTGACTTAAGCTTGACCAAGCTCACTTGCTCGCTAGTTCTCATGCTCTGCATTGCTCTACTTATTCCGATACTTTGTGCAGATATTGTTGTGTGGGTACTTTTGTGTGGGTCCTATGCAACTGGCCTTGCGATGCATCCCTCGGTGGCTCTACCTATGTTTAAGGCTTGTTTCTGACTTTACGATCACCATAAATTGTCACAATTTAGTTACCAAAATTGTGAAAAGTTATGAAACCCTGAAAAAAGGTTTGAAAAATATTTATTGGCTTCGTCGTTAAAATAGTGCCCTCGTTGGTTTTATGAGCGTGCCGATTTGCTCTAGGGCTGACACCCTAACCCAACAAAGCTGGAGCTGCATGCCTTTCATAGCACTAAGTGTGCTGCAGTACGGTGGTTCACGCATAAGGCTTTATTTTTTTTTTTGGCATTAGCCATTGTCGACCTCTAATGATGCTGTGTGCTTGCCAATGCATAGTTCTCATGCAATTGGGTCTTTCTGCGCGCATCTTGCGAACAGTCTGTAGGTGTTTACATGCTTGGTCTATTTGCTTGAGCATTGGGGCTTGTCTGCACATGTTTGCACACCTGGGTCTATTTACATGGGCCTTGGGGATTGTTTACATGCCTGACGGCAACCTACGCATGCTCCATGTTGAGACCACAAAATGTAAACTTTTTCTAGATTTTTAGTGCTGTGGGCTGCTACCACATGGATATGGTGATAACTTATTGGTAGTCTTACCCCCTTCATAGAATTATCTCTCCTTGTGCTGTGTGCGGGCATGTGCACTACGCATGTCCGCTCGAGCATGTGCACTATGCTCCTGCGCATTGGCATGTGCACCTCACTCTTGTGCGTGGGCATGTGCACCGAGCTCCAGTGTGCGGGCCTGTGCCCCACTCTTCTATGCGTAGGCATTTGCACCACGCTCCTGCACATCATCATGTGCATGGTGCTCCTACTTGCTAGCCTATCCGTGCGTCTTTAGTGGCAAGGGACGCCCATATCATTGTGCTCCAGAAACGTGTAACTTTCATCGGGATTTTTAGCTCTGTGGTCTTCATGAAGGGACTAAAAGGTGTAATTTTTTTGGGATTTTTAGTGCTGCAGGTTGCTTTCACTTGGATATGGTGACAACCTATTAGTAGTATTGCCTCCTTCCTAGATTGAATTGTCACAAAACACAATCTGAATTGTGTGCATGCGTAACACTGTGCAGCTTGCATAACAGTCGACGAATTTTATCTTAATGTGAGGCATGGTTTAACCATGTAGTGCTCGCAGTTTGCTCTTGAGTTGAGTTCAAACTACGAGTCTCTCAAGGCCTTATCGCACATGCCTAGCTATGGTCTATATGGTCTTCATGTTAGCATCAAAAAAGTGTAACATTTTTGGATTTTTTGTGCTGTGGGCTACTACCGCTCAAATATAGTGATAACATATCGGTAGTCTAACCTCCTTCATAGAATTATTTCTCCTTGTCCTGCACTCAGGCATGTGCACCATACTAGTGCACTCAGGCATGTGCACTGTGCTCCTATGCGTGGGCATGTGAACAGCACTCCTTCACACAGGCATGTGCACCACGCTCCTAAGCTCAGGCATGTGCACCGCACTCCTACGCACGGTCATCTACACTGTGCTCCTATGTGCTATCATCTGCACCGCACTCCTACTCACTGGCCTACTTGCATGTCCTCAGTGGAAAGGTGCACCCACATCATTGTGCTGCAGAACCGTAACTTTCATCGGGATTTTAGCTCTGCGAACTTCATGAGGGGACAAAAAAGTCTAACTTTTTAAGGGATTTTTAGCACTGTAGGCTACTTCTGCTTGGGTATGGTGACAACCTATTGGTAGTCTTGCCACATTCCTATATGGAATTATTGCGAAACACATTCCAAATTGTTTGTAAGTGCAATGCTATGTAGCTTGCATATAAGTCGACGAATTTTCACTCAATGTGAGGCATGATCTAACCATTTAGTGCTAGTTGTGTGCTCTTGTGTTGGGTTCAAACTGCATGTGTCTTGAGGCTTAGCTACACGTGCTCAACTACGACCTACATCGACTTAATCTGTGGACAAAGAAGTGTAACTTTTTTCCAAACTTTTAGCACGGTGGGCTGTTGTCGCTTGGATAAGGTGATAGCTTATTGGTAGTCTTGCCTCCTTCCTATAGATGGAAGTGTCGCAAAACACTGCTTGAATTATGTGAATGTACAATGCTATGCATCTTGCATAAAAGGTGACGAATTTTTGCTCAATACGAGACATGGTTAAACCATGTAGTGCTAGCAGTGTGCACTCGCATTGGGTTCTGATTGCGTGCATCTCGCTTCTAGCAGCGTGAGCTTAGCTGTGACTTGTACCATCTTCATGTGGGGACCAAAAAGTGTAACCTTTTAGGATTTTTAGTGCTGTGGGCTGTTGTAGCTTGGATAAGGTGACAACCTATTTGTAGTTTTGCTTCCTTCGTGGATTGAATTTTGGCAAAACACAACCTGAATTGTGTACATGTGGACAGTTGTGCAGCTTGCATAAAAGCTAACGAATTTTTGCTCAATGTGATGCATGATTTAACAATGTAGTGCTAGTAGTGTGGTGCTATTTTGGGTTCTGACTGCGTGCATTTCAGGTCCTGGCCATGTATGCACAGTTGCGACCTGTATGGTATTCATGTGTGGACCAAAAAGTATAATTTTGTTTGGGATTTTTAGTGCTACGGGCTGCTGCCGCATGGTAAGGTGACAACCTATTGGTAGTCTTGCCTCTTTCCTATTGTTGGAATTGTCACAAAATGCAACCCGAATTGTGTGCATGTGCAACGCTGTGTGGCTTGTACAAAAGTCGATGAATTTTTGCTCAATACGAGCCATGGTTTAACCATGTAGTGCTAGCAGTGTGCTCTCACGCTAGGTTCTGATTGCTTGCATGTCATGGCCTGGGGACGTACACTCCATGGTGACCTGTACAGCCTTCATGTGGGGACGAAAATATGTAACTTGTTTGGGGATTTTTAGCACTACGGGCTGCGGTCGCTCTGATAA
Source organism: Vanilla planifolia (assembly GCA_023846275.1). Lineage (NCBI taxonomy): Eukaryota > Viridiplantae > Streptophyta > Magnoliopsida > Asparagales > Orchidaceae > Vanilla > Vanilla planifolia. The sequence goes on along the minus strand of JAIUJO010000122.1, from coordinate 353,692 downwards.
GGTAGCAACCTATTGGTAATCTTACCACCTTCCTAGATGGAATTGTAGTGATACACAATGCTTATTGTGTACATATGCAACACTTTGCAGCATGGTTTAACCATGTAGTGCCAGTACATTACGTGCGCGTGCGCTGGCACGCCAACTTTGCTCACTTGCATGGTGTAGAAACACCTACCCAGGCTCGTGCACGTTGGCCTGTCTACCGGTGCACCTGCGTGCTCAGTGGCTTGTCTACCCATGTGCTCGATGGCTTGCCTACCTGTGCGCATTCGAGTTGGCTTGCCTAGCCATGTGCGTTGGTGTTGGCCTGCATAGCCATGCACATTTGTAGTGGCCTGCCTACTCGTGCACTATGGGTGCCTCTGTGTGCCTTTGATAATCTTTACCTTCTTCCTCGATAGAACTGTCGCAATATGTAACCTGCAAGTGTTGGGTGCATTGTTGCCAACAATACAGTGACAACTGTGACGGTGCAACAAGCTCAATAATATTTGCAATGTTCATCCTTCGACAAGATCTATAGTAACTGCGTGAAATCCAATGCACCCTGTTAGCCTGACTGTGCATGCGTTGCACCCTTTCAACACGTGGTCAGCGACAATCTATGGGTGTGGCATGTGGGCACTCAAAGTGTAGCATTTATAGGCATTTTTAGCACTGCATGCTACTCTTGCATGGATATGGTGATTACCTACTGGTAGTGCTGCCTTGTTGTTCCACGACAAAATTGGCACAATCCATAATCCGCACTAGCAAAGTGGGATGCTGCGTGGCTTGTGGCCATATGGAAGATCAATGACGCAATATTCTCTAGGGTTTGAGCGCATAAGGCTATTGCCCAAACATTGTGCTGTTGTGGTGGAGTGCGAGGCTGTGCACTATTTGAATTACCACCGTCTGCCCTCTACTTCGGGCTTTGTTTCTTTGTGGAGTTTCTATTGGTGTCATTTGGTTCGAGAAATGTGCAATCTTTTTCGACCTTATGTCGTATTTCAGGAAGGCCAATGTAGGAATTAGGTGTTGCTCAAATTGTGTCTTTAAGAGGTGCAATTTGTGCTTGGTTTAATGTCAGTTGGGTGTGTTGTTCGCTTTGCAGGTTGTGTGAGGTATTTCTTGTCATGTGATGCTTTTCCTAGCCAATGCCTTCATCCCTAATTAGACCATTTGTGCTTCCTATTTTAAACATCATTGATGCTATTTGGGTTAATGGAGTTGGATTGGTGAGAGACCATTTTTGCACAAGAGATGTTTGTTGTGGTGCTACTTCGTATGGCTTGGTTAACTCTTCGTGTGTTCTGTCAATACAAGAGTAGGGCTTTGTCACTTAGTTGAACCTTCTTATGCAAAAGTTCGTATGTTGTTTTCCTTTCTATCGGATGGGTAGGTTCCATTCAATTATTTTTATAGCACCGAACCACTCTGATGTTGGAACTATGGCATTATGCAATGCTATTGAACGCATGATCGTCCCTGCTCCCTTGGTGGCATGGGCTCAGAAATGTCACATTTCAATCATATAATTCTCCAATAAAGGGGTTGTCCTTGAGGAATATTATTGTTAAGAGGCAATGTTTCGAAACTTACGTGATGTAACCCAACCTGGGAGGCTTCGCTCTTCCTTTGTGGAGTATCGCAAGACATGACGAACATGTCAAATTATGACATGGGGCTTTGCCTGGTGTTTTATCGTTACATTGCTACCTGTTTGATCCTACTTGTAGACATATGCTTGCCTCAAAAATTAAGCCATGCATGTGTAAGTATGAACAATTTCAAACTATAAAATTGTGAATGGCTCATGATATTAGTTATAGTTTGTTTGATGGTACTTGCTACTTAGATAACCATAGTAATTCTAGAGCAAATACGTGCACCAAACCCCAAATTTTGGAAGGGATGGATTTATTAGGTATAGTTTGTTTGGGTTCCTTTGATTCTAATGTGGCCAAAGCCATCAAACCAACCCCCATTATGGAGGCACAAAAACAAAATCAGTCAGCAATAGCTTACGCAAAGGATTGGACAGGGGCATACCCCTATCCAACACAAAATTAGAAACACATACAGTTTCAACAACCCAATCAGCAGGGGCATTTCCCACCTAAGGACATGCAAGAACCATAATGCCAACATGCTCCTCACGTAATAAAGGGCATTCGAATACAATCCTCCCTCCATGGGACAGCGAATTAACTACATGACCTCGTGGAGAGCAATGGTGGAATCAGTCTGGATCTCAATAGCGGGAAATCTTTGAAGCTTTTTCATGATCAATAGAATGGCCTCCATAATTGCCTGGACCACCATGGCATCACTGGCCTAGGAAAGAAATCTCTTGCCCACGATATAGATAGATCACCCATAATGATCCCAAGCAACAATGCCCACCCATTCTCCTCACTTTTCACAACGACGTTATAATTTAACATGATACATCCCATTGGGGTGGGAAGCCAAGTATGGGTTACAGGGGCCTCGTAGGGTAGTGAAACTTCCCACTAGATGTAGATGGATTAGAAATAATAATCTTAGTTGATGCAGTATTCTCAAGTTTAATCTTCTTAATTAGGATGTTCTTGCTGGGCGTGGCCTCATTATGCTTCTTGAGATTTCTGTTTTGCCATATGTGATACATAGTGGTAGCAACAATAGCCAAATGACATGCCAAACTCTCACGTGCTGCGCTAGGCTGCTCGGTGCAGGACAAGAAACGCGCGAGGGCTCGTGACACAGTTAAAGCAAAACTGCAGTGGGGATGAGATCCTTTGCTACTCTCCAAATGAACGTATGAATTTGGAGCATGGTCTTCATCTTCTAAATCGAAGCTAACTGATTCCCATGATGAGAAAGCATCCCATACTCCTCCCTCCTGGAGGTACCAATAAGGGCCCGATAGAACATAGTAGATGAGACATTAGTTGATTCAATATGAGCCTACATGAGCACTTCCTCCACAGCATTGAGACCCCATGGTAGAAGGGAAACCCTATCCATAAGCAACTAACTAACTCAACTCATAGTAGAGTTCAAGTCCCACATCCTCGAAGCCAAGGTGCAATCCTTCACTAACTTAGGCCAAGAGGCCTCCATATTGATATATGTGGGCCACCACCTAATTAGGAGGAAAACCAACCAATTGTCTTCAAGAAAGTCTGCTCTCTTACCATCCACCACCAGCCAAACAAAGCCCCTCGATGCTGTCGAAAGAATCTCCATGATCAACCTACAGGCATGTGAGGCACCCCGGGGAGCCCTACATAGGTTATTTCCAAGAGGGTACTTGCTTCTCATAATGTCCACCCACAAACAATCTTCCTACTACAAGAGTTTCCTGCAATGCTTCAAAGTAATGCACGGTTCTAGATCTTGAGGTCAAGGTGGTTTAAACCTCCTACGTCCTTTAGGAGGGTAATAGTCTTTTAATTAGCATAATGAATAGAATGAGCCTGACCTGCCCCACACCAAAGAAACTTCCTCATCATGTGCTCCATCAACTGCATAACACCTGTAAGAACCACACAATGGCTCATAACATAATTGGGAATAGAACCCAAGACAACCTTTATGAAAAGAGCCCTGCCCGCCAATGATAAGGGTCTAGCATGCCACTTTGCCACTTGGTCATTAATCTTTTGCACCAAAAAGTTAAAATCAGCCTTGTTAAGGAGCATGGCTGAAATAGGGATGCCCAGGTAATTGAGCGACTGACCCTACGGAATGTTGATTTTATTTGCCACATGCTTCTTCCTCTTACATTTCATGCCCCTGTTGAAATATTCTCTCTATTTAGAAAGATTAACACTAAGCTCAATGTGCTTGCTAAACTGGTGCAAAATAGCTCTCACCGCACGCACGAAATCACGAGAAGTCGATGCATAAATGATGATATCATCTGCATACAAGAGGTGAGAGATAACGGGGGCATTCGAGGTGCAACAAAACCCCAATAGAGCCTACTCCTCATACCTCCGAGCCAATAAAGAGAACAACTTCGAGACTAGCAAAAAGGTAAGGGAGAGAGGACACCCCTATCGAAGACCCATATGCACCTCTATCCACAGCAATCTATCCCCATTAAGTAGCACCCCAAACCTTGGGGACACAATGCAAGCCATCACCCAGTCGCGTATTATTACTGGAAGATCACTAAGAACTGCCCTCGTAGTATCCACCTGAGTGATCTTCCAGCAACCCGTAATTAACTCAGTTGTGATGTCATCCATCCGAAGTGCTTTGTTTTTCCTGTAAGTCCTAATAGCGACAATAACCTCCTCATAAGTATTAGTACACGACAACAAGGACCTTTGCTCAAGACAAAGGCAATTATGAGATAAGTCCTGGATAGAAGGCACGCCCCCAATGTCATCGCTCCACTTCAACGTGAAATGTTTGAAAAGAACACTGATGCCTATCGGGGAATCCACCACAACCCCAAAATCATCTATAAGCCGTGAGATAATATTGTTGCACAATCTGGTAGTGTCGGCCAAGTAGAAAAATCTAGTCTTGCCATCACCCAGATTAGCTCAATGGATCTTGGCTCTCTACCATCACCACTTCTCCTCCAAGGCCCTTCCCCTGTGGAATTCCATGATTAGATTTCCACGTAGATCATTCTACTCATCACTAAGCTCTTGCATCGACTCCTTGTTCTATCGGTAGCTGATTTGCTTTTCACAATCCCTGTTAGCCGCCCCAATGTACCATGTCTCATTCCTACTCCAGTGGCGAAGGGCCCAAAGAGTTCTACAAAACTTGGTGGTGAGCTTATCCATACAATTCCCCCTCGTGCTTCTACCCCAGGCCCACTTAATAGTAGCTGCCAAAAGTGGGTTGTCCAACCAAATACTCTCAAAGTAATTCCTGGCACTTTAGGTTTCGGTACATCCCTCCCAAGATCAATGACAATAGGGCAGTGATCCGAGCTGATCCAAGATAAATAGGTGACCAATGCAGTAGGAAAGGCACCAAGAACAACTGAGTTAATGAGAGCTCGATCAAGTCTCTCCCAAATTCTTGCACTTCCCTGCTTGCAATTACACAAGGTATAGTTGTTCCCCAAAAACAAAAGTTCAGTTATCTGTAACTCATGCAAGGTATCAAAGACTCCTGCTAGCCAATGCCACTACAAAAGACCTTGCCACCCTGCTTCTAATCCTGAGTCATAGCAATATTAAAATCTCGAACCACAATCACGGGGCCACAAGCCGTCGCCACCTCCCTAAGGATATGCCAAATCCCTTTATGCCTGTAAGGGTTCTTCAGGCCATAGATGATGCACCATTTGATACCAGGGCCATCTAAGAAAGAGACCTCAGCAACCACCACATGAGAGGATAATTGAGTGACCCTTAGATCAAGCCATCTCCTCCAAAGGATGACAATGCCAGCAGATTTACCCACTGAAGGCTGAACAACAAACTCCTAATCTTTCCCTAATAAAAGGTCGACATCTTTTCTACAAAAGGTCTGCACCCTCATCTCAACAAGAGCCACCGCTATGATGCTATCATCTCTCACAAATATCTACAAGTAGCATCTAGACTTCCTATCTCTGATCCCTCTTATATTCCAAGCAGCAATTTTTGACATAAGAGAATAAAAGAGATGACCTCGAACCCTAACAGCTGCACTACCAAGCACATAGCACCAAGTGAGCATCCACAGCCACGTACAGAGGATGCAGCGTTGCACACAACAAGAGCATCCAACCCCTACCCCTCCTGCATAGCAGGAGCACCACACGGGAGGCACAAAGGGGGAGGATGAGGGGAGCACCTGAAGGATGCACGTGACAGAGTGTGCGGCGAGTCGAGCACTCCAAAAAGAAACCCAAAAACCAACGGAGACAAGGACTCCCTGAGGTGCACACTCGTGTGCAAGCACCGCCCCAAAATGAGCACATCCCCAAGCACCACAGCAAGCACAATGCCAAGTGTAGCACAGCAAAACAAGACAACCCCAGCACCAATGCGCCAAGGCCCCACCCCCCACAAACACGCATGGGCCACAGTGCACGACATGATCAAGGCATCAAAAAGCCCCCCACCTCCACCAATATGCCATCCAAAGCTCCAAAACAAGCACCACCATAAGCTCCATAGAAAATTGTAGTGACACGCGAAGAAGACCCAGCATCACCACCAACAGCACCCAAATTACAGTATGATCCACCAAGAACCCGGTGCCAAAAAGCTCGAGGAGGGCTGCAATCCACGATCTACAGCAAAGAGGTGTCCTTCTTAGCCACCCTAGTGTGAATTTCATAAGAACTATAGCTGCCCCACATGCCATCCTGATCACCATTAGGAGCTATCCCTTTCTCCTTCACCATATATTCTCCAAACTGTTAGAATGCTCCTCCCTAATCCCCTCCTTCAATGGAGGCACATGAGGAGCATTCCCCACATCCCCACGATCCTTCAGGGTCCATCACCCTCTATGTGGTTCCCTTCTTCGAAAGATTGAGGTACTTCTACATCTTGTATGGTTCTACCCCCATCTCCTCTTGTTGGCTCCCTAAAAACCCCTCTTACATTATGATTCACCTACATATCCTTCTCCCCCATTTGAGTCACAAAATTTCCTTTTGTGCCTCGACTAGACAACCATCCAAGGGCAAAGAGTCTCCTTTATCCCCTCCTCAGCCTGACTAGGTGACACACGAGCGAGCGGCACGCGCTGCGGCTCCTCCACGGCAATAGATTTTCCGCGCGATGCCCCACTGGGCGCTGCACATCAGAAATCACTGCAGCTTTAGCAGTCTTTTCCACACCCACGATAGCCTTAGCACTTTCAATCTCTGTGGCACTCTTTAGACATTGCACAAGTAACCCAAATGCCCACAATCCAAACAAATGCGAGGGAGCCCTTCATACTCGAAGGGTTGGAATATCATCCCCAAGTCCCCATTTAGCCACATTCCCAACTTTAGTGATTTAATCAAATCCATTTTAACACAAACATAAGCAAATGAGGAACATTGTGTCTTTATGGTCCAACAATCAAGAAGAATGGGGTCCCCCACATTCTTTGCAATTTTGATAATATTCTCAATGTCCCAATAAAGCAAGGGCAGGGCTACAAAACGAACGCAAATGGGGGCACACATTGTCGTGTTCTCGGATGGCCTAAATTCTGCCAACCAAGCATCAAGCCCCATGGCTTGACCAGCGACCTACGAGGGGCCTCCTAGCCACACCTTGTTGTGGTCTCCATAGAATCAAATTGCAACCAGAAATAGTGATAAGGAAGCTCTAGAATCTGAAAAATTGCTAAAATGACCCCATCACTTAATCAAGATCCTAGGAATAATGCGAAAGGGAAGGGAGTTCTGATAAACCTACCAAAAATATCATGCTGATGAAAGACCCTATACCTAGAGCAAGCCTCCCAGGATAGCACAATAGCATCATTCTCCAAATAATTTGGCGTAGCAGTAGCCCTTTCCTTAATGTCAATCATTTTGGGAGGGATGAAAAAGTTGGCAGACTATTAGCAAAGTTGTTATTCGATATAAGTCCCTCCATAAAGGTTGTCTTGACACTTTGCTTCCCTCGAGTGTCCTCCACAAAATGCATAGAGTTCCCTTCCCCTCATTCATCTTCCATGTGCACCATCGCTACATCATCAATGTCACCCCTTGTGTCCATAAGATCACGAGCAGACTGACCAAGTGCATCATCAACATGCAGAACAGAGTCCACTCAGTATAGCATGAGCCACGTAGATAGTGCCTTAGTATCTGTAGATGCACCAAAACCATGCTACGGCGTAGCACTCTCAGCACCAACATATCCCCAGATGCATCATCAACAACAGTTTCCTTATGAATACTCAAAGTGACCCTATTCGAAGAGCTTCCAGTAGATTTATTAGAGATGATCAACTCCTAATTAATGTGTTCAGCCTCACTCTCCATGATAGAAAAGCCATGAATAACAGCTCTACCCTTCCCACTCAATCGAGCACTACCAGTATCCAGGGGTAATCTGTCATGAATCAGAGAAATACAATCACTATTCTTTAATTTCTTGCTGCTTCTAGTGTCCTTAGCACCCACCATACCATAAACCAGATGAGATAAAAGACTACGCTACACATGGCCAAGAGGAGAAATAGAGCATCGATAGGATGGATGTAATCAACAACATTCCAAAGCATTGTCGGTTACACACACAGCAGCACCACCGGCAGCCCAAAGCACCCAGAAAACTTGTATTATTTCAATACAATTACAAGGCCATCAGTAGCCCAAATGATAGCAGCACGAGGATAGCAGATCGCATGCGAAGTTGTAAACGAATGCACCAGCACGTCGAGGATGCAACGCCAAGCCTCTATATTATTACAAATTCCAGCCACAAAGCACGAATACAGCAATGCAACAAAGCAAATACACTAAGCAACAACAATAGCGCCAAGCAGCAGACACAGGTAAGCATTTAGCATGGAGAGGTGTGCAAGAGTAGTTGCCACAAATGCTAACAATTGTTCTGTACACGAGTGCAAAACCATTGCGCCTGAGTTAAGATTAGTCGCAGTCCAGTAAAGGCATTTAATAGTGTGCCGGCAGCCCGTTGGAAATTTCAAAATTCAAAATTTGAAATTTCAAAAAAGAAGGGATGCACCAAAGATCGTCTTCTCCATAGCAACAGTAAACCCTAGCAGAGAGAAATTCAGGGATATACCTAGAATGAGAGAGCCACATGTAATTAAGCAAGAAAAACAACGAGCTCCAGATCCTAATGCTCTAGTAGCAATGAGCATGAACACATGCATGTGCGTGCATCACGTGATCGCAAAATGACACATGCAGAGAAGCCACACGTCGGGAAGCTGCATGTGCACATGCACTTGGAGGAGACTTGTAGAACTCCAACACATGCAAGCCAGTGAGTTCGCACACATCGCATCAGCAGTAAGCTGGAACCCGAGCCCCCAAGCGCAAGTCGCCTCAAGATCGCCTCACTCACTCTCACTCACCCCCTTGCACAAAGTCTTTGGATTCATTTGATTCAAAAAGTGGGGAAGCCTACAAATTGACCCCCATTATGGAGGCTCAAATACAAAATCAACCAACAATAACTTACGCAAAGGTTTGGGTACGGGCATACCCCCATCCTAAACAAAATCCAAATAACACAGTTTTTGCAATCCAATCGGCTGGGGCATTGCCCTCCCTAAGCACATGAGTTAGTCACAAAGCCATCCTACTTCTCACTTGATGAGGCACATCCAAATAAATACCGCCCTCCATGGGGCAATGAATAAGTTGCATCACGTCATGAATCGTAGTAGTGGAGTTAGTGTAGATCTCAAAAGCGGGGAACCTCTAAAGCTTCTTCATAGTCAATACGATAGCCTCCAGAATCGCCTGAACCTCAATGGCATTGCTAGCCCATAAAATAAGTCTCATGCCCATGGTAAATGAAGAATATGGTCCCTAAGTAGGTAATTTGCCCAACTCATAATAGATTCTAAATCCCATTTCCCCCACACCAAGATACATTCCTTAACCTTTTTTGACTAAAAAGCCTCCATATTGATAAAAGTGGGCCACTACTTGATTGGGAAGAAACCTAGCCAATTATCTCCAAACAAATCCAAATTATTTCCATCCACAATCTTCCAAACAAAACCCTCAAAAGCTCTGCAAGAGCCTCGATAATAAGCCTACATGCATGAGAAGCACCCTGGGGAACCCTGCATAAGTTATTGCCAACTGGGTACTTCTTCCTCATGATGTCCACCCATAAACTGTCATCACGGCACAAGAATCTCCTACAATGTTTCATGATCAAAGCATGCCGCCACACCTTGAGATCAAGCAAACCCAAACCCTTCATGTCCTTTAGGAGAGTAATAGTGTTCCAATCTGCATAGTGAATAGAACGGGTATGGCTAATCCCACACTAAAGAAATCTCCTCATCCTCTACTCAATAATCTCTAAAGTCCCTATAAGAACCACGTAGTGACTCAGCAAAAAGTTGGGGATTGTACCAATAATCGCTTTTGTCAGAAGAACCCTACTAGCCAAGGAGAGAGGCTGGACACACCACTTCACAGCCAGAGTCACAATCCTTAAGATAATAAAGTTGAAATCTCCCTTATTGAGAAGTGTAGCTGAAATGGGGATGCCCAGGTAGATAAGATTAGTATCTCTCAGGATCATTAGTTTCTTAGCCATGTTTCTTTTCCTCTTCTCCTTCATACCTTTGCTAAAAAAGATACTGAACTTTGCAAGGTTTAGACATTAAGCCCAATGTGCTTGTTGAACTAATACAGTAAAGTCTTAACAACATTAACAGATGTGTGAGAGACAGGTGCATAAATAATAATATCATCAACATAGAGGAGATATGAGATGATGGGAGCAGTGGGAGCACAAGGAAAGCCAGCCAAGACCTGGGCCTTATGCTTGCATGCCAACATAGTGAAAAACTTGGATACCATAGTGAAGAGATACGGGGAACGAGGAAAGCCTTGCCAAAGCCCTCTGGAAGCATGAATCCACAGCAGTCTCTCGCCATTGAAGAGGACCCAAAACCTAGAGGCCAGAATGCAAGCCATAACCCAATCACACCAAACCATAGGAAAGCCCATCAATTGCATCATCTCAGTAACAAATTGCCACCTGATGTTGTCATCAGCCTGCTCCATTTTTAGCTTGATGGCCATTAAACCAGCTTTGGAAGAGGAGTGCATCCTAACTCCCATCTCCTGAGCCATAAAAATGTTATCAGAAATGGACCTAACAGGAACAAAAGCCTCATATTCTCTACCAATGATATCTGAAAACAAACCTTTGAGCTTTTGCACAAGAATCCTGGCCACAATCTTATAGATAACATTGCACAAGTTGATGGGCCTAAAATGCTTAGGCTTGCAGGCACCTTATCTCTTGGGGATAAGAACTACCAAAGTGACCTTCCAAGAACAGGGCATGCGACGTTCCTTGAAGAAACAAAAGACAGCCTGAATAATATCCACCTGAGTGACCGCCCAGTAGCTCATGATGAACTCAGTAGTGATGCCATCCAACCCTAGTGCCTTGTTTCTCCTACTAGTCCTAATGGTAGTAGCAAACTCCTCCACCGTGAGATCACGAGTCAGTAGTGATTTTTGCTCCATGTTAATAAAGTTATGAGGAAAGTGGTTAATAGAAGGTAAATCACTAGAATCTTCCCTCCATTTGGTGCCGAAGTAGCCAATGAGGATATCACTAACACCAGTCGAATTCTCCACCATAGCAACAGACTCATCCTTAACTTGAGTGACAAGACTATTCCTCAATCTAGATGTAGTAACAACATGAAAGAAACATGTATTCTTGTCACCCAAGCAAACCCAATGGAACTTAGCTTGTTGCCACCACCACTTCTCCTCCGTAGCACTCCTTGTGAAAATCCATGATGAGACCACCCAGATGAGTGTTCTCCTCCTCACTAAGCCCCTGGCTAGATTCCTTGGCCTATAGATAAGTGATCATCCTCTCTTTATCCCTGTTAGCCCCCATAATGTCCTTCTTGCTCCAATTGCAAAGAGCCACCAAACTTCTATGGAATTTTTTGGTAAGTCAATCCATTCTATTTCCATTAGTGCTTCTACCCTAATCCTACTTGATAATGCCTATCGAGTTAGGATGATCAATCCAGATGCTCTCAAAATAATACCTTTGGCTCTCTCGGCTTCATGCTCTTCGTACCCAAGTCAATCACTAAAGGGCAATGTTCTGACCCAATACGTGCAAGATGAGTAACCAGTGTAGCAGTGAACGCATTAAGACCCTCTATGTTAACGAGTGCCATGTCCAACCTCTCCCAGATTCTGGCATTGCCCTATTTACTATTGCACCAAGTGTATCTGTTGCCAACAAAACCAAGGTCAGTATGTTGGAGATCCTGCATGGTATCAAAAAATTCATGTTGCCTGTGGTCATTGCTAAATGTCTTCCCTCCACACTTCTCCTCCTGAGACAGAACAATGTTGAAGTCACAAACTACAATCATAAGCCTCCCCTAGTCGATTCCTCTCTTAATGTTTGCCAAATGCCTTTGCGTCTATAAGGGTCCTTTGGAGGGTAAACCACACAACATTTAATACAGAAGCCATCCAGAATCCTGACCTCAGTAAGCACAACATGTGGAGAGAAACAAGACATCATAAGGTCTATGCCCTACTTCCAAAGAAAAACATTACCCACTGATTTACCAAATGAAGGCTACACAACAAAATTCCAATCTCTACCAAGGAGTATGTCAGCATCTCTTCTATCAAAGATCTCAACCCTTATCTCCACCAGTACAGCAAGGCATCGTACAATCGAAGCAGGACAACATAAGCGGGGGAGACTCGCGATGACATGCAAGGGTTGTGCACCATAAGTGTAGACCAAGAAACATATCCCAAGAGTGTGTCCATGCACCAAGTCCACAGAGCGTAGTGCTAAGCTCGCCGTAGTCCAGCCATCTAATTTGCAACCCAAGACCACATGCACGCCACATGATAGTGTGCCAACGCATGCACCCTATGGCAAAGCACATGCACATCGTGAAGAAATTGCATGCAGCAAGAAATGTGCGTGGCCAGAGCAACCAGTAGTGTCTCAAAATATAATAGCACTGTAGTCCATGCATGCACTGCATCATGCACACCAGGTCCATAATCTGTGTGTAGAACCCCACCTGATCGACCGTGCATGCCCCCCTACGCGGTGCAAGTTCGCGGTAGGCATGTCACCAAGTAAACCATATTAAAATGAAAAAAGTTGTATTCCACTATTTGCAGCAAGGGGAGAACCCCTCACTACCTAATTGTGTGTGGATCATCAGCACTACTGTAGCATCCCACTTCCCCCTGAAGGCCATCACATGAAATCACTCTGCCTTTAGTCTTATAATCCTCTATCTCAGCTTCTAATCTTGCATGGTCTGCATTAGTAGTGTAGAGATCACTTTGTTTATTAATCGTTTGTTGCTGTGGATCCCTTGCCACAATGGCGTGGTCTTTTGGTGCCCAAGTTTTCCTATAAGTTTCCCTACACCAGAGGATAGAGGTGCTCCTTCTCCTCACTATGGGCCTCCCCTTGTAGTCATTTCCTTTGAAATCTCAATGTATGGTTCTTGCACTTTTGTCACCCTCCTTCTTATAAGTATATCCTTGCCTAATCGAATTCATTCTTTGCTTTCTTAATTGCACTACCATCCAGGGGCCAAGACCCTCATTGGCACCATCATCCACCCTCACCCATAGCGTGCATGTGTGTAGCACTTGTCAAGTTACATCCATAGGATTTGGAGGCACATCCTAGCTTGGCACAGCTATCCAGCCCGTGCTGCACACTTTTCCACACCATTTGCATGACTCTTCACATTCACTATAGCTTTAGCATAATCAGGATCAGTATTTCTACATAGGCACTACTCTGAGGCATGGCCAACATGCCCACACTTGCAACAAATGTGTGGTAGACCTTCATATTCAAATGGTTGGAAGGTTTTTCCAATGTCACCACTAAGCTACTTACCTGGCTTATAAAGTTTAATAAGGTTCATGCGAATACACACATGAGCAAAGGAAGACCTTTGCAATTGTGTTGTCTACCCATTCAGCAAAATGGGTTCTCCAACATTCTTCATAATCCTTATGATATTATCAATATCCTAATAAAGTAGAGTCAAGACAAGAAAGCATACTCACATTGGGGCACACATAGCCATATCCGATGATGGCTTAAATTCAGCTGACCACATGTCAAGGCCAATGGCTTGACCCCTAACCCTCCAAGGGCCTCCCAACCACGCCTTATTTTGATCCTCCATAGATTCAAAATGTAAGCAAAAACAATTAAATGGTAACTCCTGGTCTCGAAAATTTTTTAAATGACCCCATTTTTTTGTAAGTACCCTATCTATCATGGGGAAGGGAAGAGAATCCACATACACTCTCCTAACAAGATCATGTTGGTGGAAGGCCCTTCTATAGAAGCAAGCCACTTGAGACAGCATAATCGCATCATTTTCCAAGTGGTTTTGAACCGCAGCAACCCTCTCCTTAATGTCCACCATATATGGAATCACAAACAAAGTAACAGGCCCTCTAGTAGCAATATTGTTTGAAGTGAGTGCCTCCCTAAATGATACATTCACACCATTGCTGCCCTACATTCCCATCATAGGCGTAGCACAATCGTGCTCAACTTGCATGCGTGCTCTGTGCACCGTCACATCAATCCCAGCCTGACAAGACTTGCCCACGTCAACAACAACATTCTTGACATTTTCAGCCTCATGAATCGCAAATTCATTGCTTCCAATATTCAGCACATGTGCCCGTAGTACCTAGCACACCGAAGGTGACACACTCACTCCAGCCTCGCCACTGCACAAAACCTCCACATGGTCATCAACATTCACATTTTTTGTAGAAATAGTTGTAGCATTTGAAGAACAATTCATTGATTCAACCACATAGTCCACATCTTGATAGCAAGGTTTAACATCCACTAATAGGCCCAACACCAATCCCTTTCCTTTATCTCAAGAAACAGGAATTCCCACCTCAGTAATATTTTTTCCACAAATTAGTGAAGCACTACCACCATTCTTCAGTTTTTTGTTGCTTCTTGTTGCCTTTGCACCAGCCATAATTAATTAGAATTAGAGGTATTACCACAAGGACAAACAAGGAGAAACGAAGCACCAAGGGCAGGATATGGGCACTAACTGTCTGATAAGACTGCTGGGCTACCTGTAAGGAACTATCAAGCATATATAGAATGAAAATAAGAGAAAATCATGTAGTAAAGATAGCAACACAACCACAACATAGCACAGGCAGACCAACAGTAGCACCACAAGCTCCTATATTATTACAAAGCTTTTACAAGGCTAGCAATAGCACAAATGACTGCAGCACTTTAAGAGTAGGTCACTCGCAAGATTGAAGTCGAGCACTTCAGCATGCCGAGGATGCCATGCCAAGACACTATGTTATTACAATTTCTAGGCACAGCGTGCGATTACAACAAGCAGCAAACCAAATACACCCAACAACAAGGACAAGCGCCAAGCAGCAGGAACAAAATAGCATTCAATCACAGGTGGTGCACCAGAGGGGATGCTGCGCATGCACACCAACTTCACTCTGCGCATGTACAAAACAGTTGGAAGATCCACGATAAGTTGTATCGTGAAGCAAAATAAGCCTTTAATAGTGCACCAGGAAACCCACAAAGCAGAATATTCTAAATTCAAATTTTTGAATTTTGAAATTTGGCAGGGCATGCCAAAAGATCATCTTCTCTGCCAAAACTCAACAAGCATAGGAAACAGCAAACCCTAATAGAGAAGTTTTAGAGATATGCCTCAGAACAACAAGCAATGTTTAATAAAACTTAAAAAACAAGGATCTCCAGATCCTGACGCTCTCGTTGAACCGAGCAAAAAGCCTTTGGGTTATGGCGGAGTATGGTCGCAAGCCTGAAACTTTAAGGAATTAATGAAAGGGCACCACAAGGTGTGGAGCCTATGGCTTAATTTAACTCAACACACAAAAGCCTACCAGGCCCAAACATAGCAAGGATTGAGTGATTGAGAGCTCTTTCTTCATTCCATGGGTGATGGTGCATGGTCGTTCTTAGTTGGTGGAGCGATTTTTCTGGTTAATTATGTTCACGAATGAGAACTCTGCTTGCTAACGAGCTATGTGGGGTGCAAGACCTTTGCCAGCTTCTTAGAGGGACTATGGTCGCTTAGGCCATGGAAGTTTGAGGCAATAATAGGTCTGTGATGCCCTTAGATTTTCTGGGCCACACGCATGCTATACTGATGTATTCAATGAGTCCATTGCCTTGGCCGAAAGGCCTGGGTAATCTTATGAAAATTTCATCATGATGGGGATAGATCATTGTAATTTTACCCATAAGCTTTTGTTTATCCCCCATAACATTGAGCTCCATGTGGTAGCAATTTGGCACGAGCTTTGAAAGGGAGTCGAGTTAAAATTCTCAAGCCCAGATGTGGCAGCCAATGGCAACATCAAGTGGTCTGGAGACGTCAGTGGGGGCCTTAAGAAGAGTTATCTTTTCTGCTTAACAACCTATCGGCCTTGGAAACGACTCAGCTAGAGGTAGGGCCAAGATGTTGGAAGAGCACCGCATGTTAAGCGACGTTCGATGCACCCCTAGCATCCCTTGAAAATCTTGATGGCCGAATGCCTTCCACGACCAGTCGTACTTATAACCGCATGAAGTCACCAAGGTGAATAACCTTTGGTCAATGGAGCAATGTAAGCAAGGGAAGTCAGCAAAATGGATCCGTAACTTCGAGTAAAGGATTGGCTCTGAGGGTTAGGCACGGGGGTCCCAATCCCAAGCCCATCAACTATATGTGGACTAGTAGAGCTGCTTGCGCGGCGACAGCGTGTCAACGCGTGCTGGTTAGGGGACAAATTGGGAGTGGCCCCTTCGGGGGCCTTCTGACTTTTTAATTAAAATAAAGCATTGCGATGGTCCTTGAGGATGCTCATGCAATGTGATTTCTACCCAGTGCTCTGAAAGTCAAAGTGAAGAAATTCAACCAAGTGCAGGTAAACGGCGGGAGTAACTATGACTCTCTTAAGGTAGCCAAATGTCTCATCATCTAATTTATGATGTGCATGAATGGATTAACGAGATTCCCACTGTCCTTGTCTACTATCCAGCAAAACCATAGCCAAGGGAATGGGCTTGGTAGAATCAGTAGGGAAAGAAGACCCTATTGAGCTTGACTCTAATCTAACATTGTCAAATGACTTGAGAGGTGTAGCGTAAGTGGGATTCGACATGCCGACGGAATTGAAATACCACTACTTTTAACATTATTTTACTTGTTCACTTGCTCTCTAGCTCTCTAGCTCTCTTGCTCTACATTGCTCTACTTATTGTGATACTTTGTACAGATACTGATGTGCAGGCACTTTTGTGCGGGTCATGTGCAATTGGCTTTGTGATGCGTCCCTCGGTGGCTCTACTTATGTGTAAGGCTTATTCTTGACTTTGCAATCACCATAAATTATCAAAATTAAGTTACCAAAATCATGAAATAGCAATGAAACCCTAAAAAAAGGTTTGAAAAATATTTTCTGGCTTCGGTTTTAAAATAGTGCCCTCGTTGGTTTTATGAGTGCGTTGATTTGCTTAAGGGCTGACTCCCTAGCCCAGCACAGCTGTAACAGCATGCCTTTCATAGCATTGAGTGCACTGCAGCATCTTGCATGTATGAGGGCTTTATGCATTTTTGGCGCTAGCCATTATCGAGTTCTAATGATGCTATGCGCTCACGTGCTTGGGTCTTTCTACGCGCATCTTGCAGCCTGTCTGTAGATGCTCGCATGCTTGGCTCTGTCTGCATGCACATTGGGGCTTGTCTACACATGTTTGCATGCCTTGGTATGTCTGCACGTGCCTTGGGGCTTGTATGTGTGCCCAACAGCAATCTACGTGCGGTCCATGTTGGGACCACAAAGTGTAACTATTTCTCTGGTTTTTTAGTGCTGCGAGCTGTTGTCGATGGATATCATGATAACCTATTGGTAATCTTACCTCCTTCATAGAATTATCTCTCTTCTGTGTGTGGTCATGTGCATCGTGCTCCTGCTCGCTAGCCTATCTGCATGTCCTTAGTGGCAAAGTGCCTCCTCATCATTGCACTCTAGAAACACTAACTTTCATCGGGATTTTTAGCTCAGCGGTCTTCATGAAGGTACCAAAAATTGTAACTTTTTTGGGATTTTTAGCACTGTGGGCTACTTTCTCTTTGATATGGTGACAACCTATTGGTAGTATTGCCTCCTTCCTAGATGGAATTATTGCAAAACACAATCCAAATTGTGTGAATGTGCAATGCTGTGAGGCTTGCATAAAATTCGACGAATTTTTGCTCAACACGAGGCATGGTTTAATCATGTAGTGCAAGCAGCACGCTTTTGAGTTGGGTTCAGACTACGAGCGTCTAGGGGCCTAGTCGCATGTGCCTAGCTGCTACCTACATGATCTTCATGTGCACAACAAAATGTGTAACATTTTTTTGGGATGTTTAGTGCTGCGGGCTGCTGTCATGTGGATTTGGTGATAACCTATTGGTAGTCTTACCACCTTCATAGAATTATCTGCTATTTTGTATGCACCGTCGGCCCTGATCCTTTTCTCGACGATGTGTTATGGCCTTAGCTGGCTGGGTCGTGCCCTCAATGTTGTTACTTTGAAGAAATTAGAGTGCTTAAAGTAAGCCCAAGCTCTTGATACATTAGCATGGGATAACCTCACAGGATTTCGATCCTATTGTGTTGGCCTTTGGGATCAGAGTAATGATTAAGTGGGACAATGGTGGGCATTCATATTTCATAGTCAAAGGTCAAATTCTTGGATTTATGAAAGAAGAACCTTGCAAAAGCTTTTTCCAAGGATGTTTGTATTAATCAAGAATTATAGTTGTGGGCTCAAAGATGATCAAATACCATCTTAGTCTCAACCATAAATGATGTCAATCAGGGATTGGTGGATGTTGCTCTTTGGACTACGTCAACACCTTATGAGACATCAAATTCTTTGTCTTCCTTTGATTAAAAAATTGGCCCAAGCCTACAAAACAACCCCCACTATGGAATCTCAAATTCAAAATTAGACAGCAACCACTTAAGCAATGATTTGGGCAGGCACATACCCCCATCCCACACAAAATAAATAACACATGCAATTTTCGCAACCTAGTCAGCAGCGGCATTGCCCCCCTAAAGCACGTGCGTAAAGCGCAAAGCCATCACGCTCCTTGCGTGATGTAGTGCATCCGAGTATATACCTCCCTTTGTTTGGTAGCGAACAAGTTGCATAACCTCGTGTAACATGATAATGGAGTTCGTCTGGATCTCAACATAAGGAAAACAATGAAGCTTGGTCGTGATCATCACAAGGGTCTCTAGGATCGCCCGAGCCTCCACAGCATCACAGGACTAGGAAATAAATCTCTTGCCCACAATGTAAAAAGGTCTCCCATAATGATCTTGAGCCACCATGCCAGCACCAGCTACCTCACCCTTCACTGCCGCATCACAATTTATCATGATCCATTCAGTCGAAGGGAAGCCAAGTATGGGCTACAAAGGACCCCGTAGGGTGATGAAGTTTTTTAATGGACATAGATGAGTGAGAGAAAGTTATTTTAGTTGCTATGGCATTCTCTATTTTTATCTTCTGAATTAGGATATTCTTGCTAAGGATGGCCTCATTGTGCTTCTTGAGGTTTCTATTTTCCCAAATGTGATACATTGTAGTAGCAATCATAACAAAATGAAGCGCCAAGCTCCCACGCATCGTGCCAGGATGCTCAACGCAGGGCAAGAATTGTGAAAGGAAGTGCAACACAGCACCCACGTGCTCCTCGCGACACAGGTCCAATGCCAAGGTGGAGGTGCGTAGCGCAAGGTTCGGCCAAATCTGTTGCGTCATCCTGTAGTCCCAAAGGGCATGCTGAAGCGTCTCCAGCACACCACAACCCCAAATGCAATTTCTACAATCCCCCAAGTGCCTTCATGAGAGCCAAACAGCTGTGTGGACGAGTTCCTTTGAAATCCTCCAAATGACGGTGTGAACCCAAGGCATAGTCTTCAATTTCCAAATCTAGGCTAAACGTTTCCCTTGATGTGTAGGATTCCCGTAATCCTCCTTCATGGAGGTGCCAACAAGAGCTTGATAGAACTTAGTACATTAGACTTCAGTCGATTCAGTATTTGCCTACATAAAACCATCCTCTATACCATTATGCCCCCACAGTAAAAGAAGAACCTGATCCCTAAGAAAGTAGCTTGCCCAACTCATAAATGAAACCAAATCCCACTTCTCTGGCGCCAAGATGCAATCCTTCACCAGATTCGACCAAAAGGCCTCTATGTCGATAAACATGGGCCACCACCTAATTTAGAGAAAACCTAACCAATTGTCCTCATAGAAATCAGTGTGCATTCGATCCACCATTCTCCATACAAAACCCTCCATTCCATGGGGTAAAACCTCTATGAGAAGTCTACATGCATGTGATGCACCCTAGGGAATTTTGCATAAGTTGTTGCCAAGTGGGTACTTTCTCCTCATGATGTCCACTCATAAACTATCTTCATATTGTAAAAATCTCATATAGTATTTCATGATCAGAGCATGACACCAAACCTTGAGATCAAATAAGCCCAAACCCTTTATCCTTTGGAAGTGTAACAGTCTGCCAATCAGCATAATGAATAGAGTGAGTGTGATTGGTCCCACACCAAAGAAACCTCCTCATCATCTACTCCATAGTCTCTAAAGTGCCCATAGGCACCATGCAGTGGCTCAAAACAAAATTCAGAATTGTGCCAGCAACAGCCTTAATAAGAAGAACCCTACCCACTAGAGGGAGTGGTCTCACACACCACTTCGCAACCAGAGTCTCAATCCTTTGGATCAGGAAATTAAAGTCCCCCTTGTTAAGTAATCTAGCCGATATGGGGATGCCCAAGTAAGTAAAAGTAGTACCTCTTTGAATTTTAGGTTTGCTGGCCATACGTTTTTTCCCCTTTTCCTTCAAACCTCTACTAAAATAAATTTTGGACTTAGAAAGGTTGGTATTGAGTCTAGCTAGCTTGCTAAATAGATGCAACATAACCTTAATAGCATGAACAAATGTGCATGAAATAAGTGCATAGATAATAACATCATCAAGATCAAGAAGACATGAGATGATAGGAGTAGTAGAAGCACACTGAAAACCAAGCAAAGCCTGTGCCTCGTGCTGACATGCCAACATAGTAAATAACTCACATAGCAAAGTAAAGAGGTATGGGGAAAGGGGACATCCCTGGCATAACCCCCTATTGGCTTGAATCCATGATAACCTATCACCATTAAAGAGTACCCCAAACCTAGGAGACACAATACATGCCATGACTCAATCACACCAGATCGTGGGGAAGCCAAATAACTACATCATCTCAGTGACAAATTTCCATCTAACAATGTCGTATGCTACTCCATGTCAACCTTGATAGCCATCAAACCAGCCCTAGATGAAGAGGAATGCAACCTAACCCCATTCTCCTGTGCAATGAAGATATTGTCCAAAATGGGCCTACCAGGAAACAAAGTCCCCTGCTCTCTAACAATGATATCAGGCAGTATATCTTTGAGTCTATCCACCAAAATCCTTGCCATAATCTTGTATATGATATTACACAAGCTAATAGGCCTAAAATGCTCTAGCCTATAGGCACCCTGCCTCTTAGGGATAAGAACCACCAGAGTATCTTTCCAAGGCTAAGGCATGTGACGCTCCTTTAAGAAACAAAGAATAGTCTGGATAATATTCTCATGAGTGATCACCAACTAGCCCATAATAAACCCCATTGTGATCCCATCCAACCCCAGTGCTTTATTTCTCCTACAAGTCCTAATGGCAGTAGTAATCTCCTCCACTGTAGGATTGTAGGTCAGCACTGATCTTTGCCCCATACGGATACAGTTATGAGACAAGTGCTGAATAGGCGGCATATCCCTGTAATCACCTACCCATTTAGTATCGAAATAACCATTAAGGATATCGTTAATGCCAGCCAAAGACTCCACCACAACCTAAAGTCATCCTTAAGCTGAGAGATAGCATTGTTCTGTCATCTAGAGGTGACAACAGCATGAAACAATCTTTTGTTCCTATCACCCAAATAGGCCAAACATATCTTGGCTCTTTGCCACCACCACTTCTCCTCCAAAGCACAACACTTATGGAATGCCGAGATAAGCCTCCCAAGATGGTTATTCTCCTCCTCACTAAGCCCCTGGCTCGACTCCTTAGCTTGCAGATAACAAATCATACTTTCCATCTCCCAATTTGTCCCCGTAATGTCCTTCATGTCGTTCTTGCTCCAATTTTGAAGTGCCACCAAACATCTGTAGAATTTTTTAGTAGGGCTATCCATCCAATTTCCTCTAGTATTTCTACCCCACACCTGCTTAATAATGCCCACCACGTTTGGGTGATCAAGCCAAATGCTCTCAAAGTAGTACCTTGGCTCTCTTATCTTTGTAGTCTTCCTTCCTAAATCAATCACTAAGAGGTAATGGTCAGACCCAATGAGTGCAAGAATGAGTCACCAAAGTAGCTGAAAATGCATTTAGCCCTGTCATATTAATAAGAGATCTTTCTAGCCTCTCCCAGATTTTTGCATTACCCTACTTACCATTACACCAAGTGTATCTATTCCCAATAAATCCAAGGTCTAGAAGCTGAAGATCCTGTATCGTATCAAAGAACTCCTGCTACCCCTGACCACTGCTATATATCTTTCTGCCCCACCCCCTGCTTCTCCTCTTGAGACATGGCAATGTTGAAATTAACAGCAATAACCATAGAGCCATCCCTAGCCAATTCTTCCCTTATGATTTGCCAAACACCTCTGCATCTATAAAGATCCTTTGGGGAGTAGACCACACAACACTTGAGTCCTATGCCACCCAAGAAATCGACATCAATAACCAACACATATAGAGAGAACTGAGACACTCTGAGATCCATGCCATGCCTCCAAAGAATTACAACGCCGTTGATTTCCCTACTAAGGTCTGTATGGCAAAATTTCAATCCCTACCAAGAAGGTCAGCATCCCTCCTACCAAAGGTCTGAACCCTAGTCTCCACAAGTGCCACAACTAAGATATTTGTCTCTTTAACACATCTCTGCAAGTAGCATCTTGACTTCTTGTCTCTGATCACTCTTATATTCCAAACAATAATTTTTTCATAAGAAATTATATAGTCTACTTCCAAACCCGCATGTGCTATAGCAAGCAGCTCACGATCAAGGCGCCAGCACACACTTATGGGGATTCAGCACCTCAGTGCTGCGGCACCCCAAGTGTGATGGAGAAACCTTTTCTGTAGGGGATCCACACAGGGGATGCACAAAGGTTGTGCACAGAGAGTGCACACGCATTCTAGAAACCATAGCACTCCATGCCAAGAGTACCGCATTGTTGTCAAGTATCAAAAATAGCATGCAATCTAGTACCATGCGCAAGCCAAATGACAGGGCACCAGTATGCTGCGAGGATGTATCCCCCCATTCCATAGCGTGCATGGCAGCTATCAAAAAATGCTTGTCCAGCACCTCCAATAGCACACCTAACAGCATGTGCACAATGTAGCACACGCGCATAGTGCCTGGTGCACCAAGAGTGCCACCCAAAACTAAAACACCATATGCACCAAGCGTCGCCCCAGTGCGTGCCCCATGGTGGGGTGCCAGTGGGCAACAACAAGGCCAAAATCCCAGTTGTGCCTCGCTGTAATGAAAAGGCTGCCTACCACAATTTGCAACAACGTGGGAATCACCTCATCTCCTCTTCATGTGCGTGTCATATGTACTACTACAACATCCTTCCTTCCCCTGACTGCCATCAAGTATAATCTCTTTACCTTTAGCATGGTCATCTTCCTCCTTAACACCCTTTTCTTTGAGGTTAACACCATTGGTGGAGGGATCCCTTTGCTTTTTTTCTGTATGTTGAAGAGATTGCGAATCCCCTTCCACATTGCCTTGTTCTTTAGGTGTCCAAACCCTTCTGTAAGGTTCCCTTTCTCGGAGGATAAAGGTACTCCTCCTCCTCACCATGGGTCTACTATTGTTTTCATTTCCCTTGAATTCTGTAGGTGTGGTTCTTGCAGTTTGAACTCCTTGCTGCTTAATATTATCTCCTTGCCTATACAGATTCAATCCTTGCTTCTTCGGTTGAACCACCATCTGGGGGCCAAGTCCCTCCTTCTCACCATCATCCATCTATGGTCCTGGCACCCGTGTGTGCAACACATGCTGAGGCATGTCCATAGGTTTACTGTAGCATTTGCAAGTGCTTCCCCACTCGACGCATCCACTACATCATATGCCATAGGCCCTCCTGTAGCAATTGCAAACCCCACCGCTTCTACTATAGCTTTTGCATGATCGATGTCATTTTTCCACCGCGAGCAAAACTCTGAGGCATGGCCAACGTGCCCACACTCATAACAAATATGTGATAAGCCCTCATATTCAAATGTTTGAAATGTTCTACCAAGGTCCCCACTAAGCCACATTCTCGGCTTGAGGGGTTTAGTAAGGTCCATTCGAATGCAAACACGAGCAAAAGAAGATCTTTGCAATTGCACCATCCATCCATCAAATAATATGAGATCTCCAACATTCTTCACAATTCTAATGATATTATATATATCCCAATAAAGTAGAGGCAAAGAGGGAAATCGTACCCACATTGAGGCACACATAGCTGTATTTGACAAAGGCTTGAATTCAATAGTCCACATGTCAAACCCCATTGCCTAATCTCCAACCTGCCAGGGACCCCCAACGACACCTTGTTTTGATCCTCCATAGACTCGAAGTGCAAATAAAAGCAATTAAATGGTAACTCCAAGACTCGTAAGTTTTTAAAATGACTCCACATTTTAGATAGTATCCTGTTGATCACGTGGAAGGGAAGAGTATTCCCATAGACTCTTCCAAAAAGATTATGCTGATGGAAAACTCTTCTTCGTGAGCAACCATCTTGATACATCACAATTGCATCATACTCCAACTGATTTTGCACTGTCGTTGCTATCTCCTTAATATCCACCATAGCAGGAATAACAAAGGATGTAACAATGCCACTCGCAGCAATATTATTTTAGTAGGCACCTCCCTAAATGAGACTTTGGCACCCTGGTTTCCATGCATCCCTGCCACAGGCTTAGCACAATTGGGCTCTCCCTGTGCGTGCACTGCGTGCATGCGGCAAGAACCTTAGCCTCATCATACTTGCCCGCCATTGTGTCAACAACAACATCATTAATATTTTCAGCCTCATCAATAGAAATTTCAGTGCATTAAACATTTAGCATTCATGCATGGTGTGCCTAGTGTGCCATAGGCAACAATCCCAGCGGCCTCGCTGCTACATAAGGCATCCACATAATCATCAACCTTCACATTGCTTACAAATATAGTTACAGCACTTGAAGAGCATTCAGCTAAGTCGATCACGTTGTCCATACTTTGATAGCAAGGTTTAAAATTGCCCTCCATCACTAATAATCCCAAGAACAGTCTCGTTTCCTTATCCCATGAATCTGGCATTCCATTGTCAGTTATGTTTTTGTCATAAATTGGCAAAATACTACCATGATTTTTCAATTTCTTGTTAGTTCTCGTTGTCTTCACTCCTACCATAGTTGATTGAAAATGAAAGAAGAACTAATACACTAGGAAAATAAGGAGACACAAAGCATCAAGGGTAGGATGAAAGTACAAACAGTCCGAGAAGCACTGGTTGGCAACCTATAGAAAAAGAGCATGTAGTTGCAATAATAAATAGAGTAGGCAAATAGCAGCACAAACACAGCATGCAACAGCACAGCCAGCAGCACCCACAACAAAACCACGACAGTAGGAACCATTGTTAATACATGCAATTACAAGGCTAACAGTAGCCCAAATGAAGTCAAACTCCCAGCAATTTCATGCCACCCCCATGTCTCTTTAGGTTGAAGTCAAGAGCCTCCCACCAAGCCAAGGAGTAATACTAGAGTCCTATATCATTACAATTTCGCACAAAGAGTAACATTGCTAACTGGCACCACAGTAAATACAATTGCACAGCCAAACAAACCCCACCTCAAATACACACAGCCATAATTGCATTCAAATAGCTAGCACAGAGGTACGCACAAAGAGGCCTCCAAGCAAAACACAACTGACGCTGCACGTGTGGGTGCTCCACGTGATCGCCAAACATCGAATGCAGGGAGGCCACATGCCATGAAAATTGTGCACACGGAGAAAACATGCACGTGTAGACAAGCCCCATGAAAGACCAACGTCGGTGAGCCTGTGCAGTGAGCATGCGCCGCACACCCGATAAGCTAGAACCTGAGCCAAAGATGAGTCGCCCCAAAATCGCTTCACTTGCACCCACTCACCTCCTTGCGTGAAGTCTTTGGGCTCTTTTGATTCAAAAAGTTGGTCGAGGCCTACAAGATCATCGCCAATTATGGTCGTTCAAAGACAAAATCAGCAAATAAAAGCTTTTCTAAAGAATCGGGCAGGGGCATATTACTTTCCCGATGAAACTCGGAAATACATGCTTGTTTTGCAATCCAATCAACAGGAAAATTTTTGTCCTTGAGAATATGTGAGAAACGCATGGCCAGCCTACATCTGGTGTAATGTAATGCATCAGAGTAAGTGCTATACTCCAAGGGTGGTGCAAGATCTACATAACCTCATGTATCGTAGTAATGGAGTCAGACTAGAATTCCAAAGCCAGGAAGCTCTGAAGCTATGTCATAGTGAGAACAAGAGCCTCCAAAATTAGATGAACCTCCATAGAATTAAGAGAACGTGAGATAAAGTGTTTACCCTCAGCATAAAGAGGTCGGCCACGATGATCCAGAGCAATCATACCAATCCCAACATTCTCACCAATAACAGCCGCTTCACAATTAAAAATGATCCATCCTATGGGGGGAGCCAAGTAGAGGTTAAAGGACCCAAAGGGTGGGACTTCCCACTGAACAAGGATGGGGAATGTGTAGAATGGCTAGTAGTAACAAGAACCTCCAGCTTGATCTTCTCGAGGGAAGGTATGGTAGCTAAAAAGAGGTTCCTCGTGCTGCTTAAGATTGCGGTACACCCAAATATAATACATAGTAGTAGCCACCACGGCCAAATGATGGGCTAAATCACCACGTGCAGCACTGTGCCATCTAATGGCAGAAATGATATGCACAAATGCGCTCTTAGAATCAATTACATGCACACCACGCACCAAGAAAAACACAGGTGTAGAAGCACAAAGTTTAGAATTTGCCCAAATATGTTGTGCTTCCCTGCAGTCCCAAAATATGTGTTGAAGAGTCTCATCCGTAGCGCATCACCAAATGTAAGATGAATAGTTACTCAAGTGTCTCCTAACACACCAAGTGGCTGTGGGAATGAGATCTCTTGCAACTCTCCAGATGAAAGTGCAAACCCGAGGCAAAGTCTTAACCTTCCAAATCCAAGTAAGGTAATTCTCATGGAGATTCCCGTGGGTGTGCATAATAAAATCCCTATAAAACATCGAACAAGAAATGTAAGCCGAATCAATAGAGGCCTGCACAAGCTCATCAACTAGGAATTCCTATTAAGCGTGCGTCATCAGCTCACATTGATTACGTCCCTACCCCTTGTACACACTGCCCATCGCTCCTATTATTTGAATGGTCTGGTGAAGTGTTTGGATTGCTGCGATGAAGACAGTTTGCTGCGTGTAACTAGGCAAGAAGTCCACTGAACCTTATCATTTAGAGAAAGGAGAAGTCGTAACAACGTTTCCATAGGTGAATTGGGGGAAGGATCATTGACAAAAGGTATGAATCATGGAATGATCTGTCCAACATACGGGAGTGCGACGGTTGTTCGATGTTGCATTCTTTTGTAGCATGTTCTCTTGCTACCACATGGAGCTGACATTATAGGGGATAAACAATAGCTTATGGGTGCGGTCAGGTGCCAAGGGAGAGCAAATGTTAAGCTGGCAAATGAGAATGTTGTGTCATCAGGTCCATTGAGTCCTGGTAATCGAACGACTCTCAACAATGGATATCTTAGCTCTCGCATCGATGAAGAATGCAGTGAACTTGTCGTGAATTGTAAAATCCCATGAACCATCCATTTTTGAATGCAAGTTGCACTCGAGGATGCAAGGCAACAGCATGCCTGCATCGGTGTAATGCGACACATCTCTCTTTGAGAAGCCAGGAATCTTTGGTTTGGTTGCCCAGCCACATTGTGGAGGCGATTGATGGCACCAAATGCAATGCATTTTGTGTTGAAGTGTGGGGCGATGGTTGACTGTCGACATGATAAGAGGTGGATGCAATTGGCTGTTGTGGTGTTAGCCAGCAAGAATCGATGTTGTTGTGCAACAAGCAAATGCCCCGCATAGATCCAACTCCATCCTCCATTGTGTGGATTCGTGACCCCATGTTAGGTGAGGCTACATGCTCAGTTTAAGCATATAAATAAGTAGAGGAGAAGGAACTTACAAGGATTCCCTTAGTAATAGTGAGCACAATGGAACCAGCCCACCTTGGAAATCAGGCACCCTGAAGCCTGAATTGTATTCTAGAGAGGCATCCTCAGTGATGGATTAGGATCAAGTCCCTTATAAAGGGCCACCAGGTAGGGTCAGAGCTCTGTTCGGGCCGTACCATGCTACTACACATGGCACTGTCAACGAGTCGGGTTGTTTGGGAATACAGCTCAAATTACGTGGTAAATTCCATCCATGGCTAATAAAATGTGAGAGACCGATAACGAACAAGTACTACAAGGGAAAGATGAAAAAGACTTTGAAAAGAGAGTCAAAGAGTGCCTTGAAATTGTCTAGAGCAAAGCAGATGGTGGCTGATGATGAACCTCGACTAGATGCTGAATGTCGAATGACGGTTTGTTGCATGGCTCGAGGAGCAAGCCGTCTCAGACCATCACAACGACCAGAGCCTGGGCCTACATCACTCATGGAGAAATCAGCGTCTTAGCTTATCATAATGCTCGTGCCATCGAGGCATGCCATGGCTGCATAGTGTGCATTGGTGATGGCCAATGGGCTCCCCATCTGACCCGTCTTGAAACACGGACCAAGGAGTTTGGCATGCTTGTGAGTCAATGGGTGAGCAAGCCCAGAAGATGTAAGGAAGCTGATTGGTGGGATCCCCATTTAAGGGGTGAGTCACCTACCAACCCAGATCTTTTGTGAAGGGTTCGAGTGAGAGCATGCCTATCGGGACACAAACGATGGTGAACTATGCCAGAGTGGGGCAAACCCAAAGGAAACTCTGGTGGAGGCTACAGCAATATTGATGTGAAAATTGTTCGTTTGACTTAGGTATAGGGGTGAAAGACTAATCGAACCATCTAGTGGCTGGTTCTTTTTGAAATTTCCCTCAGGATAGCTGGAGCCATAGTAAGAGTTCTATCGAGTAAAGCCAATGACTAGAGGCATCAGGGGCACAATTACCTCGAACTATTCTCAAACATTAAATTGGTAGGAGGGCTCAGCATATGAGTTGAGCCAAAGAACCCAAGCTCCAAGTGGGCAATTTTTGGTAAGCATAACTGGCGATGCAGGATGAACCAAAAGTCAGGTTGCGGCGTCCAACTGCATGCTAACCTAAAGCCCACAAAAGGTGTTGGTCGATCAAGATAATAGGATGGTGGTCATGGATGTTCAAATCAGCTAAGGAGGGTGTAACAACTCACCTGTAGAATAAACAAGCCCCAAAAATGGATAGCGCTTAAGCGTGCGACCCACACCTGGTCGTCGGTGCAATGCAAGGCCCTGATCAGTAGCAGGGTGCAACAGTCGTTGCAAAACGTGGGGCGTGAGCCCGTGTGGAGCATCTATTGGTGTAGATCTTGGTGGTACTAGCAAACTATTCAAATGAGAACTTTGAAGACCGATGAGGGGACAGGTTCCATGGGAACGACACTAGCACATGGGATAGTTAATCCTAAGAGACAGAGGAAACCCATCAGATAGTACCATTTCGCACGAGCTTCAAAAGGGAGTCGAGTAAAAATTCTTTAGCCGAGATGTGGCTGTTGATTGCAACATCAATTGCTCTGAAGACGTCGATGGGGCCCCAAGAAGAGTTATCTTTTCTAGTTAACAACTTATTGGGCCTGGAATCGGGTCAGTCGAAGGTAGGGCCAAGCGGATGGAAGAGCACAACATGTTGACCGGTATCTAATGCGCCCCTGGCGACCCTTGGAAATTTGGATGGCTGAGTGCCTTCCATGGCCAGTTGTACTCAAACTGCATGAGGCCTCCAAGGTGAACAGCCTCTGGTCGATGGAGCAATGTAGGCAAGGAAAGTCGACAAAATGGATCCGTAACTTCAGGAAAAGGATTGGCTCTAAGGGTTGGGCATGGGGGTCCCAATCCTGAACCCATCGGATATCGACGGACTGCTAGAGCTGCTTGCATGGTGAGAGCGGGTCGATGTGTGCCGATAGGGGACGAATTGGGAGCATCCCCTTCAGGGGGACTTGCCCATGCGTCGAGCAATGGACTCAGAACTAGTACGGACTTAGGGAATCTGACAGTTTAATTAAAAAAAGCATTACGATGGTCCTCGAGGATGCTCATGAAATGTTATTTCTGCCAAGTGCTCCGAATGTCAAAGTGAAGTTCAACCAAGGGTGGATAAACGACGAGAGTAACTATGACTCTCTTAAGGTAGCCAAATGCCTCGTGATGTAATTAGTGACGTGCATGAATGGATTAACAAGATTCCCACTATCGCTTTCTATTATAAAACGAAACCAAAGCCCAGTGAATGGGCTTGGCAGAATCAACGAGGAAAGAAGACCCTTTTGAGCTTGACTATAGTTTGACTTTGTGAAATGACTTGAGAGGTGTAGCATAAGTGTGAATTGGCGTGCCGACGGAATTGAAATACCACTACTTTTAATGTTATTTTACTTATTCCATGATACAGAGGTAGGGCCCAGCCCCTTCTTTTGGCCCCAAGTCTCGCCTCGACGAGTCAATCCAGGTGGAAGACATGTCAAGTGGGGAGTTTGGTTGGGGCGGTGCATCTATTAAAAGATAACACAGGTGTCATAAGATGAGCTCAACGAGAATAGAAATCTGGTGTGGAACACAAAGGTAAAAACTCGTTTGATTCTGATTCCCAGTACGAATACCAACTGTGAAACCGTGGCCTATCGATCCTTTAGGCTTCCCAGATTTGAAGCTAGAGGTGTCAGAAAAGTTACCACAAGGATAACTTGCTTGTGGCAGCCATGCTTTCATCGCGACATTGCTTTTTCATCCTTCGATGTCGACCCTTCCTATCATTGTGAAGAAGAATTCACCAAGTGTTTGATTGTTCACCCACCAATAGGGAACATGAGCTGGGTTTAAACTATTATAAGACAGGTTAGTTTTACCCTACTGATGAATGTGTCGTGATATTAATTCAACCTAGTGTGAGAGGAACCGCTGATTCACCATATTCATCATCACACTTGGTTGAACAGCCAGTAGCACAAAGCTATCATTTGTAGGATAATGACTGATTGTCTCTAAGTCAGAATCAATGCTAAGATGCGACACTTGGGCCTGTCATTCGCCTGTTGGCCTAAAGTAAGGGCTTGGCACCCCAAGGGCACATGACCATGGGCTAGTCTAGTGTCATAGAAAGTTGGATGGCATTGTCCCCGTAAGAAGTCATAGTTAAGAAAGAACGATGGGTAGAATCCTTTGCAGAGGACTTCAATTTGCGATCGGGCATTGTAAGTGGCAGAGTGGCCTTGCTGTCATGATCCACTGAGATCCAACTGTATGTTGTAGTAGATTCATCCCCCACTATCAAAAAGCAAAAAAAACCTAGTTTTTAGTTGATTTAAGCACGACCAAGCTCGCTTGCTCTCTACCTCTTTTGCTCTACATTGCTCTACTTACTGTGATACTTTGTGTGAATACTATTGTGTGGGTACTTTTGTGTGGGTCCTGTGCAACTGGCCTTGCAATGCATCCCTCGGTGGCTCTATCTTTGTGTAAGGCTTATTCCTGACTTTGCAAACACCCTAAATTGTCATAATTTAGTTACCAAAATTGTGAAATAGCAATGAAACTCTGAAAAAAAAGTTTGAAAAATATTTGTTGGCTTTGTTGTTAAAGTAGTGCCCTCATTGATTTTATGTACATGTCGATTTGCTCTAGAGCTGACTCCTCTAGCCCAGCACAGCTAGAGTTGCATGCCTTTCATAGCACTGAGTACGCTTCAACATGGTGGTCATGCATAAGGGCTTTATGCATTTTGGCGTTAGCCATTGTCAAGCTCTAACGATGTTGTGCGCTCGCTAGTGCACTGCGCTCATGCGCTTGGGTCTTTCTATGCTCATCTCGGTCGGTCTGCAGACGTTCGCATGCTTGGATCTTTTTGTGCATACATTGAGGCTTGTCTACATGCGTTTTTGTGCTTGTTTCTATCTGTACACACCTTGGGGCTTGTCTGCACGTTTGGTGACACCCTACGCGTGCTCCATGTTGGGACCACAAAGTGTAATTTTTTTTTGAGATTTTTAGTGCTGCAGGCTCCTTTCGCATGAATATGGTGATAACCTATTGGTAGTCTTACCTCATATCTCTCCTTGTGTTGTACGTGGGCATGTGCACTGCACTAGTGCACCAGAGCATGTGCACCGCGCTCCTCCATGCATGCAGATGCACTGTGCTCCTTTGCATGGGCATGTGCATGGTGCTTCTACACGCGGGCATATGTATCGCTCTCTTACGTGCGGGCATGAGCATCGCGCTCCTGTGAGCGGTCACATGCATCGTGCTCCTACTCCCTGGCGTGCGCCCGCATCATTGTGCTCTAGAAACGTGTAACTTTCATCAGGACTTTTAACTCTACAGTCTTCATGAGGGGACCAAAAAAGGTAACTTTTTTTGGGATTTTTAGCAATGCGGCCTGCTTCTACTTGTATATGGTGACAACCAATTAGTAGTATTGCCTCCTTCCTAGATGGAATTGTCACAAAACACAGTCCAAGTTGTGTGCATGTACAACGCTGTACGACTTGGATAAAAGTCGAGGAATTTTTGCTCAATGCGACGCATGGCTTAACCATGTAGTGCTCGCAGGATCTTGAGTTGGGTTCAAACTGTGAGTGTCTCAATGCCTAGCCATGCATGCCTAGCTAAGACCTATATGGTCTTCATGTGTGCACTGAAAAGTGTAACATTTTTTTGGATTTTTAGTGCTGCGGGTTGCTACTGCGTGGATATGGTGATAACTATTGGTAGACTTACCTCCTTCATAGAATTATCTCTCCTTGTGCTGTACACGGGCATGTGCACATACTAGTGCACCTGGGCATGTGCAGTTCGCTCCTGCATGAGCGCATGAGCATCGCGCTCCTTCGTGTAGGCACTTGCACCGCACTTTTGCACGGAGGCATTTGCATCATGCTCCTATGCGTGGGCATGTACACCATGCTCCTACATGTGGGCATTTGCACCGTGCTCTTGTGTGGGCATGTGCACTGCACACCTGTGTGGGCATGTGCACTATGCTTCTATGCGGGCATGTCCACCATTCTCCTACGTGCGGGTATGTGCACCATGCTATTGCATGCGTGCATCTGCATCGTGCTCCTGCTCGCTGGCCTATCCACACGTCCTCAGTGGCAAGGTGTGCCCGCATCACTACGCTACAGAATTGTGTAACTTCAATCGGGATTTTTAGCTCTGTGGTTTTTATGAGGGGACCAAAAAGTGTAAATTTTTTAGGGATTTTTAAGGCTGTAGACTACTTCCGCTTGGATATGGTGACAACCTATTGGTAGTCTTGCCTCATTCCTAGATGGAATTGTTGCAAAAAAAAAATCTTAATTGTGTGCATGTGCAATGTTGTGCGACTTGCATAAAAGTCAACGAATTTTCACTCAATGTGAGGCATGGTTTAACCATGTATGGATAGTAGTGCGCTCTTACATTAGGTTCATACTACGTGTGTCTCAGGGCCTAGTTGTGCGTGCCCAACTGCTACATGCATTGTCTTCATGTGTGGACCAAGAAGTGTAACATTTTTAGGATTTTTAGTGTTGTGGGTTGCTGTCACTTGGATAAGGTGACAGCTTATTGGTAGTCTTGCCTACTTCATATAGATGGAAGTGTCACGAAGCACAGCCCAAATTGTGAGCAAGTACAACGTTGTGCGGCTTGCAGAAAAGGTGACGAATTTTTGCTTAACACGAGGCATGGTTAAACCATGTAGTGCTAGTAGTGCGGTCTCGCACTGGGTTCTAACTGCACGCGTCTCACGGCCCAGCCATGTGTGCATAGCTGCGACTCTTATCGTCTTCATGTAGGGACCGAAAAGTGTTACTTTGTTTAGGATTTTTAGTGTTGCAGGCTGCTACCGTGTGGATATGCTGATAACCTCTTGGTAGTCTTACCTTCTTCATAGAATTATCTCTCCTTATGCCGCACGTGGGATGTGCACCGTGACAGTGTTCCTAGGCATGTCCACTGTGCCCCCACGCACGCATGTACACCTCGCTTCTACACGAGGGCATGTGCACCACGCTCTTGCGATCGGGCATGTGCACCACGCTCCATCACGCTATCATTTGCACTACATTCCAGCTCAATGGCCTATCCGCGTGTTCTTAATGGCAAGGTGCACCTGCATCACTACGCTACAAAACCGCGTAACTTTCATTGGGATCTTTAGCCCTGCAGTCTTCATGAGGGGACCAAAAAGTGTAACTTTTTCTAAGACTTTTAGCACTGCGGGCTGCCTTCGCTTGGATATGTGATAACCCATTTGAAGTCTTGTCTTATTCCTATATTAAATTGTCACAAAACACAATCCAAATTATGTGCATGTGCAACACTGTGTGCCTGTGCACTAGCATGTGCACCGCACTCCTACGTGCGACCTTGTGAACCTTGCTCCAACTCTTTGGCTTATCTGCATGTCCTCATTGGTAAGGTGCACTTGCGTCATTGTGCTACAGAGACATGTAACTTTCATCGGGATTTTTAGCTTTGCAGTCTCCATGAGGGGACCAAAAGGTGTAACTTTTTTTGGGATTTTTAGTGTTGTGGGCTGCTTTCACTTGGATATGATGACAACCTATTGGTAGTCTCGTCTTCTTCCAAGATGGAATTGTAACAAAACACAACCCAAATTGTGCCCATGTGCAATGCTGTATGGCTTGCATAAAAGTCAAGGAACTTTTGCTTAATACAAGGCATGGTTTAACCATGTAATGCCAGTAGTGCACTCTCACGTTGGGTTCTGGTTGCGTGTGTCTTGAGGCCTGGCCATGCGTGCTTAACTGTGACCTATATGGTCTTCATGTGCGGACCAAAAAGTGTAACTTTTTTTGGGATTTTTAGTACTGTGGTTGCTATCACTTGGATATGGTGATAGCCTATTGGCAGTCTTGCCTCCTTCCTATAGATGGAGTTGTTGCAAAAATCCTGAATTGTGTACATGTACAATACTGTGTGGTTTGCATAAAGATGAAGAATTTTCACTCAATACAAGGCATGGTTAAACCATGTGGTGCAAGCAGTGCAGTCTCGTGCTAGGTTCTGATTGCCTGCATCTCGTGTTCTGGCCGTGCGTGCTCAGTTGTGACTTGTATCACCTTAATGTTGGGACCACAAAGTGTAACTTGAGCACTATGGACTGTT
This sequence comes from Vanilla planifolia, assembly GCA_023846275.1. Lineage (NCBI taxonomy): Eukaryota > Viridiplantae > Streptophyta > Magnoliopsida > Asparagales > Orchidaceae > Vanilla > Vanilla planifolia. Next base: position 318,387 of record JAIUJO010000122.1, on the reverse strand, counting down.
GTTGCTTGGATAAGGTGACAACCTATTGGTAGTCCTACTTCCTTCCTGGATTGAATTGTGGCAAAACACAACCCAAATTGTGTGCATGTGCAAGGTTCTGCGACTTGCATAAAAGTTGATGAATTTTCACTCAACGCGAGGCATTGTTTAATGATTTAGTGCTAGTAGTGTGGTGTTGTTTTGGGTGCTGACAATGCATGTTTTGGGTCCTAGCCACACGTGCATAGTTGCGACATGTATGGCCTTCATGTGCGGACCAAAAAGTGTAACTTTTTTCAGTATTTTTAGCGATGCAGGAAACTGCCGCTTGGATAAGGTGCCAACCTATTGGTAGTCTTGCCTCCTTCCTATTGATGGAATGGTCGCAGAATGCAACCCGAATTGTGTGCATGTGCTACGCTATGTGACATGCACAAAAGTCGAAAAATTCTTGCACAATATGAGCCTTGGTTTAGCCATGTAGTGCCAACAGTATGCTCTCGCACTAGGTTATGATTGCTTACATCTCGTGGTCTGGCTACACGCACTCCGTTTCCATCTGTACGACCTTCATATGGGGAGCAAAATATGTAACTATTTTTGGGATTTTTAGTGCTGCGGGCTCTGGTCGCTTGGATAAGGTGGTAACCTATTGGTAGTCTTGCCACCTTCCTCAATGAAATTGTGACAATACACAATGCAAATTGTGTACATGTGCAACGCTTTGCGGCTTGCACAAAAAGACAACGAATTGTCGTTCAATATGAGCCATGGTTTAACCATGTAGTGCAAGTACACTACGCATGCGTGCACTGGCATGCCTACTTTGCTTGCTTGTGCGGTGCAGAACTGCCTACCCACGTGCGTTTTCGGTGGCTTGCCTACATTGCTTGCCTACTTGTGCGCATTTGTGTTGCCCTTCCTACCCACAAGCATTCGTGTTGCCCTGCCTAGCCACGTGCGTTTGAGGTGGCCTACCTAGCCGCATGCTATGGGTTCCCTGTCTATGTGCCTTCGGTATTCCTTACCTTCTTCCTAGATAGAACTGTCACGATATGTAACCTGCTAGTGTTGGGTGTTGGGTGCATTGTGGCCAGCAAAATAGTGACAATTGTGATGGTGCAACATGCTCAATGACATTTTGCACTACTCGTCCTTCAACAATATCTACAGTAACTGCATGCAATCCAATGCTCCTTGTTAGCCTGACTGTGTGCGTATTGCACTCTTTCAGCACGTGGTCAACAGCAATCTATGGGTGCAGCATGAGGTGACTACAAAGTGTAGCTTTTATTGGGAATTTTAGCATTGCATGATGCTCATTATGGATATGATGATTACCTATTGGTAGAGCTGCCTTGTTATTCCGTGACAAAATTGGCACAATCAATAATCCACATTGGCAAAGTGGGATGTTGCATGGCTTACGGGCCATGTGGAAGATCGCTGATACAATATTCGTTGGGGTTTGAGCACATAAGCTATTGCCCAACCATTGTGCTGTTGCGATGCTATGCGAGGCTGTGTATTATTTGAATTGCTATCCTCTGCCCTCTACTTTGGGCTTTAAGTCTCAATAGAGGTTTTGTTTGTGTCATTTGGTTCGAGAAATATGCAAACTCTTTTCGACTTTATCTCATATCTCGAGAAGGCCAATGCAGGAATGAGTTGTTCCTCCAATTGTGTCTTTAAGTGATGCAATTAGTGCTTGGCTTTTTGTCAGTTGGGCATGCTGTTCACTTTGCATGTTGTGTAAGGTATTGCTTGTCATGCAATGCTGGTGCTAGGAATTTCCTTCATCCCTAGTTAAACCTTTTGCGCTTCCTGTTTTAAACATCATTGAGGCTATTTGGGCTAATGGAGTTGGATTGGTGAGAGACCATTTTTATACAAGAGATGTTTGTTGTGGTGCCACATCACATGGCTTGGTTACCTCTTATTGTGGTATGTCAATACATGAGTAGGGCTTTCTCACTTAGTTGAACCTTCTTACAGAAGAAGTTCGTATGTTGTTTGTCTTTTTATCGGATGGGTAGGTTCCATTCAATTATTTTTTATGAACCCGCATAACTCTGGTGTTGGAGCTGTGGCATTACGCAATGCTGTCAAATGCATGATCGTCCCTGCTCCCTTGTTGGAATGGGCTAAAAAATCTCACGTTTTGGTCATATCATTCTCCAACCCATAGGGTTGTCATTGAGGACTGTTATTGTCGAGAGGCAATGTTTTTTAAAATTAGACGATGGCATCCCAATCTTAGAGCATTCGCTCTTCCTTTGTGGAGTATCATCAGACATGACGAATGTGTCAAATTATGACAAGACGTTTTTCCTGGTGTTTTATCATTGTATTGCTACCTGATTGATCCTACCAGTAGCCATATGTTTGTCTCAAAGATTAAGCCATGCAAGTGTAATTTTAGATTGTGAAATTGCGAATGGCTCATTGAATCAATTATAGTTCTTTTGATGGCACCAAACCCCAAGTTTTGGAAGGGATGCATTTGTTAGGTAAAAGGGCAACGCAAGCTTTTTCTTGGCTCCTTGAGGATTCATGATAACTTGTCGGATCGCACGGCCTTTGCACCGGCAATACATCATTCGAATTTCTACCCTATCAACTTTCCATGGTGGTGACGGGTGACAGAGAATTATGGTTCAATTCAATAGAGGGAGCCTGAGAGACGACTACCACATCCAAGGAAGACATCAGGCACATAAAGTACGCGATCCTCATACGGGGAGGCTGTGACAATAAATAACAATATCGGGCTCCATGAGTCTGATAATTGGAATGAGTAAAATCTAAATCCCTTAACGAAGATCCATTGGAGGGCAAGTCTGGTGCCAGCAACCACAGTAATTCTAGCTTCAATAATGTATCTTTAAGTTGTTGAAGTTAAAAAAGCTCATAGTTAGACATTGTTTTGGGTCGGTCGATCTGTCTTTTTGTGTGCACCGCCTGCCCTGATCCTTTTTTCGACGATGTGTCTGGCCTTAGCTTGCCAGGTCGTGCCCTCGATGTTGTTACTTTGAAGAAATTAGAGTGCTCAAAGCAAGCCTACACTCTGGATGCATTCATATAGAATAACTTCACAGGATTTCGATTCTATTGTGTTGGCCTTTGAGATCGGAGTAATGATTAAGAGGGACAGTCATAAGCATTCATATTTCATAGTCAGAGGTGAAATTCATGGATTTATGAAAGACAAAGCATTGCAAAAGTATTTTCCAAGGATGTTTTCATTAATCAAGAACAAAAGTTGGGGGCTCAAAGACAATCAGATACTATCCTAGTCGTAACCATAAACAATGTCGACAAGGGATTGGTGGATGTTGCTCTTTGGACTCTGTCAGTACCTTATGAGAAATCAAGTTTTTGGGTTCCTTTTATTAAAAAAGTGCCAAAGCCTACAATGCGACCCCCATTTAGGAGGCTCAAATACAAAATCAACCAACAATAAGTTTTGCAAAAGTTTTGCTAGGGGCATACTCTCGTCCCAAACAAAATCCTAATAACACAGTTTTTGTAATCGAATCGGCAGATGCATTGCCCTCCCTGAGCACATGAGTGATGCACAAAGCCATCCTACTTCTAGCATAATGAAGCACATTTGAATAAAAACCTCCCTCCATGGGGCAATGAATAAGTTGCATCACCTCGTCAATCGTAGTAGTGGATTCATTCTGGATCTGAATGGCGAGGTAACGATGCTTCTTCATAGTCAATATGATGGCCTCCAGAATTGCCTAAACCACCATTGCATTGCTATCCCATAAAATAAGTCTCATCCCACAGCATAGATGGGTCTCCCACAATGATCTCGTGCCACCATGCTCACACCAGCTACCTCACCTTTCACAGCCGCATCACAGTTTATCATGATCCATCCCATTGGGGGGGAAGCCAGGTGGAGGCTAATGACAATGTAAGGTAATGAAGCATCCCATTGGACATAGATGGGTGAGAGGTAATAGCCTTAGTTGTTGTGGCATTCTCCAATTTTATCTTTGAATAAAGATACTCTTGTTAATGGTAGGCTCATTATGTTTTCTATTCTCCCGTATGTGGTACATAGTGGAAGCAACTGTAGCCAAGTGATGCATCATACCCCTGCATGCCATGCCAGGCTGCTCAGCACTGGAGAAGAAAAATGCCAGGGCACGCGAAGCATCGTCTGTGCATGTGCTACACTGCAAGCCAAGGGCCCAGGTAGAAGCACCGAGTGCAAGGTCCGCTCAAATCTGTTGAACCACCCTGCACTCCCAAAAGACATGTTGGAGCATCTCTATCACACCACACCCCCAGATGCAAGATCTATAGTCCCCTAAGTGCCTTCTCACAAGCCAAATAGCATTGAGATGAGATCCTTGGTAGCCTCCACATAAAGGTGTGAACTTGAGGCATTGTCTTCAATTTCCAAATCTAGGCTAAATGGTTTCCATGATCATCCCATTTAGAAGTCCTAATAAGAATCTTGTAGAACATAGCATAAGAGACATTTCTAGAATCTGTATGTGCCTTCCTAAGGTCATCAACAACATCGTTATACCTCCATGATAAATGAAGAATATGATCCCTAAGTAGGTATTTTGCCCAACTCATAGGAATACATATTATTGTCATCCACAATCTTCCAAAGAAAACCCTCAATAGCTCGAGTAAGAGCCTACACAATAAGCCTACATGTGTGAGAAGCACCCCAGCGTACCCTGCATAAGTTATTGTCAAATGGGCACTTCTTGCTCACGATGTCCACCCGTAAACTATCATCAAAATGCAACAGTCTCCTATAGTGTTTCATGATCAGAGTAATAGTGTTCCAATCAGCATAGTGAATAGAATGAGTATGGCTAGTCCCACACCAAAGAAATCTCCTTATCCTCTGCTCAATAATCTCTAAAGTCCCCATAGGAACCACATAGTGACTCAACAAAAAATTAGGGATTGTACCAATAACTGCCTCTATCAGAAGTACCCTGCTTGCCAAGGAGAGAGGCCGCACACACCACTTCACAACCTGAGTCTCAATCCTTTGGATAATAAAATTGAAATCACCCTTATTGAGAAGCATAGCCAAAATGAGGATGCCTAGGCAGGTAAGATTAATACCTCTTAGGATCATAAGTTTCTTAGTCATATGTCTTTTCCTCTTCTCCTACATACCTCTGTTGAAAAAGACATTGCACTTTGCAAGGTTGACTTTGAGCCCAGTGTGCTCATTGAAGTGATACAGTAAAGTCTTAACAGCATTAACAGATGTGGGAGAGATGGGTGCATAAATAATAATATCATCAGCATAGAGGAGATGTGAGATAATGGGAACAATGGGAGTACAATGAAAGAGGACCCCAAACCTAGGTGCCACAATGCAAGCCATAATCCAATCACACCAAACCATAACAAAGCCCATCAACTACATCATCTCTTTAACGAATTGCCACCTGACGTTATCATAGGCCTGCTCCATGTCCAGCTTGATGGCCATCAAACCAGCTCTATAAGAGGAGTGCATCCTAACTCGCATCTCCTGAGCCATAATCTATTATAAAAAATGGACTTGCTAAAAACAAAGGCCCTCTACTCTCTAGCAATGATATCTAATAGTACACCTTTGAGCCTTTCCACCAAAATTCTAGCCACAATCTTGTAAATAACATTGCACAAGCTGACGGGCCTAAAATGCTCAGGCCTGTAGGCACCCTGTCTCTTGGGGATAAGAACCACCAATAGGTCCTTCCAAGAACAGGGCATGCAACGTTCCTTGAAGAAACAAAAGACAGCCTGAATAATGTCCACCTGAGTGATCGCCCAGTAGCCCATGATGAACTCAGTAGTGATGCCATCCAACCATGGTGCCTTGTTTCTCTTACTAGTCCTAATGGTCATAGCATCCTCCTCCACCATGAGATCACGAGTCAGTAGTGATTTTTGCTCCATGTTAATACAGTTATAAGACAAGTGATGAATATAAGGTAAATCACTGGAATCTCCCCCCCATTTGGTGTCGATGTAGCTAATGAAGATATTACTAATGCCAGTTGAATTCTCCACCAGACTCATCCTTGAGCTGAGTGATAAGATTATTCCTCTATCTAGATGTAGCAACAGCATGAGAAAAACTCATATTCCTATCAACCAATCAATCTCAATGGATTTAACATGTTGCCACCACAACCTCTCCATAGCACACCCTTTGTTAAAAGCTGTGATGAGACCACCCAAATGAGTGTTCTCCTCACTAAGCCCCTGGCTAGATTCCTTGGCTTGTAGATAAGTGATCATCCTCTCTTTATCCCTATTAATCCCCATAATATCCTTCATATCCTTCTTGCTCCAATTTTAAAGAGCCACCAAACTCTTGTAGAATTTTGTGGTAAGGCAATCCATTCTATTTCCAATAATGCTTCTACCACAAGCCTGCTTGACAATGCCCATCGAGTTCGGATAATCAAGCCAAATGATCTCAAAATAATACCATGGCTCCCTTGGCTTCATGCTCTTCTTACCAAAATCAATCACTAAAGGGCAATGATCCGACCCAATACATGCAAGATGAGTAACCAGCATAGCAGAGAATGCATTAAAACCCTCCATGTTGATGAGCACCCTATCCAACCTCTCTCAGATTTTAGCATTACCCTATTTACCATTGCACCAAGTGTATCTATTGCCAACAAAGCCAAGGTCAGTAAGCTAGAGATCCTACATGGCATCAAAGAATTCCTGCTTCCTGTGGCTGCTACTAAATGTCTACCCTCCATGCTTCTCCTACTAGGACATAACAATGTTGAAGTCACCAACCACAATCATAGGTCTCCTCCCAGCTGATTGCTCTCTTAATGTGTGCCAAATGCCTTTGCATCTATAAGGGTCCTTTAGAGAGTAAACCACGCAACATTTAAAACATAGACGATCCAGAATCCTGATATCAGCAACCTCAACATGTGGAGAGAAACAAGACACCATAAGATCCATGCCCTGCTTCCAAAGAATAACAATACCTACCAGTTTTTCCAATGTAGGCTGCATAGTAAAATTCCAATCTCCACCAAGGAGTATGTCAACATCTCTCCTATTGAAGGTCTCAAACCTTGCCTCCACTAATGCAACAACCCTAATGTCAACCTCTTTAAAAAATCTCTAAGTGTGGCATCTTGATTTCTTGTCCCTATTCCCACGGATGTTCCAAACTATTATTTTTGTCATAAAGAAAGGAGACGTGTATTTGTAGCCCTCGAGTCACCACACACCCAAACAAATGCATGCACACACACTTCCGTATGGAGAGAGCACCACAGCACAGCAAGGCACTGCACAGTCGAAGCTGGACAACATCAGTGGTGGAGACTTGCAAGGGTGCATAAGGGTTGCGCACCAGGAGTGTAGACCGAGATACATATCCCAGGAGTGTGTGCTTGCACCAAATCCACAGCACATAATGCCAAGCTCACCGTAGTCCAGCCATCCAATTTGAAACCCAACACCGCTCGCGTGCCACATGGTGGGGCGCCAGCGTGCGTGCTCTATGGCAGGGCACAAGCACATCGTGACGAAACTGCATGTAGCAAGAAATGTGCACGGCTAGAGCCACCAGTAGCATGCCAAAATATAAGCGCATTGCAATCCACATGCACACCACGCCACGTGCAACAGGTGCATAATCTTCATGTAGAACCCCACTTGTGTTGAGCACCAGCCAAGTCGCACGCGTCCCTTCCCCCACCCCTCACCCCGAGGTGGTGCCATCGTGTGGCAGCCAAGTCACAACCAAGTAAACCATATTGCAAGGAAAAAAGCTACAATCCACAATTTGCAGCTAGGACAAAAACCCCTCACTACCCAATTGTGTGTGGATCATCAACACTACTGTAGCATCCCTCTTCCCCTTGAAGGCCATCATGTGAAATCACTCTACCTTTAGTATGATATTCCTCTCTCTTAGCTTCCAATCTTGCATGGTCTGCTTAAGAAGTGGACGAAACCTTTTGCTTATAAATTTTTTGTTGCTGTGGATCCCTCGCTGCAAGGGCGTGATCTTTTGGTGCTCAAGTTTTTCTATAACTTTCCCTAACCCAGAGGATAGAGGTGCTCCTTCTCCTTACTATGGGCCTCCCCTTGTATTCATTTCCCTTGAAATCTCCATGTGTGGTTCTTGTGCTTTGGTCTGCCTTCTTCTTATATGTATATCCTTACCTAATCGAATTCATTCTTTGCTTTCTTGGTTGCACTACATCCAAAGGCCAAGACCCTCCTTGGCACCCTCATCCACCTTCGCTCATGACAGGCATGTGTGTAGCGCTTTCAAGACACATCCGTAGGATTTAAGGCACATCTCTGCTTAGCACAGGTGTCGTGTCCCATGTTGTATGCTCTTCTATAGCATTTGCATGACTCTTCGCATTCACTATAGCTTTAGCATAATCAGGATCAATATTTCCGTACGGGCACTGCTTCGAGGCTTGGCCAACATGCCCACAATCATAAAAAATACGTGGTAGGCCTTCATATTCAAATGGTTGGATGCCACATAACCAACTTAAGGTGTTTAATAAGGTCCATCCGAATGCACACACGAGCTAATGAAGATCTTTGCAATCGCATTATCCACCCATCCAGCAAAATGGGTTCTCCCATATTCTTTGCAATTCTTATGATATTATCAATATCCTAATAAAGTAGAGGCTATTATCAATATCCTAATAAAGTAGAGGCAAGGCAGGAAAGCGAACCCACACTAGAGCACACATAGTTGTATCTGAAGATGGCTTAAATTCAGCTGACCACATGTCAAGGCCCATGGCTTGACCCCAAACATGCCAAGGGCCTCCCAACCAAACCTTATTTCGATCCTCCATACATTCAAAATGTAAGCAAAAACAATTGAATGGTAACACCAGGACCCAATAATTTTTGAAATGACCCCATCTTTTTGTAAGTATCCTGTCTATCATAAGGAAGGGAAGAGAATCCTCATACACTCTCCCAATAAGATCATTTTGATGGAAGGCTCTTCTACACAAGCAAGCCTCATAGGACACCACAATTGAATCATTTTCCTAGTGGTTTTGAACCACAGCCGCCTTCTACTTATTGTCCACCATATCTGGAATCATAAAAAAGTAACAGACCCTCTAATAACAATATTGATTGGAGTGAGTGCCTCCCCTGAATGATACTTTCACACCATTGTTGCCCTGCTTTCCCACCATAGGCATAGCACCATCATGCTCAACTTGCATGGATGCTCTATGCACTGCCACATCAATCCAGCATCACTCGACTTGTCCACAACAACCTTCTCGACATTTTCAGCCTCATCAATCACAAATTCATTGCTTCAAGCATTCAGCACATGCACCACCCATAATGCCGAGTGTGCCAAAGGTGACACACTCCCTACAGACTCGCCGCTGCATAAAACCTCCACATGGCCATCAACATTCATATTGTTTGCACAATTAGTTGTAGCATGTGAAGAACATTCTGCTGATTCAACCACATTGTCCACATCCTGATTACAAAGAATTAAAATCCACCGATAGTCCCAATACCAGTCCCTTTCCTTTATCTCGAGAAATAGGCGTTCCCATCTCACCAATATTTTTTCCACAAATTGGAGAAGAACTAACACAATTCTTTAGTTTTTTGTTGCTTCTTTTTGCCTTTGCATCAGCCATAATTAATTATAATTACAGGCATTACTACACAAGGGCAAACAAGGAGAAACGAAGCACCAAGGGTAGGATATGAGTAGTAACTATCCGATAACACTGTTGGGCTACCTGCAAGGGACTATAAAGCATATGCAGAATGAAAATAAAAGAAAACCACGCAGTAAGGTTAGCTACACAACCACCACACAGTACAAGTAGACCAACAGCAGCACCACAAGCACCTGTATTGTTATAAAGCTTTTACAAGGCTAGCAATAGCCCAAATGACTACAGCACTTTAAGAGCAGGTCGAGCGCAAGGTTGAAGACGAGTGCTCCAGCACATCGAGGATGCCACACCAAGACCCTGTGTCATTACAATTTCAAGGCGTAGTGCACAATTACAACAAGCAGCATAGCAAATACACCCAACAACAAGCACATGCACCAAGCAGCAGGCATAAAATATCATTTAACCATAAGAGGCATGCGGGAGGGGATGCAGTGCATGTGCACCAATTTTCTTTCCATGTGTGTGTGCAAAGCAGTTGGAAGACCCATGGTAAGTTGTACTGCAAAGCATAATAAGCCTTTAATAGTGCACGAGCAAGCTTGTGAAGTAGAAAATTCAAAATTCAAATTTTTGAAATTTCAAATTTGGCAGGGCACACCAAAAGATCATCTTCTCCATCTAAACTCAGCAAGCACAGAAAACAACAACCCTAGCAGAGAAGTTTTAGAGATATACCTTAGGACAGCAAGCAATGTTCAATAAAACTTGAAAAACAACGAACCAGATCCTGAAGCTCTCGTAGCAATGAGCAAAAAATCCTGCAAGTGGGTACGTCGCGCATTCGTAAGAAGACGCACGCAGAGAGGTTGTGCGTCGAGAAGTCGTGTGCCAAGAGGTTGTGCCCGTGCCGCCAAGCACACAGAGAAAGCACATCCATGTGGAGAAGACCTGCAGAACACTAGTGTCGGTGTGCCTGCTCAGCGCGCACGTGATGTGTCATCGAGAAGGTGGAAACAGAGAGGTTCCCCAAAATCTCCTCACACATTCACACTTGCCCCCTTGGGTTCCTTTGATTCAAAAAGTGGTCGAAGCCTACAAAACGACCCCCATTATGGAGGTTCAAATACAAAATCAACCAACAATAACTTACGCAAAGGTTTGGGTAGGGGTATACCCCTGTCTTAAACTAAGTTAGAGTAACACATAGTTTTTGCAATCCAATCAGTAGGAGCATTGCCCTCCCTAAGCAGATGAGTAAGCCGAAGAGCCATCTTGCTTCTTGCATAATAAAGCACATCCGAATAAATACCTCCTTCTATAGTGTAGCAAATAAGTTGCATCACCTCATGAACCGTATTAATAGAGTCAGTCTGGATCTAAACAGTGGGGAAACTCTGCAGCTTTTTCATAGTCAATACGATGGCCTCAAGAATATCCTGAGCCTTCATAGCATTACTCGCCCATGAAATAAGTCTCACACCCGCAGCATAAATGGGTCTTCCACAGTGATCCCACGCCACCATGCCTACACCAGCTGCCTCACCCTTCACCACTACATAACAGTTTATCATGATCCATGCCTTTGAGGGGGGAAGCCAGTAAAGGCTAAGGACCCCGTAGGGTAACGAAGCTTCCCTCTGGATGAAGATGGGTGAGACATAATAGCCCTCGTTGTTGCGACATTTTCCAATTTTATCCTCTGAATAAGGATACTCTTGCTAAAGGTAGGCTCATTATGCTTCTTGTGGTTTCTACTTTCCAAAATGTTGCACATAGTAGAAGAAACCATAACCAAATGATGTACCAAGTTCCTACCACGTAGCACCAGGAGAAGCAAGGTGGAAGCGGCCAGCACAAGATCCGCCCAAATTAGATGTGTCATCTTGCACTCCTATAAGGTGTGCTGGAGCGTCTCCGATGCACCACAACCCCAAATTCAAGATCTACAGTCCCCCAAGTGCCTTCTCAAAAGCCAAGCTACCGTGGCGATGAGGTCCTTAGTAGCTCTCCACATAAAGGTGTGAACACGAGGCCTTGTCTTCAATTTCCAAATCCAGGCTAAGTGGTTCCCCTGATCATCCCCTTTAGTAGTCCCAACAAGAAACTTATAAAACATAGCACAAGAGATATTCTTAGAATCAGAATATGCCTACATAAGCTCATCCACAACCCCATTTTACCTTCACGATAAATGAAGAATATGGTCCCTAATTAAGTAGATTACCAACTCATAATAGATTCCAAATCCCATTTCTCGGGTGCTAAGATGCATTCCTTAACCATATTCGACCAAGAAGCCTCCATGTTGATAAACATGGCCACCACTTAATTGGGAGGAAACCCAACCAATTGTCCTCATGGAAGTTCGTATTAGTTCCATGCACTACTTTCCAAACAAAACCCTCAATAGCCTGAGGAAGATCCTCCATGATAAGCCTACATGCATAAGGAGCATCTCGAGGAACCTTGCATAAGTTATTGCCGAGTAGGTAGTTATTCCTCATGATATACACCCATAAACTATCATCACGGTGCAAGAATCTTTTATAGTGTTTCATAATCAAAGCACGCCACCACACCTTGTGATCGAGCAAGATCAACCCCCCCTATGTCCTTCGGGAGAGTATGGCTAGTCCCACACCAAAGAAAGCTCCTCATCTTTTTTACTCAATAATCCCCAAAGTCCCCATAGGAACCATGCAGTGACTCAGCACAAAATTGGGAAAAGTACTAATAATCGCCTTAATCAAAAGAACCCTACCAGCCAAAGAGAGAGGCCTCACACACCACTTCACAACCTGAGTCTCAATCCTTCAGATAATAAAGTTGAACTCTCCCTTATTAAGAAGTGTAGCCGAAATGGGGATGCCTCGGTGGATAAGCTTGGTACCTCTTGGGATCAAAAGTTTCCTTGCCATTTCTTTTCTTCTTCTCCTTCATGCCTCTACTAAAAAAATACTAGACTTTTCAAGGTTGGCATTGAGTCTAGTGTGCACACTAAAGCGGTAAAGTCTTAATAGCATTAGCAGATGTGTGAGAAATGAGTGCATAAATAATAATATCATTAGCATAAAGAAGATGTGAGATGATAGAAGCCGTGGGAGCACACCAGTAGCCAAGGAAGGCCTAGGCCTCATGCTTGCATGCTAACAGAGTGAAAAACTCAGACACCATAGTGAATAGATACATAGAAAGATGATAGCCCTCCTGAAGCCCTCTGGAAGCATGAATCCATGAGAGCCTATTTCCATTAAAGAGGATCCCAAACCTGGGAGCCACAATGCAAGCCATAACCCAATCATGCCAAACCATATGAAAAGCCATCAACTGCAGCATCTCAACAACAAATTGCCACCTGACATTGTCATAAGCCTGCTCCATGTCCAACTTGATGGCCATCAAACCAGTTCTAGACAAAGAAGAGTGCATCCTAACTCCAATCTCCTGAGCCATGAAAATGTTATCAGAAATGGACCTGCCAGGGACAAAAGCACCCTATTCTCTAGTAATGATATCTAGCAATACACCTTTGAGTCTATCCACCAGAATCATGGCCACGATCTTGTAGATAACATTACATAAGCTGATGGGCCTGAAATGCTCAGGGCTACAGGCACCCTGTCCCTTCAGGATAAGAACCACCAAAGTGTCCTTCTAAAATGTGGGCATGTGATGCTCCTTGAAGAAAAAAGACAGCCTGAATAATGTCCACCTAAGTAATCGCCCAGTATCCCATGACGAACTCAGTAGTGATGCCATCCAACCCTGGTGTCTTATTTCTCCTACTAGTCCTAATGGCAGTAGTAACCTCTTCCATCATGAGATACCGAGTCAACAGTTATTTTTGCTCCATGTTAATATAGTTATGTGGCAAAGGATGAATAGAAGGTAAGTCCCTAGACTCCACCCATTTGGTGTCGATGTAGCTAATGAGGATATCGCTAATACCAGCCGAATTCTCCATTACAACACTAAACTCTTCCTTAAGCTGAGTGATAAGATTATTCCTCCATCTGGATGTAGCAGTCAACGTGAAAAAATTTGTATTCCTATCACCTAAGCAAGCCTAATCCATCACCACTTCTCCTCTATAGCACACCCCTTATAAAAAGCCATGGTCAGATCCCTCGATGATTGTTCTCCTCCTCACTGAGCCCTTGGCTAGATTCCTTAGCCTACAGGTTGGTGAGCATCCTCTCTTTATCCCTGTTAGTCCCCATAATGTCCTTCATGTCCTTCTTGCTCCAATTACAAAGCGCAATCAAGCTTCTACCGAATTTTGTATTAAGGCAATCCATCTGATTCCCACAGGTACTTCTACACTAAGCTTGCTTGACAATGCCCATCGATTTAGGATGGTCAAACCATATGCTCTCAAAGTAACACCTCAGCTCCCTTGGGTTCGTGCTCCTTTTACCCAAATCAATCACTAAGGGGCAGTGATCCTACCTGATGCGTGACAGATGAGTAACCAGCATAGCAGGGAAAGCTTTGAGACCCTCCATGTTGATAAGAGCCCTATCCAACCTCTCCCAGATCCTGGCATTTTCCTATTTACCATTACACCAAGTGCATCTGTTGCCAACAAAATTGACGTCAGTAAGCTAGAGCTCCTGCATGATCTCACAGAATTCCTACTACCTATAGCCACTACTAAACATCTTCCCTCCATGCTTCTCCTCCTGGGACATAACAATGTTAAAATCACCAGCCACAATCATATGGTTCCCCCAGTCGATTCCTCTCTTAATATATGCCAAATGCTTTTGCGTTTATAAGGGTCCTTTGGAGAGTAAACCACACAACATTTAATACACAGGCCATCTAGCAATCTAACATCAATAACCGCTACATGTGGAGAGGAATAAGGCACAATAAGATCCACTACCTACTTCCAAAGAATAGCAACAACCACCAATTTCCCCAATGAAGGTTGTACAGCAAAATTCTAATCTCTACCAAGGAGTATGTCCGCATCCCTCTTATCAAAAGTCTCGAACCTTATTTTTACTAACACAACAACCCCAATGTTGGCCTCTTTAACAAACCTTTGTAAGTAGCATCTTAATTTCTTATCCCTAGTCCGACGAATATTCCATACAGCGATTTTTGTCATAAGGAAAGGAGAAATGTGTTTGTAGAACTCAAGCCACCACAACAAGCAGCACACGAAGAAATGCACGTGCATGTACTCCCGTGCAGGTAGCAAACCGCAATGCAATATGGCACCACAATGGCAAAGCAGGACAACATCAATAGTGAAGACACGCGAGGGCACGTAGGGATAATGCGTCACTGGTGCATATCGAAGACCATGTCCCAGGAATGAGTGTGCATGCCAAGTCAACAGTGTAGTGCCACACTCACAGTAGTCCAGCCATGCAATTTGCATCACATTACCGTATGCGCCTAGCTCACCATGTGTGTGCCTCATGGTAGGGCACCTGCACATGGGCCCTGCGGTAGAGCATAAGCATGCCGATGAGAAGCTGTGTGGCAAGGGCCACCGATGGCACATCAGAATGTAAGCACATAGCAATCCATGAGCATGCCATGCCGAGCACCCCAGGTGCATAATCTACAAGCAGAAGCCCATCTATGTCGAGCTCTCGCCCAGGCGCACGCACCCCTACCCATGGGGGGCCAACTTGCATCATCCAAATCATCAACCAAGTCAACCATATTACAAGGAAAAAAGCTGCAATGTACAATTTGCACCAAAGGGAAAGAACCCTTACTGCCCAGTTGAGCGTGGATCATCAGCACTACTACAGCATCCCTCTTCCTCTTGAAGGCCATCACATGAAATCGCTTTGCCTTTGGTATGATAATCCTCTCACTTGCTCCCAGACTTTCATGATTTGTTTCAGCAATATAGGATCCTTTTGTTTATTTATTGTTTTTTGTTGAGAGGCTCTCGCCACATTGGCATGGTCTATTGATGCCCAAGTTTTCCTTTAAGTTTCCCTACCCCGAAGGATTTAAGTGCTCCTTCTCCTTACGGTGGACCTTCCCCTGCATTCATTTCCCTTAAAACCTCCATGTGTGGTTCCTTTGTTTTGATATTCCTACTACTTATAAGTGTAGCCTTGCCTTCTCGAAATCATTCTTCGCTTTCTCGGTTGCATTACCATCCAGGGGTTGAGACCCTCCTTAGTGCCCTCATCCACCTTCACCCATGGCACGCGTGTGCGCAGTGCCTGTCGAGACTCATCCACGTGATTTAGAGGCACATCCCCACTTGGCGAGGCTGTCGCGACCCGTGCTGCATGTTTACTGTAGCAATTGCATGGCTCGTCGTATTCACTATAGCTTTAGCAAAATCAGGATCAATATTCCTGAATGGGCACTATTCCAAGGCATGGCCAACATGCCCACATTCATAACAAATGCATGGTAGGCCTTCATATTCAAATGGTTAGAAGGTTGTACCAAGGTCCACACTAAGCCACATTCCCAGGTTAAGGGGTTTAGTAAGGTCCATACAAATGTACACATGTGCAAAGGAAGATCTTTGCAAGTGTGCCATCCACCCATCAAGTAAAATGGATTCTACCACATTCTTCACAATCCCTATAATGTTATCAACATCCCAGTATAGTAGAGGCAAGGCAGGAAAGCGTACCCACACCGGAGCACACATCGTCGTATCCAATGATGGCTTAAATTCTACAAACCATATGTCATGGCCCATTGCTTGACCCCCAAACTACAAAGGGCTGCATAGCCACACCTTATTTTGGTCCTCCATAGATTCAAAATATAAGCAAAAACAATTGAATGGTAGCTCCAAGGCCTGAAAATTTTTGAAATGAACCCATCTTTTTGTAAGTATCCTGTCAATCATGGGGAAGGGAAGAGAATCTTAATACACTCTCCCAAAAAGATCATGTTGGTGGATGGCCCTTTGTCATATGCAAGACTCCTGTGACATCACAATTCCATCATTTTCCAAGTGGTTCTGGACCACAGTCGCCCTATCCTTGGTGTCCACAAAATCTGGAATCATAAACAAACTAGCAGCCCCTCTAGTAGCAATATTATTTCACTTGAGAGCCTTCTTGAATGATACTTTTACACCATTTCTGCCCACATTCCCACCGTAGGCACAATGTAGTCATGTTCAGCTTGCACGTGCACTCCGTGCCCCTCCATGTCCATCCAGCGTTCATCAAACGTGCCAGTAGTGTCGAGCACGTCGAAGGTGACACACTCCTTGTAGCCTAGCCGCTGCACAAACCCTCCACATTATCATCAAGATTCACATCATTCGTAGAAATAGTTGGAGCATTTGAAGAACATTCCACTGATTCAACCACATTTTCAACATCCTGATAGCAAGATTTAAAATCCACCAATAGGGCCAATACAATCCCTTTCCTTTATCCCGAGATAGAGGTGTTCCCACCTTAGCAATATTTTTCCACGAATTGGTGAAGAACTACCACAATTCTTCAGTTTTTTGTTGCATCTTGTTTAATTTGCACTAGCCATAATAAATAAGAATTAGAGGTGTCACTGCGCTAGGACGAACAACGAGATCATCAAAGGTAGGATATAATCACTAACTTTCCAATAACAGTGCTAGGCTACCTGCAAGGAACTATCAAGCATATGTAAATTGAAAATAGGAGCAAACCACGTAGTAAAGATAGCCACACAACCACAACACAGCACAGGCATACCAAAAGCTGCACCACAAGCACTTGTATTATTACAAAGCTTATACAAGGCTAACAATAGCCCAAATTACTGTAGCATTTTGAAAGCAGGTCACACGCAAGGTTGATGACAAGCACCCCAGCATACCGAGAATGTCGCGACAATCCCCTGTATTATTACAATATTTAGGCATAGCAAACGATTACCACATGCATCATTGCAAGTACACACAGCAACAAGCACTTGTGCCAAGCAGAAAGCACAAATTATCATTTAATCACAAGGAGGCACGTGGGAGGGGATGCTGCGTGCAGGCGCTAACTATCGCTCCCTGGACGAGTGCAAAATGGTTGCGAGGTCCATGGTAAGTTGTACCACAAATTAGAATAAGCCATTAATAGTGCACCAGTAAACCCACGAAGTAGTAAACCCTAGCTGAGAAGTTGTAGAGATATACCTCAAACAGCAAGCAATTTTCAATAAATTTGAAATACAAGGAGCTCTAGATCCTGATGCTCCCGTAGCAAAAGTTGCAGTGACGTGCACACAGGTGCACCCCGTAGAACTCAAAGAAGTGTAGTGCGTGAAGTAGCACTGTGCACATTAAAGCTGCACGCAAAATAATGAAGCCAAGGAAGCACATGCATAGTGCCAGTGCCAGCGAGCCAGTGCGATTTGATGTGCCACATTGGCGAGAAATTAGGACCCGAACCCTAGGTGCAAGCATCGCCCTCTTACTCCCTCACTCATTGACTCCCTTGGTTCCTTCGATTCAAAAGTGGCTTAAGCCCACAAAAGAGACCCCACTATGGGGGTTTAAATACAAAGTTAGGTAACAAGAGCTTAAGTAAAGGCTTAGGGCAATCCCCTTTCCAATACCATATCAGATAAACATGCATTCTTTGCAACGTAATCCGTAGGGGCATTGCCTTCTCTCAAAACATGTGTGAAGCAGAATGCTGGCATCTTCCTAACATAGTGGAGAGCATCAGAAAAGATTCCATCCTCTAAAGGACAGCATACCTGTTGCATCCCCTCATGTAATGCATAGGTAAAGTCAGTTTGGATCTCAATAGTAGGGTAATCCTAGTGTTTTGTCATCATGAACACCATGGCTTCCATAATAGCCTAAAACTCTGAAGCCTCACTTGCTAGTGAAATAAATCTCTTTCCCACAACATGCATGGGCCTCCAAAGAAGATTGCGCACAATAATACCAATACCAGTTGTCTCATTCTTCACTGCAGCATCACAATTGATCATTATTCAGCCCATTGGAGGGGGAAGCCAAATACTGGTTACGAGGGACCCCGAGGGGTTGAACTTCCCACTAGAGGTAGAAGGATGATGATTAATAAACTTTATAGTGGTAGTGCTCCCCAATTTATTCCTTTGGATAAGCATGATATTGCTGAAGGTGGCCTCCTTATGCACCCCATGATTTTTATTCTCCCAAATATAGAACAATATAGAGGCGACAATGGCCAAATGAGTCGTGAGATGCCACTCTCCATGCTAGGCTACGCAGCATGGGATATTAGGCACTCCAAAAAGTAAAAGCTAGTGCTTGTACATGTAGGTGTGCCGCACTGATGCCCATCGTCTCAATAGAGGCACGCAACACAGGGTCCTCCCAGATCCTGTGCGTCGCAACACAGTCCCACAACACGTGTTGTAGTGTCTCTACCACACCACAACCCCAGCTGCAATTGCTATAGTCTGCCAAATGTCTTCTTGTGAGCCAATCTACCATAGGGACAAGATCTCTAGCAACTTTCGAGAGAAAAGTATGGACCTGAGACATGACTTTCAACTTCCAATTCAAAGCAAGGTGGTCCCCAAACGGTAGAGCAGGCCAAGCATTATCAACCTTCAAAGAAGCAATGAAAGCCCAATAAAACTTGGTACAAGAAACCTTAGGGGACTCAGTGTGGACCTGAAGAAGCTCATCCTTCCCACAATTGTGACCCCTTGGCACGTGAAGAACTCTGTCCACCAACAACAAGTTTGGTCCGCAAACAATGGAATCTATATCCCACATCCTCGGCCACACACTAAGGCCATGAGACCTCCATGTTAATAAACGTGGGCCACCATTTTATTGGAAGAAATCTTAACCAATTATCTACATAGAAATAAGTGCACATACCATCCACCATCTTCCAAATGAACCCCCCCAAAGTGTCTGGGAAGGCCTCCAATAAAAGCCTGCACACATGAGAGATGCACCTAGGGACCATACAGGGGTTGTTGCCAAAAGGGTACTGGGTCTTCATGATATCCACCCAAAGGCTGTCCTCATGGTGTAAAAGTCTCTTGCACTGTTTCATAACCAAAGCACGATGCCAAACCAAGAGATCCAGTAAGCCAAGACCACCCATATCTTTCGAAAGCATAACAGTGTCCCAGTTAGCATAATGGATAGCATGAGCCCTTCCCGTCCCACACCATAGGAATCTCCTCATCATCTGCTCAATCTGCTCCACCACCCCAAGTGGAACCACACAATGACTCATCACGAAATTAGGGAAAGACTCTAACACAGCCTTGATCAAAAGCACCATACCAACCAAAGAGAGGGGGTGCACCTGCCATCTATCAACCTAAAATTCAATCTTCTGGATAAAAAAATTGAAATCTGCTTTCTTGAATAGCTTGGTTTAAATAGGGATACCCAAGTAGGAAAGTGTGTTTCTCTTTGAAATACTGAGCTTATAGGACACAAGCTTCTTCCTTCTCTCCTTCATACCTCTACTGAAGAAAATTCTGGAATTTTCACGGTTAACATTAAGCCCAGTGAGCTTACTAAACTTATGGAGCATCTTCTTAATAGTAGACACTGACTTATGTAAAGTAGGTGCATAAATAATAACATCATCAGCATATAGAAGGTGCATGATAATGGGGGCAATGGGAGCACATCTAAAGTCGAGTAATTGCTATGCCTCATACTAACGTGCCAGCATAGAGAAAAACTCTGATACCAAAGTGAACAAGTACAGGGAAAGGGGGCACCCCTAACATAGTCCCCTATAGGCCTCAATCCACGACAATCTATCGCCATTCAGTAGAATACCAAATATCGAGGAAGTAATGCAGGCAAGGACCCACTTGCACCAGGTTGGTGAGAAACCAAGGAGTTGCATCATCTCATCAATGAATTGCCATCTGACACTATCATATGCCTACTCCATGTCCACTTTCACAGCAATCAAGCAAACTTTTGATGAGGAATGCATTCTCACCCCCATCTTCTATTTAGTAAAAATATTGTCCAAGATGGTCCTTCCAGGAACGAAAGCTCCCTGTTCCCTAGCAATAACCTAAGATAACACCCCTTTGAGTCTTTTTACTACGATCCTAGCAGCAATTTTATAAATGACATTATAGAGGCTAATAGGCCTGAAGTGTTCAGGCACCTTGCCTCTTGGGAATAAGCACCACCAACGTATCCTTCCATGCTGTAGGCATATGATTCTCCTTAAAGAATTCAAGAATAGCTTGAATAATGTCCACATGAGTAACAACCCAGTAGCCCATAACAAACTCTGTTGTGATGCCATCCATCCCAGGTGCTTTGTTTCTCCTACTAGTCCTAATAGCATTTAACCTCCTCCTCATCAGTGTTCTCATGGGTCACCTACTCCTTATTCTCCAAGCTATTACAGTTGTGAGAGAGATACCAAAGGGAGGGTGCAACCCAAGATCCACCCCTCCACATGGAACCAAAGAACTATAGTAAGATCTTGCTGATACCAGCACTTGATTCCACCATGTTCCCCGAATCATTCCTTAACTGTGATATATTGTTATTCCATCATCTAGAAGTGGTTGTACAATGAAAGAACCTAGTATTCCTACCCCCCAACTATGCCAATGAATCTTTATTCTCCGTCACCACCACTTCTCCTCAAGTGCGCACCCCTCATGGAAATCCGAAATGAGAGTGCCAAGTTGGATGTTCTCCTCCTCATTTAAACCTTGTCCTACCTCCTTATCTCGCAGTTCACTAATCATCCTCTCATACTCCCTACTTGTCCCAACAATGTCCCTTATCTGCCTCCTACACCACTTATGCAAAGCCACTTGACATCTACGAAACTTAATAGAGAGCCTATGCAATTCCCCTAATGCTTTTGGATCACATGTGCTTCATAATGCCCATAGATTTGGGATGGTCAAGCTAAATGTTCTCAAAATGGATCCTACTATCTTTTGGCCTTATCATAGTTGTTCCTAGATCAATAATAAGAAGACAATGATCAGACCTAATACGTGCAAGATGAGTGACCAAAGTAGCTAGAAAAGCATTTAGTCCAGATGTATTCATAAGAGCCCTATCCAACCTCTCCCAAATTCTTGCATTCCCCTGCTTACCATTGCACCAAGTGAACCTGCTTCCAACAAAGCCAAGATCTAGAACCAGAAGATCCAGTATAATCTCAGAAAACTCCTACTTACCATGCCACAACTGTAGGCCTTACCCACCCCCCCTCTTCTCTTCTTGGGACATCACAATATTGAAGTCCCCAGTAATAATCATAGGGTCATCCCCATCTGTCACCTCTCTCAAAATATGCCAAACATCCCTACGCCTGTAGGGGTCCTTAGGAGAGTAGATAACACAACATTTTAGATATAAGCCTCCCACGAACCTAACACCAAGGACAACCACATGCAACGATGAGCGAGTAACCTCCAAGTCAATGTAGTGCCTCCATATTATAACAATGTCAGTAGACTTCCCTACTAAGGGCTGAGTGGTGAAGATCAAATCCCTACCAAGGTGAATGTCAGTGTCACGTCTATCAAAGAATTGCACTATTTCTGCACAAGTGCCACCACTTCCATATTGTCTTCCCTGACAAATGTCTACTTGTAGCATTTGACTTCCTAGTTCTTATCCCCCTAATGTTCCAGACAGCAATTTTAATCATTCGCAAAAAATATTTATCCCTCAAACCTCCAATGTCATCGCATGTCAATGTCGCCGTAAGACCAAATGCTACACCAGGCATATCTCATCAGCATCACAAAGTCCCCCATCAAGGTACGCAGCCCATGTTTCCCCCATGACATGAGGGACGGGCAAGGAATGCATGCCAAGGGTGCACGAACATGCAGCCTCTATGCACACCACACCATAGCAAAGCATCGCAACAAGCATCTTGTGGCCACTGCCATGCGCACCCAAAAGGTAGGGCATGCAAGCGCCATCATGAGGCCAATACCTGTAAAGAGCCCAGAGCGCCTAGGGAGTCCGCATCTTGTTCAGCAACAAGCTGCACCACTGTGCCCTCACGCATTACATCTCCCATACAATGTGCCCAGCACTCCTGCATACCCCCTTCCACATAAGTCTCCAAGCGCCCAACAGCAGCACTCGCCTCAAAGCATAGTGCGCAGCGCGTGGTGCACCAATGCATGCTGAAACACATCCAGCAAAGGCAACTACTGCAATCCATGATTTATAGCTAATGGACCAGCCCTTCATCCCTTCGTGGCATATTTGTCATCCAAACTGCTATTAAGATCTTCCTCTCCCATATTTCCCACTAGCATTAACTCCCTGCCCTTATCAATGGTGCGTTCTAGCACGAGCCCATGTCTATTATTTGGAATTCTTGTAATAGAGGCATCTCTCCTTGAGTTTATATTTTGTTGGTGGGGCTACAATTCTCTCTCAATATTCCTAAACTCCTTTGGGCCCTATGACCTACGAAAAGGTTCCTTTCCCCTAATAATTGAGGCACTCCTTCTAATTATTGTTCTATCCCATCCCTCTTCACCTTTAAGACCCCTGACTGTGTTGTCCAAAACTTGGGACCTCTATTGAGTCTTGAAATATCGTTGTATGTTCCTAATTTGCCTCATCTTCCTTGGCTGGACAACCATCCAAGGTCCCAAACCTTCCCTTATAGCCTCGACCGCATGCATATCCCGTGCCTGAGCATGTGGTGTGCACAAAGAAGCCACAGTAGGAGACTCAGCAAGCACGCTCTCGCTTGATGTAGGCATCTCCTCATTAACCTCACTACACACTGATGCAATTCTCATGTTCCTTACTATAGATTTAGCATTTTCTCTATCCAGTTTTCTCTTCAAACATTGCTCCACCTCATGTCCCATATGGTGACACCAGAACAAATAAATGCCAGTCCCTCGTATTCAATAGCTTGGAATGTTTTACCCAAATCTCCACTGAGCCATAACCTTGACTTAAGCAGCTTGTGAAACCCATCCTCATACAAACCCTAGCATATGAGGTTCTTTGCATCTACACAGTGCATCCATCAAATAGTATGGGTTCTCCCACATTCTTGGCAATTTTATTGATGTTCTCGATGTCCCAGTATAATAATGGCAGAGCCGGGAAGCGTATCCACATGGGGGCACACATAGCGATATCAGGTGACGGCTTGAAGTCCGCAACCCACAAATCAAGTCCCAATGCTTGGCCCACAACCTGCCATGAGTCACCAAGCCACACCTTGTTTCTATCTTCCACTGAATCAAAATGCAAACAAAAGCAGTCGAACAGTCAATCTAGAACACGAAAGTCACTAAAATGACCCCATCTTCTTGGCAATATTTTAGTGATAGCAGCAAAAGGAAGTGAATTGCCATAGACTCTGCCAATGAGGTCATGTTGGTGAAAAGTCCTATGTGTTGAGCAAGCCTCATGAGACAGAATGATCACATCATTATCCAGCATATTTTGCATTAATGCCACCCTTCCTTTAATATCAACCATCCTAGGAGCAACAAAGGAAGTAGCTACTCCATACCTCGAGTTGTTGTTGGCAGTAAGAGCCTGGCGGAAGGAGACCCTAGCTCCCAGTTTTCCCAATCTACCCAATCTCATGCGGTATATCCACATCACCACCATGCACGCGAAGCCGCACAATGCAGTCGTAATGCTTCTGTACCTCAAGTAACCCCCACCTCACAGAAAGTTTTCCCTGCTGTGTCAATAACATTATTTTTAGAGATTATCGCATCATCAACAACTTTATTTTCACACTCGTCCCCCCTACCCCCCTGCACAAGCACAGAACACTTTGCACGCGTGCCCTGTGGCAAATTTATGCCATTTGTGTCACTACACGAGCACTCCACGGTGTTATTAATACTCACCATCCCCGCAAAGAAAATGGCCACATTGGATGAGCATTCAGAATGATCAAATGCAACATTGGCATCTGGAAGCATATTTCCCAAAACTTTTTCTACAACTGATAATCCTAGCACCAACTTCTTGCCCTTATTCCATACACCATGCATATCATCTTCTGTAATAATGTTTTCATGGTTTGGGGAGGCAAAACCACAATTTTTCAACTTCTTATTGCTCCTTGTAGCCTTTGCTCCCACTATGAGAGACAATTAGGATTAGAGGAAAAACAATGCACCTTAAAATGGATGAGCACCCAAACATCCAAAGCATTGTAGGGCTACTTACAAGAGAATATCCAGCACAATATAGTATAGACAGTAGAAATATGGAGCAAAAAGAGCAGCCACACAAGCACAATCATAGATTAGCACAACGAAGCACCACAAAGCCACACCCCCTGTATTATTACAAATTGATTACAAGGCCAAGAATCTCAAATAATGCACCAAGATTCAGCTACAGCAGGATGGAAGCTCCAAGATGACGACCAGGTCGCACGTAAAGATGTTGATGAGCACTCCACCATGCCAAAATGTCGTGCTGAGACCTGTGTTATTATAGATTCCATGCGCAGCACACAAATACAGCAAGTAGCATGCAGAATACACCCATAATCAAGCACATTCAAAAGCAGAGGTGCACTAGGAAATGTCGCATGCGCGTGTGCAACTACTGCTCCCCGTGCGTGTGCAAAGTTGTTGCAAGCTCATGGTAAGTTGTGCCACGAGACAGAATAAGACTTTAATATTGCTCCACCAAGCTCACAAAGTAGGAAATTTAAAATTCAATTTTTGAATTTTAAAATTTGAAAAACTGGCTGGGTGCACAATTTGGTCGTCTTCTCCATAGAAAATTTAGCAAGCACAGCAAGCAGCAAACCCTAGCAATGGAGTTTCAGAGATATAACTCAAGAAATGCTCAAAAAATTTGAAAAACATGGTGCTTCAAATCCTGTCACTCCCAAATGCACAAGCTTGCAACAATGCACGCAGGTGCGTCGCACGAGAGAGAAAGTCAACACACAGAGAAGCTGTGCATCGAGATGTCATGCGCACAGAGAGATAGTGCACATAGGGACACCGTGCGTACGTGCAGGAAGCGAAGCGAAACGCCAGCGCTAGTGAGACTGCGCAATGCACAGGCGTCACGCCACCGAGATGCGAGAACCTGAGAATCGCCTCTAAAGTCACCTCACTCACTCATACTTACCTTGCACCTCCAAAGTCTGGGTTCCTTTGATTCAAAAGTTGGCCAAAGCCTAAGAGATTAACACTAGTTATGGGGGTTCAAAAGTAAAATCAGCAAACAAAAGCTTTTCTAAAGAGTCGGGTAGGGGCATACCACTTTCCCAATGAAAATCTGAAGTACATGCTTTTTTCACAATCCAATCAGTAGGACTATTACCATCCCAGAGAATGTGAAAAACACATGGTCAGCCTGCATCTAGCGTATAGTAGTGTATCAGAATAAATGCTACACTCCATAGGGTGGTGGAATATCTAGATAACCTCATGTATCGTAGTAATCGAGTCAAACTGTGACTCCAAATACAAGAACTCTGAAGCTTTGTCATAGTGAGAACAAGAGCCTCCAAAATCACATGAGCCTCCATAGTATTACAAGAACGTGAGATGAAGTGCTTCCCCTCGACATAAAGAGGTCAACCATGACGATCCCGAGCAATCATACCAATCTCAGCATTCTCACCAATAACAGCCGCGTCACAATTAAAGATGATCCATCCTATAGGAGGGGGGAGCCAAGTAGAGGTTAAAGGACCCAAAGGGTATGACTTCCTGCTGGACAAGGATGGGGGATGTGTAGAATGGCTAGTAGTAACAACAACCACCAGCTTAATCTTCTGAGTAATGGTATGATAGCTGAAGAGAGGTTCCTTATGCTGCTTAAGATTGTGGTTGACCTAGATATAAGACATAGTAGTGGCCACCACGGCGAAATGATGAGCTAACTCACCACGTTCAACACCATGCCATCCAGCAGTATAGAAGATTGATGCAAAGGCCCTCTCGAAATCAAACGTGTGCGCACTATGCGCCAAGCCAAACACAGATGTAGAAGCGCACAATATGGAATTTGCCCAAATATGCTATGCCTCGCTACAGTCCCAAAGTGTGTGGTGAAGAATCTCAGCCATATCACATCCCCAAATGCCAGATGAATAGTTACTCAAGTGCCTCCTAACACACCAAGTGGCCATGGGGATGAGATCTCTCGCAACTCTTCAGATGATGTGTGAACCCGAGGCAAAGTCTTAAGCTTCCAGATCCAAGTAAGGTAATTCTCGTGGAGGTCCCCATGGGTGTGCATAATAAAATCCCTATAAAACATCAAACAAAAAACGTGACCCAAAGCAGTAGAGGCCTGCACAAGCTCATCAGCCACACCTTAATGCTTCCACACAAGGTGACCATTTCTATCTCTGAGAAGGTTACCCACCCAAAGCATGATAGAATTGAGGTCCCAATGTCCCTTCTCCAAAGTCTGGGTTCCTTTGATTCAAAAGGTTGGCCAAAGCCTACAAAATCAACCCCAATTATGGGGGTTCAAAAACAAAATCCACAAACAAAAGCTTTTCAAGTGCATTGGGAAGGGGCGTACCCCTTTCCCAATGGAACTCAGAAGTGCATGCATGTTTCGTAATCCAATCAGTAGGGCCATTTGCTTCTCGAAGTACATGAGAGGCATGAGTAGTCAACCTACATCTGGCATAATGAAGTGCATCAGAGTATATGCTACAGCCCATGGGGTGGTGAATCATCTGTATAACCTCCTAAATTGCAATGGTGGAGTGAGACTGGAACTCAACAGCCAGAAAGTTGTGGAGCTTCGTCATGATGAGCATAAAAGCCTCGAGAATCGCATGAATCTCCAAAGTGTTGGAGGATCATGAAATGAAATGTTTCCCTTTAGCATAAAGAGGTCGACCAAAGTGATCTCTGGCAATCATGCCAACCCCAGCCTTATCATCAACGGCTGTTGCATCACAATTGAAAATGATCCATCTCGTTGGAGGGGGGAGCCAAGTAGAAGTTATAGGACCCAAAGGGCAGGACTTCCCGCTAGACGAGGATGAGAGAGGTGAGGAATGAGTGGCTAGTAGCAGTAATCTCCAGCTTAATCTTATGTGTAAGGGCACTATGACTGTAAGTAGGCTCCTTGTGCTCCTTGAGATTGCGGTTTGTCCAAACATAGTACATAGTAGTAGCCATAACAGCCAAATGGTGAGTCGCACGCCACATTGCACTACCCAGCAACAAAAACATGCACGCAAATGCACACTCAGTATCAAACACGCACGCAGTGCATGCCAAGCCCAGCGTGGAGGTGGAAGCAGCCAGCACAGGATCCGCCTAAATGCGCTGCTCCTCCTGGCACTCCCAAAGCGTGTGAATTCAATCCTCTGCCTCACCACAACCCAAAATGCATAATGAACAGTTCCTCAAGTGCATCTTGACACACCAAGCACCAGTGGGAATAAGATCTCTCGCAACCCTCCAAATAAAAACATGAACACGAGGCAAAGCCTTGAGTTTCCAAATATAGGCAAGGCGATGACCATGGTAATCTTCACGAGTAAGCCCAATAAAGTCCTTATAGGAAGTTGCGCAAGAGACATGACTTCAATCATTTGAAGCCTGGACAAGCTCATCAACTGCACCATGGTGCCTCCACAAGAGGTGACCAAAGTCTAGGTTCCTTTGATTCAAAAGGTTGGTCAAAGCCTACAAAATCACCCCACTTATGGGGGTTCAAAATAAAATCAACAAACAAAAGTTTTTCAAGCGCAATGGGTAGGGGCATACCCCTTTCCCAATGGAACTCAGAAGTACATGCATGTTTCACTATCCAATCAGCAGGGCCATTAACTTCCCGAAGGACATGAGAGAAACGAGTAATCAGCCTTCGTTTGGCATAACGAAGTGCATCAGAGTAATGCTACAGTCCAAAGGGTGATGTATCATCTGCATAACCTCTTGAATTGCAGTTTTAGAGTCAAACTGGAACTTAACAGCCAGAAAGTTTTGAAGCTTCGTAATGGTAAGCATAAGAGCCTCATGAATCGCATGAATCTCCAAAGTGTTGCAAGATCGAGAAATAAAATGTTTCCTCATAGCATAAAGGGGCCTACCAAGGTGATCTTTGGTAATCATGCCAACCCCAGCCTTATCATCAATTACTACCGCATCACAATTGAAAATGATCCATCCTGTTGGAAGGGGAAGCCAAGTAGAACTTATAAGCCAAAGGGTATGACTTCCCGCTAGACAAGGATGAGTGCCAGTAGCAGCAATCTCCAGCTTAATCTTATGTGTGAGGACACAATGGCTGTAAGTAGGTTCCTTGTGCTTCTTGAGGTTGCGGTTTTTCCAAACATAGTACATAGTAGTAGCCACAATAGCCATATGGTCAGCCAAAGTCCCGCGCACCACATTGCACCGTCCAACAACAAAGAACATGCGCACAAAAGCACGCTCTATATCACCCACGTGTGCCAAGTCCAACGCGGAAGTGGATGCATCCAGCGTGGGATCCTCCCAAATGTGCTGTGCCTCTCGACACTCCCAAAGTGCATGGAGACAATCCTCCACACCACAACCCCAAGTGCATAATGAACAGTTGCTAAGATGCCTCTTGACACACCAAACAACAGTGGGAATAAGATCTCCTGCAACCCTCTAAATTAAAACATGAACCTGAGGTAGTGTCTTGAGTTTCCAAATCCAGGCAAAGCAATGACCATGGGAATCCTCATGGGTATGCATAGTAATTTCCCTATAGAAAGTCGCACAAGAGACAAGAGTTGAGTCATTTGTAGCTTGGATAAGCTCATCAACCACACCATTGTGCCTCCACAAGAGGTGGCCAATTCTGTCTCCGAGAAGATTTGCCACCCACAACTTAATAGATGTAAGGTCCCACTGCCCCATCTCCATAATGCAATCCCTCACCACGCAAGGCCATTGAGTCTCCATATTGATATATTTGGGCCACCATCTGATAGGAAGAAAGTCCAACCAATTATCCTCATAAAATCAACCCTGCTTCTATCAACAAGCTTCCAAACGAAACCATGAATAGCACGAGGAAGAGCATAAAAAATAAGGCGGCAAGCACGAGATGCGCCATAGGGAGCGCTACCAAGGTTATTGCCAAATGGATATTTTTTCCTCATAATGTCTACCCAAAGGCAATTATCATGATGAAGTAACCTCCTACAATGTTTCATGATTAAAGCATGCTTCCTGATCTGCAAATCAAAGATGCTTAGTCCCCCCAAATCTTTAGGGAGAGAAATCGTGTGCCAATCTGCATAATGAATAGGTGGTTATGACATGTGCTACACCAAAGAAATCTCCTCATACGCTGCTTAATGATCTATAAAGTTCCCATGGGAACAACACAATGGCTCAATACAAAATTTGGAATAACACCCAACACTGTCTTGATCATGAGAATAAGGCCAGCTAAGGAGAGATGTCTAACGTTCCACTTAGCAATCTGGGTCTCAATCTTTTGAATGATAAAATTGAAATCACCTTTGCTAAGGAGAGTGGCCGAAATGGGAATGCTGAGATAGGATAGCCTTGTACCCCTAGGAATCATTAGTTTCCTAGCCATAATACACCTCCTCTTCTCCTTCATACCCCTGGTAAAGAAAAGGCAACACTTGCCCATATTCACCTTGAGGTTGTATACTTAGTAAAGTGTCACAGAAGTTTCTTAATAGCCCTGATAGAAGCATAAGAAATAGGAGCATAGATAATAATATCATCAGCATATAAGAGATGAGAAATAACAGAAGTGGCATTGGAACACCGAAATCCATGTAAGGTCATCTCCTTATACTTGCGAGCAAGCATGGAAAAAAACTTAGTCACCATGGTAAACAGATAAGGAGAAAGGGGGCACCCCTGCTGCAAACCTCTTGTGGCATGTATCCAAGGAATTCTAACACTATTAAGGAGAACCCCAAATCTAGGGGCCTCAACACAAGCCAACACCCAGTCACACTAGATAGGGGGAAATCCCACCAAATGTATCATCTCGCTCAGGAAAACCCATTCCACACTATCATATGCCTACTCCAAATCAAACTTTATAGACATCAAACCAGCCTTAGAAGTAGAAGAATGCCTATAGATCGTTATCTCCTATGCAATGAAGATATTACCAAATATGGATCTACCAGGAACAAAAGCTAGCCTGTCAACCAGAATCCTCGTAATAACCTTGTAAATGAAGTTACACAAACTGATGGGTCTAAAGTGTTCGGGCCTGCAAGCCCCTTAACTCTTTGGGATAAGCACCACCAGAGTGTCTTTCCAAGAGATAGGCATACAATGATCACTAAAAAAACAATAAACTACCTGGAAAATATCCTCCTGAATAATGTCCCAGTAGCCCAAAATAAACTTAGAGGTGATGCCATCCAACCTTGGTGCCTTGTTTCTCCTATATGACCGAGCAACAACATAGATCTCCTCCACTGTGACCTGGCGAGTCAGTGAAGATTTCTGTGACAAAGTAATGCAATCATGAGACATATGACGGAAGGAAGGCATAGTGCCAGACCCAGAAACCCACTAGGAACCAAAGTATCTCATAAGAGCGTCTCGAATCCTGTCCGAAGTATCCATCTCAATCCCAGCCTCATCCTTCAGTTTGGTGATCCGATTACTCCTCCACTTGGAAGTGGCAGTAGCATGAAAGAAGCCAGAGTTCCTATCCCCCAAATAGGCTCATTGAAGTTCAGCACGTTGCCACCACCATTTCTCCTCAAAAGCGCATCCCCTATTAAAATATGTGATAAGGTTGGCAAGGTGAGCATGCTCCTCCTCAGTAAGACCATACACAGACTCCTTATTCTGTAGTTGGGTGATCAATCTCTTTATATCTCTATTCCCTCACATAATGTTTCCCATGTCTCTCTTACTCCCATGCAGAGGCATCATGAACCTATGGAAATTTGTTTTTAAGGATACCATTTTGTCCCCATAGCCTTTCCTCCTCCAAATCTATCTAACAATGCCTGTCGAATTAGGATGATCTAGCCAAATACTCTCAAATCTATACCTCAATTCAACCAAAGTAGTATTTCTCACCGCAGTATCAATCACAAGGAATAGTGATTTGAGCCAATACGTGCCAGATGGGTAACAGACAAAGAGTGAAGAGAGCTTAGTCCCCTCGAAGTAAGGAGTGCACGATCCAGCCTCTCCCAGATTCTCGCACTACCCTTCTTTCCTTTACACCATGTATACCTATTCCCCACAAAACCAAGGTCAACAAGCCCAAGCTTCTGCATGACCTCATAGAATTCCTATTGGCCCAAACCACAACTGAATGCCTCCCCCCTTTTTTCTCCTCATGAGACATCACAATGTTAAAATCACCCATGACAATCATAAGGCAGTCACATATAGACTCTTTCCAAAGGATTTGCCAAACGCCCCTATGCTTATAAGTGTCCTTGGAAGAGTAAACAACGTAGCAGTTAGTGTGTAGACCATTATCAAGCTCAACATCCATAACCACCACATGATCGGAAGTACGGGAAATCATCAGAGTCACATCCTGCATCCAAAGAATAATAATACCTCCCGATTTCCCTACAGAAGGCTGAATGGTGAAGGACCAATCTCTTCCTAATAGCAAATCAGCATCCCTCCTGTCAAATTTTTCAACCCTTGTCTCAACCAAGGGAACGACCCCAATATTAACCTCCCTAGTCATACTGTAGATAGCAGCATGACTTTCTGTCTCAGATCCCTCTAATATTCCAAACAGCCAACTTGGCATAAGTAAATGAGTCGATAAGATAGAAAGCAACCACCTAGAAGCACAGCTCAAGGTACCAACAAGAGTGCCTCATCAGAAGAAACCAAAGCCTCTGGCATCACAGACTACATAACCAACCCAAAACATCTGCGTCCACAAGACACCCACCAAAGCTCCACCAACAAGTGCTGCAAGCCACGATTTGCAGCAAGGGATTAAATCCCTCACATAAAACTTGTGTGAATATCATTTGGACCCCTACCCATGCTATTGCACCTTGCTGCACCCTCCTCCATCGAAGTGGTGGGCAGAGGTCCATGTTTATTTGTAGATTGTTGTTGCAATTCAGCATTATTTAAGCCATGGGGCTTAGGAATCCACATGCCTCTATGCTGCTCCTGATTTCTAGCAAGTGATGAACTTCTTTTCCTTGTAGTAGACCTGCTCCTACTTTGCCATCATCCAACATCACGATCGGAGGACATACCATTAGGGATACTCCTATTATTATAGTTGCTATTCTGGTTATTTTGTATAATCTTGTGCTTTCTTTGTTGAACCACCATCCAAGGGCCTAACCCAACATTTGCATCATCCTCAAAGTTTGTCCATGGCACCGAGGTGCAAGGTGTGCGGTGCTGCACATCAAGAAGGTGAGAATTTGGTGCGTCTTGTGCGGCATGCACAAAGTCTGTAGCGCACTCACCTATAGCAATTACGTTTTGTGCAGCAGTGGTTGTAGTCCCTGTAGCTATTACACGCTCCACGCAACTGCCAGATGCAGCGGTGCAGAAGATTGTAGTATCAATTGCATTCCCCGAATCATCAACGTGCATTGTAGTGATTGCATCTACTATAGCTTTAGAAATTTCATGGTCAGTTGCGAGATTTGTTGCCTTAGCAGATTTTGTAGTAGTATTTAGTCCAGTAGCTATATGTATTTCCTGCATCATTCGTATGATTCATAGAATTCCCATTCCTTGGTACTTTTGTGTGTACTCCATCCATTATTTTTTGTTGGCATTTATCTGATGTGTGTCCCAAATATCCGCATTCAAAGCAAATGTGTGGCAAACCCTCATACTCGAAGGGTTGAAAGGTCCTCCCAAGATGTCCACATAGCCTCATACCTGGATTAATGGGCTCAGTCAAATCCACCCGAATACACACACTAGCAAACGTCGATCTCCGTGACTGTGTCATCCATCCATCAAGAAGGATAGGTTCCCCAATGTTCATAGCAATCCGAGTAATGTTATCAATATCCCAATAAAGTAGTGGTAACGCCGGGAAGCACACCAAAAGAGGGGAACACATAGTCGCACTTGATGATGGCTTAAAATCGGCCATCCACATATCCAAGCCCATTGCATGTCCATCAACTTGGCAAGGGCCCCCAACAAAACTTTATTTCTTTCCTCAATGGATTCAAAATGTAGGCAAAAACAATTATGAGGTAGCTCCAAAACCATAAAGATCGTGAAGTGCCCCCAACGTTTAGTGAGCATACAATCAATTACTACGAAAGGTAGTGTGTCACCATACACTCTTCCCACTAAGTCATGTTTATGAAATTTCCCTCTTCGCATACACCCATCATGTGACATAACAATAGCACCATCCTCCAAATGGTTCTTGACCTTGGCCACCCTCTCTTTAATGTCAACTGTGCTCGGATTAACCAAAGAAGAGACACCATTATTAGATACCACATTGTTTGTGAGAGCCTCCTGAAATGACACACATGGTGCACTATTGGCTTACATGGTTCCCAAGGTTTAACAATAGCATTTGGTCGATTCAGTTGTGGACCCATATCTTCATGAACAGCAGCAACGTTAAAAGTAACAGCATCAACAACATTAATTCCATTCATCTCAGTAGCCAAATCCATAGCACCCAGGAAATGGCACTGGTGCGGGCTCGAGCACTGGCACGGGCATGAGTGCGGGTGCAATCACGGGCCTAGGTGTGAGCACGGGCACATGCACAGGTGCGAGCACGGGTGTGGATACGTGCACGGGCACGAGCGTAGGTGCAAACACAGGCACAAACGGAGAATTGGGCGCGATACCATCCGCGTGTGCAAGCACAAAAGCAACCATGGGGGCGGGTGCAGGTGCGTGCGTCGGGGCAGGCACGGGTGTAAGCGTGGCCAATCACGGGGCCAGGCGCGGGTGTGCACACAAGTTGCAGTGGGGGCGCACACAGGTTGCGGCAGATCCCTGCCTTGCACATCACAATAGTCATCTTCTCCACACAGTGTAGACACCGCATACACATCATCATCCACATGGTTTGCTGAACAAGTTCCCATATTTGAAGAGCATTCTCCGGGTTCCAATATAACATCACCATCATGAAGAGACGGAATAACATCCATCAATAACCCAAGCACTAATTCTTTCTCCTTATCACGTGACATAGACTTCCCAGATTCAGCACCAATATATTGACATGGAGAAGATCTGCCCCCATTCCTCAATTTTTTACTACTTCTTGTTGCTTTTGCCCCTGCCATTAAGAGTTATGAGGAGAAGCTGCCCTCAGCCACAAAGGAGAAACAAGGCACCAGCAATCGGAAAGAAACCACACTCAATCCACAAGGATGGGCTACCTGCAGCAAATAGGTGAGGCAAAACGCAGCAGTATGCAGCTAGCAAGATAAAATTTGGAGGAAGTAACAAGCAACAAACAAAGCAGAACACAAGCAAAGCACACAGCCACAGCCCCCTATATTATTACAGACTAGTAAAAGGCAAAAAAGCCCAGAATAAATTTCAAATTGCAGCACCGCAGGAACAACGGCAAAGGAAGCACCCAGGTCACGTTGCAGTTGTTGAAGACACGTTGATGATCAAGCTTTCTCACCCCAGGCACACGCCAAACCTGAATTATTACAAACCCAAGCGCCAACACGCAATTATCAGCATTCAACAAGTACAATAAATCCAGGTGCACACATTAGTGCACGGAGGAGTGCCACGTGCGAGCACCCAACAGCCGCTCGCACGTGAGCACCCAAAAGTTCCGGTGTGGTAAGATGTCCCATGAGGCATCATTGCACTTTAATCATGGTCCAGCGAGCCTGTGGAAACAAAAATTGAAATTTGGAATTTGAAATTAGGTGGCCAGCTTAGAGGTCATCTTCAACCTCCGAATGCATCACATTCATAATGAACAGTAAACCCTAGCAATGGTGTGTGCAAGATATAACTCAATCTTTAGCAGATACATGAAATACAAGGATCTCCAGAACCAGACGAGCTCAAAATATAGCAAAGAACATTGAGCCTTCATGCTGAAAAAAGCTTCTCGCAGCACGAAAGACGCGTGCAAATGGGGCGTGCATAAAGAAGCCGCGCGGGCAGAACAGCTCAGTGCCGCAGCACCACACGTGCATGAGATAGCAAAAGTGAACTCGCGTGCGACCAGTGAGTGTGGTGAGCATGCCTCGCACCAGTCGAAAGCGGGAGCCTGAGGGCGCACCCAAAATCGCCCGAAAATCACCTTACCTCACTCACCTTATGCCTCCTAGCAAAGTCTTTGGGTTTTGGGGGGAGAATGGCCGCAAGGCTTAAACATAAAGGAATTAATGGAAGCGCACCACAAGGAGTAGTGCCTGCAGCTTAATTTAACTCAACATAGGAAAGCATACTAGGTCCAGACATAGCAAGGATTGATAGATTGAGAGCTCTTCCTTTATTCTATGTTCTTAGTTATTGGAGCGACTTGTCTGGTTAATTCCGTTAACAAACGAGACCTCAGCTTTTAACTAGCTGTGCAGCATGTAAGCCCTGTGGCCAGCTTCTTAGGGGACTATGGCCACTTAGGCCCTGGAAGTTTGAGACAATAGTAGGTCTTTGATGCCCTTAGATGTTCTAGGCCACATGCACACTACATTGATGTATTCAATGTCTATTGCCTTGGTCGAAAGGCCTGGGTAATCTTATGAAAATTTCATCATGATGGGGATAGATCATTGCAATTGTTGGCCTTCAATGAGAAATTCCTAATAAGCACGAGTCATCAGCTCACATGGACTACGTCACTGCCCTTTGTACACACTACTCGTCGCTCCTACCTATCGAATGGTCCAGTGAAGTGTTTGGATCATTGCACTGCGGGTGGTTTGCCACCTGCAACTCGACAAGAAGTCCATTGAACCTTATCATTTAGAGGAAGGAGAAGTCGTAACAAGGTTTCTGTAGGTGAACCTAGGGAAGGATCATTGATGAGAGATATGATTGATGGAACTAACTGCCCAACATGTGGGAGTGCAATGGTTGTTCGATGTCACATTCTTTTGTAGCACATGCTCTTGCTACCACATGGAGCTCGATGTTATATGGGATAAACAAAAGCTTATAGGCATCGTCAGGAGCCAAGAAAGAGCAAATGTTAAGCTAGCAATCGAGTATGTTGTATGTTGTCAGGTCCATTGAGCTCGGGCAATCTAATGACACTCAACAACAGATATCTTGGCTCTCACATCGGTGAAGAAAATAGAGAAATGAGATACGTGTTATGAATTGTAGAATCCCGTGAACCATACATTTTTTGAATGCAAGTTGCACCTGAGGATGCAAGCCAAGGGCATGCCTGCATGGGTGTAATGCGACCCATCGTTCCTTGCAGAAGCTTGGAATCTTTAGTTTGGTACCCCAGCTCTGTTGTGGGGGCGACTGATGGCACCCCATGGAATGTCATGGTGGGTTGAAGTGTCGAGCAACGATTGACTGTCGACATGATAAGAGGTGCACGCCACCGGCTATTGTGGTGTTGGCCAGCAAAAATTAATGTTGTTCTGTGGCAAGCAGATGCTCCGCATATATCCAACTCTGTCTTCCATGGTGTTGAATTGTGACCCCTATGTTAGATGAGGGTACCCACAGAGTTTAAGCATATAAAAAAGCAAAGGAGAAGGAACTTACAAGGATTCCTTTAGTAACGGCGAGCAAAACGGGACAAGCCCAATTTCAAAATCGGGCAGCCTGAAGCCTGAATTATAGTTTAGAGAGGCATCCTTAGAGATGGATCAGGATCAAGTCCTCTTGAAAGGGCTGTCGATGAGGGTTAGAGCCCCGTTTAGCCCTACATGAGGTGCTGTCAACGAGTTGGGTTGTTTGGGAATGCAGCCCAAATTGGGTGGTAAATTCTTTCCAAGGCTAAATAATTGGGAGACACTGGTAACGAACAAGTACCGTGAGGGAAAGATGAAAAGGAATTTGAAAAGGGAGTCAAAGAGTGCTTGAAATTATCGGGAGGGAAGCAGATGGTCAATGGTGTGCCTTGGCTGGATGCAAAACGTCGAATGAAGGTTTGTTGCAGTGCTCATGGAGCTAACCATCTCAGGCTATCGCAATGACCAGAGCTAGCGCGTATGACGCTCATGGAGAAATCATCATCGTGGCCAATCACAATGCTCGTGCCATCAAGGCGTGCCATGGCAGCATCGTGTGCATTGGTGATGGCCAGTGGGCTCCCCATCTAACCAGTCTTGAAACACAGACCAAGGAGACTCACATGCTTGAGAGTTGACAGGTGAGCAAGCCCGAAAGGGGCAAGGAAGCTGATTGGTGGCATCCCCATTTGAGGGGAGAGGCATCGACCGACCCAGATCTTTTATGAAGGGTTCGAGTGAGAGCATGCAGTCGGGACCAAAAAGGTGGTGAACTATGCCTGAGTGGGGCGAAGCGAGAGGAAACTCTAGTGGAGGCCCGCAATGACACTAACCTGCAAATCGTTCATCTGACTTGGGTAAAGAGGCGAAAGACTAATCGAACCATCTAGTAGCTGGATCCCTTCGAAGTTTCCCTCAGGATAGATAGAGCCACAATCGAAGTTCTATTGGGTAAAGCCAATGATTAGAGGCATCAGGGAACAATACCCTAGACCTATTCTCAAACTATAAATAGGTAGGAGGGCTCTGTTGGTTTGTTGTGTTGAGCTAAGGAATGAGGCTTCAAGTGGGTCATTTTTGGTTAGCAGAACTAGCAATGTGGGACAATTCGAAAGCTGGGCTACGATGCCCAATTACATGCTAACCTAGAGCCCACAAAGGGTGTTGGTCGATTAAGACAGCAAGACGGTGGTCATGGAAGTTGAAATATGCTAAGGAGTGTGTAACAACTCGCCTGCCGAATCAACTAGCATCGAAAATGGATGGCGTTTAAGCATGCGACCCACACCCGACCGTTGATGCAATGCAAGGCCCCGACGAGTAGTAGGATGCAATCGTTACTACAAAACATGGGGCGTGAGCCTGCGTGGAGCGTCTGTTAGTGCCGATCTTGGTGGTAGTAGCAAATATTCAAATGAGAACTTTTAAGGACAAAGGGAGGAAAGGTTCCATGTGAACGACACTTGGACATGGGTTAGTCATTCCTAAAATGAAGGGAGAAACCCATTGGATTGTGTCATTTGGCACCAGCTTCGAAAAAATGTAAAGTTAAAATTCTCAAGCTGGGATGTGGTGATCAATGGCATAGCCAAGTGGTCCGGAGACGTCAGTGAGGGCCTCGGGAAGAGTTATCCTTTCTGCTTAATAGCATATTGGCCTTAGAAACGGCTCAACTGGAGGTAGAGCCAAGCGGTTGGAAGAGCACCACATGTTGAGCGATGTTTGAAGTGTCCCTGGTGACCCTTGAAAATCTGGATGGTTGAGGGCCTTCCATGCCCGACCGTACCCTTAACTGCATCAGGTCTCCAAGGTGAACAACCTCTGGATTGATGGAGCAATGTAGGCAAGGGAAGTTGGCAAAAAAGATCCGTAACATCAGGAAAAGGATTGGCTCTGAGGGTTCCCAATCCCAAACCCATCGGTTGTCGACGGACAGTTCGAGCTGCTGACGTGGCGGGAGTGGGTCGACGCTTGCTGATTGGGGGACGAATTGGCAGCGGCCCCCATTCGGGGGCCATCCCTGGGAGTCGAACAATCGACTCAGAACCAGTACGAACATGGGGAGTCTGACTGTTTAATTAGAACAAAGCGTTGCGGTGGTCTACGAGGATGCTCATGTAATATGATTTTTGTCCAATCCTCTAAATGTCAAAGTAAAGAAATTCAACCAAGCACAGGTAAACTACGGGAGTAAATATGACTCTCTTAAGGTAGCCAAATGCCTCGTCATTTAATTAGTGATGCACATGAATAGATTAATGAGATTACCACTGTCTCTATCTACTATCCAGCAAAACAACAGCCAAGGGAACAAACTTGGAAGAATCTATGGGGAAAGAAGACCCTGTTGAGTTTGACACTAGTCCAACTTTGTGAAATGACTTGAGCGGTCTAGCATAAGTGGGAGTCGGCATGTCGATAGAATTGAAATGCCACTACTTTTAACGTTATTTAACATATTCTGTGAGACGGAGGCGGGGCACAGCCCTCCTTTTGGCTCCAAGTCTTTCCTTGGTGAGTCGATCTGGGTGGAAGACATTTTAAGGTGAGGAGTTTGGCTAAGGCAGCACATCTGTTAAAAGATAACATAGGTGTCCTAAGATGAGCTCAACGAGAACAGAAATGTCGTGTGGAAAAAAAGGGTAAAGTCTTGTTTGATTCTTATTTCTAGTATGAATTCGTACCGTGAAAGCATAGCTTACCGATCCATTAGGTTTTTAGAATTTGAAGCTTGATGTGTTAGAAAAGTTACCATAATGATAACTTGCTTGTGGCTGCCAAGCGTTCATAGCGACGTTGCATTTTGGTCCTTCAATGTTGGCTCTTCCTGTCATTATGAAGCAGAATTTACCTAGTGTTGGATTGATGACCCACTAATAGGGAACGTGAGCTAATTTAGACCATCGTGAGACAGGTTAGTTTTATGTACTGAGGAATGTGTCGTGATAGTAAATCAACCTAGAAAAAGAGGAACTGTTAATTCACACAATTGGTCATCGCACTTGGTTTAAGAGCCAGTGGCACAAAGCTATCATGTGAGGATTATGACTGAATGCCTCTAAGTTAGAATCAATGCTAAGATGTGATTTTTAGGCCTGTGGCTCGCCTATTAGCCTAAAGTAGGGGCTTGGCAACCAAAAGATAGACAACCACGGGCTTCCCTAGTGTCATAGAAAGTTAGATGGCATGGGCCCTGTAAGAAATGATAGTTAAGAATAAACGATAGGTGGAATCCTTTGTAGACGACTTAAATTTGTGATAGGGCATTGTAAGTGGCTGAGTGGCCTTGCTGCCACGATCCATTGAGATACAAC
This sequence comes from Vanilla planifolia, assembly GCA_023846275.1. Classification (NCBI taxonomy): domain Eukaryota; kingdom Viridiplantae; phylum Streptophyta; class Magnoliopsida; order Asparagales; family Orchidaceae; genus Vanilla; species Vanilla planifolia. The sequence continues at coordinate 277,884 of JAIUJO010000122.1, read as the reverse complement.
CCTATGTTGCAGTAGATTCGTCCTACACTATCGAAAAGAAAAAAAAACCTGGTCTTTAGTAAACTTAAGCACGACCAAGCTCACTTGCTTGCTTGCTCTCTAGCTCTCTTACTCTACATTGCTCTCCTTGTTACGATACTTTGTGCAGATACTATTGTGCGGGTACTTTTGTGCAGGTCATGTGCAATTGGCCTTGCGATGCATGCCTCGGTGGCTCTACCTATGTGTATGGCTTATTCCTGACTTTGCAATCACCATAAATTGTCATGATTCAATTACTAAAATTGTGAAATAGCTATGAACCCTGAAAAAAGGTTTCAAAAATAGTGCTGAGGTTGGTTTTATGAGCATGTTGATTTGCTCTAGGGCTGACTCCCAAGCCCAACAAAGTAGGAGCTGCATGCCTTTCATAGCACTGAGTGCACTGCAGCACGGTGGCACATGCATAAGGGCTTTATGCATTTTTGGCATTAGCCATTGCCGAGCTCCAATGATGTTGTGCGATCACCAGTGCATTACGCTCATGCGTTTAGTTCTTTCTGCATGCATCTTGCCGCCCATCTGTAGGGGTATGCATGGTTGGGTCTTTCTGTGTGCGTATTGAGGCTTCTCTACACTCGTATGCATGCTTGGGTCTGTCTGCACATGCCTTAGGGCTTGTTTGCGTGCTTGACAACTACCTAAGTGCACTCCTTGTCGGGACCGCAAAGTGTAACTTTTTTTTTATTTTTAGTGCTGCATGCTGCTGTCGCATGGATATGGTGATAACCTATTGGTAGTCTTACCTCCTTCATAGAATTATCTCTCCCTGTGCTACATGCAGACATGTGCATTATGCTAGTGCGTGTGGGCATGTGCAATGCACTCCTACAAAGGTATGTGCGCCACGCTCCTGCGCTCGAGCAGGTGCACCGTGCTCCTGCGTGTCAGCATGTGTACCATGCTCCTATGTGTGGTCATCTGCATCATGCTCCTGCTCGCTACCCTATCCATGCATCCTCAGTGACAAGGTGCACTCACATCCATGTGTTGCAAAACCGTGTAACTTTCACCGGGATCTTTTGCTCTGGGGTCTTCATGAGGGGATCCAAAAGCGTAACTTTTTCTTGGATTTTTAGCTCTGTGGGCTGCTTCTGCTTGGATCTGGCAACAACCTATTTGTAAACTTGCCTCATTCCTAGATGGAATTGTCACAAAACACATTCCGATATTGTGCATGTGCAATGTTGTGCAACTTGCATAAATGTCGACGAATTTTTGCTCAATGTGAGGCATAGTTTAATCGTGCCCACTTGAGTTGGGTTTAGACGGCAAGTGTCTCAGGGCCTGGTCGTGCATGCCCAGCTACGACCTACATGGTCTTTTTGTGTGGGCCCAAAAGTGTAACATTTTTTCTGGATTTTTATAGCTTCGGGCTGCTGTTGCTTGGAAAAGGTGAGATTTTTCATAGTCTTGGCTTCTTCTTGTATGGCCTTCATGTGCAGACAAAAAAGTGTTGCTTTTTTTGGGATTTTTAATGTTGTAGGTTGTTGTCTCTTGGATAAGGTGATAGCTTATTGGTAGTCTTCCCTCCTTCCTATAGATGGAATTGTCACAAAACACTACCTGAATTGTGTGCATGTATAATATCATGTGGTTTGCATAAAGGCGAAGAATTTTTGCTCAATATGAGGCATGGTTCAACCATGTGGTGCAAGAAGTGCGTGTTGGGTTTTGATTGCGTGCATCTCGCATCCTGGACATGCGTGCTAAATTGTGACTTATACAGTCTTCATGGGGGCACCAAAAAGTGTAACTTTTTTATGGGGATTTTTAGCACTGCAGGTTGCTATCGCTTGGATAAGGTGACAACCTATTGGTAGTCCTGCTTCCTTCCTGGATTGAATTGTGGCAAAACAAAACCCAAATTGTGCGGCTTGCATAAAAGTTGTCAAATTTTTGCTCCATGCGAGGCATGGTTTAACGATGTAGTGCTAGCAGTGTGGTGTCGTTTTGTCTTCTAACTACGAGCATTTCGTGTCCTTGCTGCGTGTGCGTATTTATGACCTGTATGGTCTTCATGTAGGGACCAAAAAGCGTAACTTTTTTTGGATTTTTAGCACTGCTAGCTGCTGCCGCTTGGGTAAGGTGACAACCTATTGGTAGTCTTTCCTCCTTATTGATGGAATTGTCTCAAAATGCAACTCGAATTGTGTGCATGAGCAACGTTCTGCAGCTTGTAAAAAAGTCGATGAATTTTATCTCAATATGAGCCATGGTTTCACCATGGAGTGCTAGCAATGTGCTCTTGCACTGGGTTCTGATTGCTTGCCTCTCGTGGCTTGTCTGGGCGCACTCCGTGGCGACCTGTACGGCCTTGATGTGGGGACCAAAATATGTAACTTTTTTCAAAATTTTTAGCGATGCAGTCACTTGGATAAGGTGGCAACCTATTGGCAGTGTTGGCACCTTCCTAGATGGAATTGTAGCAATACGTAATGCAAATTTTGAACAGGGGCAATGCTTTGCGGCTTGCATAAAAAGTCAATGAATTGTTGTTCAATACGAGCCATGGATTAACCAGGTAGATTAGCTTAGTACTTCTTGGGATCATTAGTTTCCTAGCCATATGTCTTTTCCTCTTCACCTTCATCCATCTACTGAAAATGATACAAGACTTTGCAAGGTTGACATTGAGCCCAATGTGCTTACTAAAGTGATACAGTAAAGTCTTAACAGCATTAACAGATGTGCGAGAGATAGGTGCATAAATAATAATATCATAAGCATAGAAGATATGTGAGATGATAAAAGTAGTAGGAGTACAATGGAAGCCAACCAAGGCCTAAGCTTCATGCTTGCGCTACAATGTAATGAAAAACTCGGACACCATAGTGAAGAGATAAGGGGAAAGAGGACAACCCTATCGAAGCCCTCTAGAAGCATGAATCCACGGGAGTCTATAGCCATTGAAGAGGATGCTAAACCTTGGGGCCATAATGCAAGCCATAACCCAATCACAACAAACTATAGGAAAAACCCATCAACTACATCATCTCAGCAAAAAAATTGCCACCTGACATTGTCATCGGCCTGCTCCATGTCAAGCTTTGATGGCCAACAAACTAGCTCTAGAAGAGGAGTGCATCCTAACTCCCATCTCCTGAGCCTTAAAAACATTATAAAAAATGGACCAGCCAAGGATGAAAGCCCCCTACTCTCTAGCAATGATATATGGCAATACACCTTTGAGTCTGTCCACCAGAATCATGGCCATAATCTAGTAAATGACATTACCCGAACTAATGGGCCTGAAATGCTTAGGCATAAAGGCACCCTGTCTCTTGGGGATAACAACCACCAACTTGTCCTTCCAAGAAGTGGGCATGTGACGTTCCTTGAAGAAGCAAAACACTGCCTAAATAATATCCACCTGAGTGATCGCCCAATAGCTCGTGATAAACTCCGTAGTGAAGCCATCCAACCCTGGTGCCTTGTTTCTCCTACTAGTCCAAATGGTAGTAGTAACCTCTTCCACCATGAGATCACAAGTCAATCTTGATTTTTCCTCCATGTTAATATTGTTATGAGACAAGCGATGAATAGAAGGTAAATCATTGGATTCTCCTCCCACATTTGGTTCCAAAATAGCTGATGAGGATACCACTAATAGGAGCCGAATTCTCCACCACAGCACCATAATCATCTGTAAGCTGAGTGATTAGATTATTCCTCCATCTAGATGTAGCAGCAGCATGAAAGAAACTCATATTCCTGTCACCCAGGCAAGCCCACTAGATCTTAGCACGTTGCCAGAACCACTTCTCCTCCACAGCACACCTCTTATGACAAGTCGAGATGAGACCACCCAGACGAGTGTTCTACTCCTCACTAAGCCCCTGGCTTGATTCCTTTGTCATTAGGTAAGTTATCATCCTCTCTTTGTTCCTCTTAGTCCCCATAATGTCCTTCATGTCCCTCTTCCTCCAATTACGAAGAGCCACCAAACTTCTGCGAAGTTTTTTGGTAAGGCAATCCATCCAATTTTCATTAGTTCTTCTAACCCAAGCCTACTTAACAATGCCCACCAAGTTAGGATGATCAAGCCAGATGCTCTCAAAATAATACCTTGGCTCCCTCGACTTCATGCTCTTCTTACCCAAATCAATCACTAATGGCAAATACGTGCAAAATGAGTAACCAGCATAATAGGGAATGCATTGAGCCCCTCCAAGTTGATGAGAGCCCTATCCAACCTCTCCCAAATTCTTGTGTTACCCTATTTACAATTGTACCAAGTGTATATGTTGCCAACTAAACCAAGGTCAATAAGCTGGAGATCCTGCATGGTATCGTAAAATAATTAATGCCTGTGGTCACTACAAAATGTCTTCCCTCCATGCTGCTCCTCCTGGTATGTAACAATGTTGAAATCTCCAGCCACAATCATAAGTCTCCCCTCAGCCGATTCCTCTCTTAATGTTTGCCAAATTCCTTTGTGTCTATAAGGATACTTTGGGGAGTAAACCACACAACATTTAATACACATGCCATCCAGAAACCTAACTTCAGCAACCACCACATGTGGAGAGAAACGAGACACCATAAGATCCATGAGCTGCTTCCAAAGAATAACAATACCCACCAATTTCTCCAATAAAGACAGCACAACAAAATTCCAATTTCTACCAAGGAGTATGTCAGCATCTCTCCTATCAAAGGTCTCAACCCTTGTTTCCACCAATGCAACAATCTCAATATTAGCCTCTCTAGTAAATCTCTACAAGTAGCATCATGATTTCTTGTCCCAAATCCCACGGATGTTCCAAACTACAATTTTTGTCATAAGGAAAGGAGAAGTGTGTTTGTAGCAATCCAGCCCCCCAATAGGTAGCTTACAAACAAATGCATGCCCGTGCCCTCCTACATGTGGAGCACACCGTAGTGCGATATGGCATTGTAATGCCGAAGCAGGAAAACATCAGTAGGGAAGTCTCAGAAAGGCACGTAGTGGTTGTGCACAGCGGGTGCAGATGTGTGCTTGCACCAAGTGTATAGTGCATAATGCCCAGCTCACCACAGTCCAGCCATCAAATTTGCAATGCAGGACCGTGCACGCACCTCATGGGAAGGCATCAATGCACGTGCCCCATGGCGGGGCACAAGCGCACCGTGAAGAAACAGTGAGCAGTAAGAGATGTGTCTGGCCAAAAGCACTAGTAGCACGCCAAAATGTATGCATGGTGCAATCTCTGTGCCCTCCGCACTGAGCACACCAGGTGCATAACCTGCTTGCAGAACCCCAACTATGCCGAGCACTTGCCCAGGCATGCATGCCTCCCCTACGGGGTGCAAGCACGTGGCAACAAAGTCACCAACCAAGTCAACCATATTGCAAGGAAAAATGCTACAATCCACGATTTGTAGCAAGGGGAATAACCCCTCAGTACCAAATTGTGTGTCGATCATCAGCACTACTATAGCATCCCACTTCCCTCTAAAGGCCATCACATGAAATCACTCTATCTTTAGTATGATAATCCTCTCACACAACTCCCAGTCTTGCATGATCCACTTCAATAGTTTAGGGATCCGTTTATTTATTTATAGTTTATTGTTGTGAATCCCTCATTGCACTAGCATGGTCTTTGGTTCCTTTGATTCAAAAAGAGTGACCAAAGCCTACAATAGGACCCTAATTATGGAGGTTCAAATACAAAATCAAGTAATAAAAGCTTTTTCAAGGGTTGAGGTAGGGGCATGTCCCCTTCTCAAACAAAATAAGGAAAACAAGCCATCTTGGCAATCCAATCAGTAGGGCCGTTACCTTCCCTAAGAACATGGGAGAGCCGAAAAGCCAGCCTTCGTCTCACATAGTGGAGTGCATTCGAGTAAGCACCACCTCCATGGGGTAGTTAATCTGTTGCATCTCCTCGTGAATCGCCATGATCGAGTCAGTTTGGGTCTCAACAGCACTGAACCTCCTAAGCTTGGTCAAAGTCAAAACAATAGCCTCCAAAATCGCAAGAACCTCCATTATAGTGCATGACTGGGAGATAACCCATTTTCCCATAGCATAAATAAGTTTGTCACAGTGGTCTCGGGCAACCATACCAATCCGTACAGTCTCACCCCTAATGGCCGCATCACAATTAATCATAATCCATCCCGTTGGCGGGGAGCCAAGTGAGGGTTAACGACCCCGTAGGCTAATGTAACTTCCCGCATGATGAAGGTGAATGAGAATTATTATTGCTGATAGTGGTGGCCACCTCCAATTTGATCCTTTGAATAAGAATACTGCTCTATATGTAGCTCATTTTGCTTCTTGTGGTTTCTATTTTCCTAAAGGTGGTACATTGTAGTAGCAACTGCAGCCATGTAGTAAGCCAATCTCCCGCACGCCGCATCCAGCTCCTTGACACAGGAGAGAAAGCGTGCCAGAGCGCACGGCTCAGCATCCGCAAGCATGCCAGGAGCCAAGTCGAGTGCAAGCACGGAGGCACCTAGCGTGGGGTCTGCCCAAATGCTCTGTGCCGCCTAGCACTCCCAAAGCGCATGCTGAATCGATTCCGTCGCATTACAGCCCCAAATGCTGGAGCTGTAGTCCCCCAAATGCCTTCTAATACACCAAGCTATCGTGGGGATGATATCCCTAACCACACCCCACATAAATGTATAGACCTGAGGCATAGTCTTTAGATTCCAGATCCAAGCAAGATGGTTCTCGATGTGATCATCATCATAGTCTTGTAGAAAGCAGCACACGAAATCTTGCACGAGTCAATATATGCTTGCAACAATTGACCATCAACATCGTTATTCCTCCAAGGAAGAAGAAGGATCTAGTCCCTCATTATATAATTACCCCATGTCATAATTGAGTATGGTCGCAAGGCCGAAACTTAAAGGAATTGACCGAAGGGCACCACTAGGAGTGGAGCATGCGGCTTAATTTGATTCAACCCAAGAATGCTTATCAGTTATAGACATAGCCAGGATTGACAGATTGAGAGCTCTTTCTTGATTCTATGGTGGTGGTGCATGGTTGTTCTTAGTTGGTGGAGTGATTTGTCTGGCTAATTCTGTTAATGAATGAGACCTCAGCTTGCTAACTAGCTATCAGGTGTATAAGCCCTGGGACCAGTTTCTTAGAGGGACTATGGCCACTTAGGCCATGGAAGGTTAAGGCAGTAACAGGTCTATGATGCCCTTAGATATTCTGGGCCGCACGTGCGCTACACTAATGTATTCAACAAGTCCAATTCCTTGGTTGAAATGCCTGGGTAATCTTATGAAAATTTCATCGTGATGAGGATAGGTCATTGCAATTGTTCGTCTTCAACGAGGAATTCCTAGTAAGCATGAGTCATCAACTCACGTTGACTATGTCCCTGCCCTTTGTACACACTGCCCCTCGCTCCTACTAATTGAATGGTCTGGTGAAGTGTTCGGATCGCTGCAATGCGGGTGGTTTGCTGTGTGCGACTCGACGAGAAGTCCACTGAACCTTATTAGTTAGAGGAAGGAGAAGTCGTAAAAAGGCTTTTGTAGGTGAACCTGTGGAAGGATGATTGATGAGAGGTATGAATATGGAATGATCTATCTGGCATTGTGGGAGTGAGATGTTTTGATGTCGCATTCTCTCGTAGCATGTTGAGAAGTTTATGGGCATGGTAAGGTGCCAAGGGAGAGTAAATGTTAAGCTAGCAAACTAGTATGTTGTGTGTCATGAGCTCCATTAAGCCCTAGCAATCAATGACTCTCAACAGTGGATATTTTGGCTCTCGCATTGATGAAGAATGTAGAAACATGCGATACGTGTTGTGATGTGCAGAATCCCATGAACCAACAATTTTTTGATTGCAAGTTGCACCCGAGGATGCAAACCGAGGGCACGCCTGCATGGGTGTAATGCGACCTGTCTCTCCTTGTGGAAGCATGGAATCTTTGATTTGGTTCCCCTGTCCCATTATGGCAACGATTAATGGCACCCCAAAAATGGCATGGCATGTTGAAGTGTGGGGAAAGGGTCAAATGTTGACATGATAAGAGATGGACGCCACCGACTGTTGTGGTGTTTACCAGCAAGATTCGACATTAATGTGCAACAAGCAGATGCCCCGAATAAATCCAACTCTGTCCTCCATGGTGTGGAATCGGGACCCCATGTTAGGTGAGGCTACTTGCTAAGTTTAACCATATAAATAAGCAGAGGAGAAGGAACTTACAAGGATTCCTTTAGTAACGATGACTGAAATGAGACCAGCCCAGTTTGGAAATCGGGCAGCTTGAAGCCTGAGTTGTAGTCTAAAGAGGCGTCCTCAGTGACGAATCGAGATCACGTCCCCTGGAAAAGAGGCACCGGGGAGGGTGAGAGCCCCGTTTAGTCCGTACCTTATTGCTATTCAAGGCACTGTCAGCGAGTCGGGTTTTTTGGTATGCAACCCAAATTGGGTGGTAAATTTTAAGGGTGAATAATTGTGAGAGACTGATAATGAACAAATACTATTAGGGAAAGATGAAAAGGACTTTGAAAAGAGAGTCAAATCGTGCTTGAAATTGTTGGGAGGGAAGCAGATGGGGGTCGATGGTGTGCCTCAGCTGGATGCAAAACATCGAATGATGGTTTGTTGCACCATTGAAGCAGACCATCTCGGGCCATCGCAGGCGACAAGAGCCCATACTTACGTCGCTCCTGGAGTAATCGTCATCATGGTCAATTTGGATGCTCGTGCCATCGAGGCATGCCATTACGGCATTGTGTGCATTGGTGATGGCCAGTGGGCTCTCCATCTAACCCATCTTGAAACATGGACCAAGGAGTCTGACATCTTACGAGTTGACGGGTGAGCTAGCCCAAAAGGCATAAGGAAGCTGATTGGCGGGATCCCCGTTTGAGGGGTGAGTCATCGATCGACCCAGATCTTTTGTGAAGGTTTCAAGTGAGAGCATGCCTGTCGCGACTCGAAAGATGGTGAACTACGTCTGAGCGGGGCGAAGCCAGAGGAAACTCTGGTGGAGGCTGACAGCGATACGGACGTGCAAATCATTCGTCTGACTTGGGTATAGGGGAGAAAGACTAATCAAACCATCTAGTATTTGGTTCCCTTCAAAGCTTCCCTCAAGATAGCTGGAGCCATAGTTGGAGTTCTATTGGGTAAAGCCAATGATTATAGGAATCGGGGGCACAATGCCGTAGACCTATTCTCAAACTTTAAATAGCTAGGAGGGCTCAGCTACTTTGATGAGTTGAGGCAAGGAAGCCAGGTTCCAAGTGGTCCTTTTTCGGTTAGCAGAATTGGCAGTGAGGGATGAATTGAAAGCCGAGTTACTGTGTCCAACTGCACGCTAACCTAAAGCCCATAAAGGGTGTTGGTCGATTAAGATACAAGGACAGTGGTCATAGAAGTTGAAATCTGCTAAGGAGTTTGTAACAACTCACCTACCATATCAACTAGCCTTGATAATGGATGGTGCTTAAGCATGCAACCCACACCTGGTAGTCGATGAAATGCAAGGCCCCAACAAGTAGGAGGGTGCAATGGTCACTACAAAATGTGGGGTGTGGGCCAGCGTGGAGCATTTGTTGGTGCAAAATCTTGGTGGTAGTAGCAAATATTCAAATGAGAACTTCGAAGGTCGATGTAGGGAAAGGTTCTATGTGAATAGCACTTACACATGGGTTAGCCCATCCTAAGAAACGGGTAACCCGTTAGATAGTGCCATTTGGCACGAGCTTCAATAGAAGTCAAGTTAAAATGCTTGCGCTAGGATGTGGAAGTCGATGGCAACGCCAACTAGTCCTGAGACGTCAGTGGGGGCCTCAGGAAGATTTATCTTTTCTGCTTAACAGCCTGTCGGCCTTAGAAATGGCTCAGCCGGAGGTAGAGCCAAGTGGTTGGAAGAGCACTGCATGTGTCTGTTGTACCCTGGAGAACCTTAAAAATCAGGATGGCCGAGTGCCTTCCATGCCCTGTCGTACTCATAACTGCATCAGGTCTCCAAAGTGAACAACCTCTGGTTGATGGAGCAATGTAGGCAAGGGAAGTCAGCAAAATGGATCCGTAACTTCGAGAAAAGGATTGGCTCTGAGCCATGGGCACGAGGGTCCCTAATCCCAAACCCATCGACTGTGGGCAGACTTTTAAAGCTGCTTGCATGACGAGAGCGAGTTGATGCATGCTGCTGGCTGGGCGACGAATTAGGAGTGGCCCCTTAGGGGGCTTCCTCAGGCATTGAATAATCGACTCAGAACTGGTACGAACATGGGGAATCCAACTATTTAATTAAAACAAAAAATTACAATGGTCCTTGAGGATGCTGACGCAATGTGATTTCTACCCAGTGCTCTAAATGTCAAAGTGAAGAAATTCAACCAAGCACGGATAAATGGCCATAGTAAATATGACTCTCTTAAGGTAGCCAAATGGCTCGTCATCTAATTAGTGACGTGCATGAATGGATTAACGAGATTCCCACTGTCTTAGTCTACTATTCAGCGAAACCACAGCCAAGGAATGGGCTTGGTAGAATCAGTGAGAAAAGAAGACCTTGTCAAGCTTGAATCTTTTTCGACTTTGTGAAATGACTTGAGAGGTGTAGCATAAGTGGGAGTCCGCATGCCGACGAAGTTGAAATACCACTACTTTTAACGTTGTTTTACTTATTCTGTGAGATAGAGGTGCGGCCCAACCCCTTCTTTTGGCTCCAAGTCCCACCTTGGCGAGTTGATCTGGGCGAACGGCATTGTCAGGTAAGGAGTTTGGCTGGGGCAACACATCTCTTAAAAGATAACACAAGTGTCCTTAGATGAGCTCAACGAGAACAAAAATCTGGTGTGCAACAAAAGGGTAAAAGCTCATTTGATTCTGATTTCCAGTATGAACACGAATCTTGAAATTGTGGCCTATCGATCCTCTATGCTTTTAGAATTTGAGACTAGAGGTATTAGAAAAGTTACCACATGGATAACTGGCTTGTGGCAGCCAAGCATTCATAGTGATGTTGCTTTTTGATCCTTCGATGTCGGCTCTTTCTATACACAGGCATGTGCACCACTCCCTTGCCAGTGGGCATGTGCACCGCTGTCCTGAGCGCGAGGGTGTGCACCATGCTCCTGCACTCGGGCATGTTTATCGTGCTCCTTCGCCGGCCATGTGCACTGCGCTCTTGTGGGCATTCATGTGCTCCACACTCCTTCGTGTGGTCATGTGCACCGTGCTCCTGCTCTTGGTCTATCCACGTGTCCTCAGTGTCAATGTGTGCCCACATTATTGTGCTCTAGAAATGTGTAAGTTTCATCAGGATTTTTAGCTCTGTGGTCTTTATAAGGGGACCAAAAAGTGTAACTTTTTTTGGGAATTTTAGCACTATGGGCTTCTTTCGCTTAGATATGGTGAGAACCTATTGGTAGTATTGCCACCTTCCTAGATGGAATTGTCGCAAAACACAATCCGAATTGTGTGCATGTGCAATGCTATGCGGCTTGCATAAAAGTCGATGAATTTTCGCTCTATGTGAGGCATGGTTTAAAAATGTAGTGATAGCAATGTATTCTTGAGTTCGGTTCAGACTACGAGAATCTCAGGGCCTAGCCATGCGTGCCTAAATACGACCTATATGGTCTTCATGTGAGCATTAAAAAGGGTAACATTTTTTGGGATTTTTAATGCTATGGGCTGCTGTCACGTGGATATGGTGATAACCTATTGGTGGTCTTACCTCCTTCATAGAATTATCACTGCTTGTGCTATGCGAGGGCATGCTAGCACGCCTGGGCATGTGCATCATGCTCATTCGTGCAAGCATGTGCACCGTGCTCCTGTGCTTGGGCATGTGCACCACTCTTCTGCTCACTGGCCTATCTGCGCATCCTTAGTGGCAAGGTGTGTCCTCATCAATGTGCTACAGAACCATGTAACTTTCATCGGGATTTTTAGCTCTGCAGTCTTCATGAGGGGACCAAAAAGTGTAACTTTTTTAGGGATTTTTAGCACCATGGGATGCTTCCGCTTGGATATGGTGACAACATATTGGTAGTCTTGCCTCATTCCTAGATGGAATTGTCACAAAACACAATCCAAATTGTGTGCATGTGCAATGCTGTGTGGTTTGCATAAAAGTCGACAAATTTTCGCTCTACGGGAGGCATGGTTTAACCATGTAGTGCTTGCAATGCGCTCTTGCATTGGGTTCAAATTGTGCGTGTCTCTGGGACTGGTTGTACGTCCCCAGCTATGACCTGGATGGTCTTCATGTGCAAACCAAGAAGTGTAACTTTTTTAAGGATTTTTAGCACTACAGGCTACTGTCGCTTGGATAAGGTGACAGCTATTGGTAGTCTTGCCTCCTTTCTTAAGACAGAAGTGTCGCAAAATGTAACCCAAATTGTGAGCATGTACAACGATGTGCGACTTGCATAAAAGGCAACGAATTTTTGCTCTTTACGAGGCACGGTTAACCCATGTAGTGCGAGCAGTGCGGTCTCGCGCTGGGTTCTGATTGCCCATGTCTCATGGATTGGCTGTGTGTGCTCAGTTGTCACTTGTACCGACTTCATGTGGGCACAAAAAGTGTAACTTTTTTTTTGGATTTTTAGTGCTGTGGGCTACTGCCACATGGATATGGTGATAACTTATTGGTAGTCTTACCTCCTTCATAGAATTATCTCTCCTTGTACTGTGCATGGGCATGTGCACTGTGCTAGTGCTCCTAGGTATTTGCACCGCACTCCTGCATGCAGGCATGTGCACCTCGCTCCTGTGCAGCGACAAGTGCACTACGCTCCTGCGTGCGGGCATTTGCACCGTGCTCCTGAGATCAGACATGTGAACCACCCTTCAATGCATAGACATGCGCACCACGCTCTGGCATGCAATCATGTGCACCGTGCTCCTACATGCGGTCCTCTGCACCATGCTCCTGCTCACTAGCTTAGCTGTAGATCCTTAGTGGCAAGGTGCACCTGCATCATTGTGCTACAGAACCGTGTAAGTTTCACCGGGATCTTTAGCTCTGCGGTCTTCATGAGGAGACCAAAAAGTGTAACTTTTTTCGGGATTTTTAGGACTATAAGCTGCTTCCAATTGGATATGGTGACCCTCTATTGGTAGTCTTGTCTCATTCCTAGATAGAATTGTCACAAAACATAATTCGAATTGTGTGCATGTGAAACGCTATGTGGCTTGCATGAAAGTCGACAAATTTTCGCTCAATCCGGGGTATGTTTTAACCATGTAGTGCTAGTAGTGTGCTCTTGAGTTAGGTTCAGACTGATAGTGTCAGGAACTGGCCTTACATGTCTAGCTGTGACCAACATGGTCTTCATGTGCAGACCAAAAGTGAAACATTTTTTTGGGAACAGTAAACCCTAGCAATGGTGTTTGGAAGATATACCTCAAATCTTGAGCAAATATTCAAAATACGGGGAACTCAAGAACCTAGCGAGCTTGAAATATAGCAAAGATTGTTGAAACCTCGTGCAAAAAATCTTCGCATAGCAGGAAAGTCGTGCGCGTGGAAGGAGCGTGCGCAGAGAAGCCACGCGTGTGTAGAAAAACTTAGCACCACAGCACCGCGCGCACGCAAAATAGCACCAGCTAGCCCCCGCTCCACCAGCAAGCATGGTGAGTGTTCCCGTGCCATCCAAATGTAAAAACCCGAGAGCACTCTGAAAATTGCCCCAAAATCGCCTTACCTCACTCACCTTGGTGCAAAGTCTTTGGGTTCCAGGGCGAGTATGGTTGCAAGGCTGAAACATAAGGAAATGATAGAAGGGCACCACCAGGAATGGAGTTTACTAGTTAATTTAACTCTACATGGGAAAGCTTACCAGGGCCAGACATGGAAAGGATTAACATATTGAGAGCTCTTTCTTGATTCTATAGGTGATGGTGTATGGCTATTCTTAGTTGGTGGAGCGATTTGTCTGGTTAATTCCGTTAACGAACGAGACCTTAGCTTGCTAACTAGCTTTGAAGTGTGCAAGCCCTGTGGCCAGCTTCTTAGAGGGACTATAGCCGCTTAAGCCATGGAAGTTTGACGCAATAACAGGTCTGTGATGCCCTTAGATGTTCTGGGCTACACACGTGTTACCTGATGGATTCAACGAGTCCATTGCCTTGGTCGAAAGGCCTGGGTAATCTTATGAAAATTCCATCATGATGGGGATAGATCATTGCAATAGGTTGTCTTCAACGAGGAATTCCTACTAAGAGTGAGTCATCAGCTCGCATTTGACTAGGTCCCTATCCTTTGTAAACACCGCTTGTCGCTCCTATCGATTGAATGGTCTGATGAAGTGTTTGGATTACTGCGATGCGAGCGGTTTGCCACGTGCGACTGGGTAAGAAGTCCATTGAAGCTTATCATTTAGAGGAAGGAGAAGTCGTAACAAGGTTTTTGTAGGTGAAGCTACGGAAGGATCATTAACGAGAGGTATGATTAATGGAACGATCTATCCAAAATGTGGGAGTGCGATGGCTGTTCGATGTCGCTCTCTTTCATAGTGCATGCTCTTTCTACCATGTGGAGGTCGACGTTATGAAGGATAAAGAAAAGCTTATGGGTGGTCAAGAGCAGAGGAAGAGCAAATGTTAGGCTGGCAAACGAGTATGTTGTGTGTCGTCATGTCCATTGAGTCCTGGCAATCGAACGACTCTTGACAATGGATATCTTGGCTCTCAGATTGATGAAGACCACAGCAAAATGTCATACGTGTTGTGAATTGTAGAATCCCATGAACAATCCATTTTTTGAACTCAAGTTGCGCCCAAGGATGCAAGCCGAGGGCACGCCTGCATGGGTGTAATGCCACCCGTCACTCCTTACAAAAGCCTGGAATCATTGGTTTGTTTTCTCGACCCTATTGTAGAGGAGATTGATGGCACCTCATGCAATGGCATGGCATGTTGATGTGTGGGGCGATGGTTGACTGTCGACATGAGAAGAGGTGGACACCACCGACTGTTGTGGCGTTGGCAAGCAAGAATTGATGTTGTGCGACAAGCAGATGCCCTGCATAGATCCAACTCCGTCCTCCATGGTGTGGAATCGTGACCCCATGTTAGGTGAGGCTAACCACTAAGTTTAAGCATATAAATAAGCAGAGGAGAAGGAACATATAAGGATTCCCTTAATAACAGTGAGCGAAACGGGACCAACCCTGTTTGGAAATCAAGCAGCCTAAAGCCTGAATTGTAGTCTAGAGAGGCATCCACAGAGGGGCCCGTTCGACCTGTACCCTGCTACTACACAAGGCTATATGAATGAGTCGAGTTGTTTTGGAATATAGAAAAAATTGGGGGGTAAATTCCACCTAAGGCTAAAACATTGCAAGAGGCCGATTGCGAACAAGTACTGCGAGGGATAAATGAAATGGATTTTGAAAAGAGGGTCAAAGAGTGCTTGAAATTGTTTGTTAAGGAAATAGATAGGGGCAGATGATGCAACTCGGCTGGATATCGAACGTCGAATGACGGCTTGTTGCACAGCTCGAGGAGTGGACTGTCTCAGGCCATCGTGGTGACCAGAGCCCAGGCGCACGTTGCTCATGGAGAAATAGTCATCGTGGCTGATCACAATGCTTGGCATCGAGGCATGCCATGGTAATGTCGTGTGCTTTGGTGATGGCCAATGGGCTCCCCATCTTACCTGTCTTGAAACACGGACCAAGGAGTCTGACATGCTTGCGAGTCGATGGGTGTGTAGGCCCTGAAGGTACAAGGAAGTTGATTTGTGGGATCCTCGTTTGAGCGGTGAGTCATCGACCGACCTTGATGTTTTGTGAAGGGTTCGAGTGAGAGCATGCCTGTTGGGACCCAAAAGATGGTGAACTATGCCTCAGCAGGGCAAAGCCAAAGGAAACTCTGGTGGAGGCTTGCAGCGATACTGACGTACAAATTGTTTGTTTGACTTGGGTATAGGGGCGAAAGAGTAATCGAACCATCTAGTAACTAGTTCCCTTCGAAGTTTCCCACAAGATAGCTGGAGCCATAGTCATAGTTCTATCGAGAAAAGCCAATGATTAGAGGAATGGGAGGCACAATGCCCTCAACCTATTCTAAAACTTTAAATAGGTAGGAGGGCTTGACTACTTTGATGAGTTGAGCTAAGGAATCCAGGCTCCAAGTGGGCCATTTTTTGTTAGTAGAACTAGCAATGTGGGATTAACTAAAGGCTCGTTATGGTGTCCAATTGCGTGCTAACCTAGAGCCCACAAAGGGTGTCAGTTGATTAAGACAGTAGGACGGTGGTCATGGAAGATGAAATCTGCTAAGGATTACGTAGCAACTCACCTGTCGAATCAACTAGCTCTGAAAATGGATAGCGCTTAAGTGTGTGACCCACACATGGTAGTAGGTGCAATGCAAGGCCCCGACGAGTAGGAGGGTTGCAACGGTTGTTGCAAAACGTGGGGGCGTGAGCTCTCTTAGAGCGTCTATTGGTGCAGATCTTGGTGGTACTAGCAAATATTCAAATGAGAACTTTGAAGGTCGAAGGGAGGAAAGGATCCATGTGAATGGCACTTACACATTGGTTAGTCAATCATAAGAGACGGGGGAACCCATCAGGTAGTGCCATTTGGAACGAGCTTTAAAAGGTAGTCGAGTTAAAAATTCTTGAGCCAAGATGTGACAGTCGATGGCAACATTAAGTGGTATGGAGACGTTGGTGGGGGCCTCAGGAAGTGTTATCTTTTCTGCTTAACAGCCTATCGGCCCTACAAACATGCATGCACCCACAAGCACACACCCACACACTCACACAATCACATGCACACACACACACTACATCCAAAAAAGCTTAAACATGCACACACACACAAAGATATGTGTGCACACACACTAACACAAAAACATTTTCACATGCACACCCCCACACAAACACAAACACAAACACACATGCATATGCATGCACATACATGAAAAGTCACACGCATATGTATGTGTACAAGTGTGAAAACACACATAGTCAGAAGCAAACACACATGCACATGAATGCCTAAACACTCGCATGACACACACACACACATGCACACACCCACCCATGCACACAATAGAACATGCACATACTGGTACACATAAATGCATGCACACATTCACATGCACACACCCATGCATACATGCATAGGAAAACAAATTTGCAAGCATATGTGCCCACATGCACATGCACACACTCACATAAGACACACAATGGTACATATATTAGACACACAAACACAAGCACAACCACACGTGAAGACACACACTCTTAAGCTGACAGACAAAGACATACAAACATGCATGCACACATGCATACACACACACACAAATGCATAGATACATACACACAAGCAGTAAGGTACAACACACACATATAAACCCCACTCATTCACACACACAAACATGAACATATACATGCATGCATGAAAACACACAAGCATAGACACAAGCATGCACATGTATGCAAACAGACACACATGCATCCACACAAGTTGGACAAATACTAACGCACACACACATACATACATACATGCACACACTCTCATGCTCACACACATAAATCAAACACCTATGCAAGCACACACACACACACACAAATGCACACACTCTCATGCTCACACACATAAATCAAACACCTATGCAAGCATACACACACACACACACACACATGCACAGACACACACTACAACATAGACACATGTCTGTGCCCACACAGACGTATCCACACATGTATGCATGCACACAACTACACACACATGCATGCACACATACACGTGCCCGTGTCGACACACACAAATGCATGCACACTACACACATTCACACATGCACATATGCACCCATATACACACACATATATGCATATGCAAATACACATGCACTTTCATAGACACACTCACACACATTTAATCACATATGCATGCATGCACACACACAAATGGACACATAATAACTCATGCATATCTAATAGACATGCACACATAAGCACATACCCACACACCTACAAATTCACATGTACACAGACACACACACTAAAATATGCAAAAACTTACCCATTCACACACACACAAACATATGTGCACACACACATAAACACGTTCATGTGTACACATACATGCATGCATATGCACACATATACACACAGCTACACATAGGTAAACACAAAGACGAATGCATACACACACTTGTACATATGCATTCATATGCACATGCTGACATTATCACACACATGCACTTGAACATAATCTCACACAATCGAATACACACACATATGCACAAAGAAATACATGTGCCCACATTCATGTGCATAGATGCACACAAACACATGAACTCATGCACACATAGGGAAAGATACACACACAAACAACCACACACACCTACACACACGAACACACACACATGCACATAGAAACATACATAAAAGCGTGCACACACTTGCACATAGAAGCACTCACATACATATGCACATGCATGTGCATGGACATGCATGCAAACCCATAGACACTCACACATACACAAATGTGCTAAAATGCACATGCATGCAGACATAGATACACACAAAAAGTCAAACCTCTAGATGTATAGCTACACACACACAGTCCAATGCATACACAAATGCATAGACATGCACATGTAAGTACACAAATAAGCAAAAACACACACACATACACACAGACATACACATACAAATACACACATGCACACACATGCACACATACCCATACACATACTTTCTCACATGCATATGAATGCACATATGCCACTCACAAACATGCATATACACATGCTTAAATAGACACGCGCTCTTGTGCACACACATGCACATGCACACATACACCTAGACACATACCACACTTAGCTACACACTCATGCAAACACACATGCACATGAATGCATGCACAAAAGGGCATAAGCAATCACCCATACACACAGACACATACCTAAACAAGAAAAAACACACATTCATGCAAAAATGCATGCACACATGCATGTACACACACACTCATACACATAAAATATATATTCACATACACATGTACATGAACATACACTCACAAATGCACACACACACTCAAAAACACACATACACCCATACTTACCAACATGTCCACATTCACACACATTCATGCATAAGTACAACCATAGATATGCATGTACACAAACATAGAGACACATGCAAACACATTTGCACACACTCATCTGTGCACATGAATAATTAAACTTGTGTGCACACATGAATACACACACCCATGAACACACGTGCATGCATTGGTATGTCTACACACACACACCCATATGTACACAGATAAATATAGATATGCACATAGAAGAACACACACTTAGACATGCATACACACACATGCATGTACATGTACACACATGTCTGACACATACATGCTTACACCCACACACATGTGTGCACACTCACACACACAAACACATGCATTCACATGCATATACCCATGCTTGTTCACACACACAAACATTGACATACACATCCATATATGTAATTACACACATGCACACAAACATACATGCAAGTACCTGTAAAGACATACATATGAATATGAATACACAAGTACAAACACAAACAAAAAACAAATACACACATGCATAGCTTGTACACTTACGTAGCTGGCATATATGCATGCACCCACACATGCAAAAAAATAATATGTACACGTACACACACCTAAACACGCGCACACATGCACATGCATAGCCACAAGCATGTTCACACGCACAGGCTCATAGACTGTCACATAGACAGACACTCGTACAAAAATAAGCACTTGCTTGCACACACACAATCACACACAAACATATGAATAATTGTGAATGACCAACACAGATAGACATATGTTCACACATATGCATACACATGCACAAGCATGCCCACACACCCACGCATGCATACATATGCACATGCACACATGCACATAAAGATACACACACACACACACAATTGTTTGTACATACACACATGCACACATACACGTACACACGCATGCAAGCATATAGACTCACACATGAGATATAGACACACACAATCACACATGAACCCATATACCCATACACCCAAACAAGAACACACAAATAAATACACACATGCACACAAACTCATACATACACACACATGCACACAAACAATATATACACACAAATGCACACATGCATGCATACATGCATGCACACATACACACATGCCTCCAAGCACAAACACACAATGTCACACTCGTATAAATATGCTTACACATGTGAACCCATTTACATGTATGCACATGCACTCACGTACCCAAGCACACACACCCACACACTTGCACACTCACATGCACACACATACCTTCACACTAACATAGGATGACACACACTCATACACACATACCAATATGCCTACACACTCACACATAGATTGATATACACCCATAAGCAAGCACTCATATGCACAAACATACACACACTCAAATATTAATGGACAGACACACACATGCACACATACTTGGTTTCACACACCTACTTACACACAAAAATGAACACACATGAGCAAACCCATATGTGTAGATACTGGCAACTCACAATGGCACAAATGCACACATGAATAAAAAAGCTACACATGAACACACAAACACACACATGCATAAAAACATGCACACGCACACAAAAATGCAAGCGCACATAGAAACATAAAAAATGTGAATGCAGACAAACACAAACATGTAGATACATACAACCATGTACACATATACTTACATGAACAAATACACACATAAATGCACATGGACACATTACATATCCACACACACATGAGCAAACATGAGCACACATAGACACAGACTTGCATGCACACACACGCACAAATACACACATGTTGGCAAACACATGACTTACAATCCCCCACACATGCATGCACACAAGCATGCATACACATGAACACATACAAAAACATAAAGGCATGAAAACACCCTTGGACACACAAACCTTGCACATAAGCATGTCCAAAACATACACTAAATTGCATACATGCACATAATCTCACACATGCATATACACAAACATGGATGCAAAACACACACACACACACCAGTGTATACATAGGAGAACACACATTCATGCATGCATGCATTCTCATAGACACACACATGCATATGTATGCACACACGTGTACAATAACACTCACATCCACCCAAAACCAACCAAGACACACACACACACGCACTTACATTCACATAAACTCACACACATACACTCATGCTCATAATCAAACACAAATATATGGACACACACACACCTGCACAAAGGCACACACTCTAAAACAAATGTACACACTCAAATAGACACCATGAA
This sequence comes from Vanilla planifolia, assembly GCA_023846275.1. NCBI lineage: Eukaryota > Viridiplantae > Streptophyta > Magnoliopsida > Asparagales > Orchidaceae > Vanilla > Vanilla planifolia. The sequence goes on along the minus strand of JAIUJO010000122.1, from coordinate 256,579 downwards.
CACACACTTAAATACACACAAAAACAAATTCACACCTATATGCATGTGCCCACATGCATTAACACATGCATAAAGACAAAGACTTATACAAATGCATGTACACAAACACCCACACACAAGACTTAAAAGCCATGCATGCTCATACACCAACATAGATACACATGTGCATGCATCCACACACACATAGACACTCACAAAAGATATGTAGATGTATACACAAATGGACACACACAAACATGTAGACACTACCACTCACAACATGCACACACACCTCCACACACATATGCACATATATGAAAACCTAGAGACATGTATACACACAAATATAAATGCACACACACATGCATATGCTCATAGATATACACAAAAATATGTGCATCTATTTACATGTGTGTGTTTTTGTTTGTACTTGTGTCATTTGTGTGAGTGTCTGCATGTGTGCATTTGTAGGTATATGCATGCTTTATGAGCATGTTTACATGTGCATAGGTGTGGGTCTAATATTATACATCTATGTGTATACATGAATGCGCTTGTGCATGTATGCATATGCATGTGTCTACATGTGTGTGAGCTTGTTTATGTATGTTTATGTGCCTATGTGTGTGCTTGTGAGTGCATGTTCATATTCACATGCATGCTCCTCTGTGCATGTGTTCATGTGAGATCATGTGCATGTGTTTGTGAGTGTGTCTGTGCATGCATGTGTGTGCATGTGAATATGTGTGTATGTGTGCATTCATGTTAATGCATATGTGAGCATGTAAGTGTATTTGGATGTGCATGCATTTGCTTGTACATGTATGTGTGTGTGTGCATTCTTTTTGTGTGCATGTGCTTATGTTTATGCTTATGTGTACATGTGCTTATGCATGTGGATATGTGTGGAAGTGTGTACATGTGTGTTCTTACGTTTGTGTGCATTTATGTATTTTTTGTTGTGTTTGCATTTGTGTGATTTGGTGTGTGTCTCTACATGAACATGCAAGCATGTGTGTATGTGGCTATGGGATATGTGTATGCTTATATGCATGTGTTTGTATGCATGTGTGTATGTGTATGGGTGTTTGTGTGTGCATTTGTTTATTCATGTTCATGTGTTTGTGTGTATGTGCACATATTTTTATGTGTGTAGACATGCATGCATGTCTGTGTATGTGGCTGTTTGGATATGTGTATGCTTGTCTGCATATAGGTGTCTGTGTATGTATTTGTTTATTCTTGTTCATGTGTTTGTGTGCATGTGTACTTGTTTTTGTGTGTATACCTACAAGTGCATGTACATGTGTGCATGCATGTGTCTGTGTGTGCATGTGTGCATGTGTACATGCATGCATAACTGTATGTGTTTAACTGCATGTGTGTGTGGGTGTGAGAGTGGGTATGTGTATGTCTATGCATTTTTGCATACAAACGTGTGTGTATGAGTGTACATGTGTGTGTCTATATATAAGTGTTTACATTTATGTACCTATGCATGTTTGTATATTGGTAAATGTGTGTGCTTGTGCATGTGTCAGTACATGTGTGTGTCCATGTATGTGTACGTGTGTTTGCAAATGTGGTAATCTTTGTGTGCTCATGTGTGTGTGTGCTTGCTGGTGTGTGTTCATCTATGTATGCTAGCATATGTGTGTATATGACTATACATATGTCTGTATATGTACATGCATATGTGTGTGTATGTGTGTGCATGTGCATGTGCATATGTGCGTGTCAGTTATGTTGTCCATGTGTGTGTGCATAGAAGTGTGTGTGCATGTGAATTTTTGTGCCAATGGCTTTGTTTATATGTGTGTTCTTGTGTGAAAGTGTGGGTACTTGTTTGAGTACTTACATGAGTGTGTGCATGTGTTTTGTGTGCATTTGCATTTTTGTTTATGCATTTACATGTGCACGTGTGAATGTGTGTCTTTGTGCATGGGTGAGAGCATGTGTATGTGTGTATACGTGCATATGTTGTATGTGTATTTGTACATGTGAGGATATGTGCTTGTGTGGATGTGTGCATGTGCACATGCTTAATTATGTGTGCGTACATGTTTTTTAGTGTGAATGCATGTGGGTGTATATGGTTGTGTGTTTGTCGATTTGTGCATGTGTGCGTACATGAGTGTGCATGCATTTATGTGTGCATCTATGCATTTGCATGTGTGTTTATGGATGGTGTGCATGCATGTGTGCATGTGTGTGCATTTGTGTGTACATGTGTGTGCATGGGATTGAGCATGGGTGTGCACATGTATATGTGCACATGTATCTGTGTATTTTTATTTATGTGCATGTGTTTATTTATTCATGTGTGTGCTTGTATAATTGCATGTGCATCCATACATTTGCATATATGTAAGTGATTATGTGTGTGCATGCATACATCTTTGTGTTTGTATAGGAGCATGCACGTGCATGTGCAAATGCACATATGTGTAGGTTTGTTTGAGTATTTTTGTTCATGCATTTGTGCATACATTTGTTCTTGCTTTTTATGTGTGCATGTGCATCTATATATGTGTGAGTGTGTGTGTGTGTGTGTCTGCATGCGAACATGTTTGTGTACATGAGTGCATATTTGTACGAGTATATGTGTGCGTGCACATGTGTGAGTAAATTGTCTATTTGCATGAGTGTGCATGTATGTGTGGGTGTACATGCATGTGCATATGTGTGTGCATGCATATGTTTATGCATGTATATGTGTAGGTGTTCTTATGTATGTGTGTGCCTAAGCATGTGCATGTGATTGTGTGCATGTGTAACGCACGCATGTGCCTGTGCTTATGTATGCATGTGCATGTGCATGTACTTCTCTATGGGTTCTTATGTGTGAGTATATACATGTGTGCATGTCATTTTGTGTGTGTGTGCATGCATGTGAGTGTTCATGTCTGCATGTTTTCATGTATGTGGATGGGTGTGTGCATGCATGTGTGTGCATGTGTAGGCATGTGTGTATGTGTATATGCATGGGCACATGTGCATGTGCAAATGCATGTGCACATGTGCATGTGTATGTGCATTCATACAAGTATGTGTCTATGTGTGTGTGTGTGTGCATATGTGTAGTTCTGTCTATGTATGGATATACATGTGCATGTGTTTGTTCATTCGCATGTGCGCATAGTCGTGTGTAAGTGTGCATGTGCATGCAAATGTTTGCTTGCATGCTTGTGTGTGCATGCATGCATGAGCATCATCTATTCATGGTTCGTCCTTTGCATGTCTTTGTTTGAGCATCTGTGATTGTGTTTGTGTGTGTGCACCTACATGCCAGTATGTGTGCATAGGCATGAGTTTGTGTGGGGCATGTGTGTACAAATATTGTGCATGTATGTGTGGATGTGTGTCACACATGTCAGTCCATGTGGCATGTGTGTGTGTGCATGAATCCGTACATATATGCATTAGTGCATATTTGTATGTGTATGAGCATGTTTGTGTGTGTCTGTATTCTTGGGTGTGTGTATTTGTTCATGTTTGCTTGAGTGTGTGTGTGTGTGTTGGTGTGCATGTGTGTGCTTATGTGCATGTGAGTTTGCACGCATGATGTTCATGTGTGTAGGTGTGTTGTGCAAGCATGTGTGTATGCATGCCTATGTTTATATCTGTCTATGTGATTATATGTATTCACTTATGCAAACATGCTGTGTGTATGCTTATGTGTGAGTGCATTTGTGTGCTTGTGAATTTGCACACATGTTCATGTGAGTGTGTGTTCTTGTGTGCATGTATGTCTTTATGGGTATGATTGTGTGCATTTGTGGTTGCATATCGGTACAAGTGTGTGTGAGTGGTTGTGTGCATGTGTGTATGTGCACATATGTGTGTCTATCAACTTGTATGTACATGTGTGCATATGTGTGCATCTATATGCTTATGTGTCCATATGTTTATTCTTGTTCATGCATGCATGTATGTGTATATATGTGTGTGTGCTTGTGTGTATATGCATGTGTGAGTGTGAGGGTCTATGTATGTGTGCATGATCTTTTGTATATGTGATCCTTTCTATGTTCGTGCGTGTATTTGTGTGTGCATGTGTGCTTGTGAGTGCATACATGTGTGTACATTGTTATGCATCTACTTGTTTTATGCATGTGGGAGTGCATTCAGCATGTATGTGCATGTGTTTGTGCATGTGTGTATGCATGTGTGTATGTCTGTTTGTATGTGCATGTTTGTTCCTATCCACATGTGTTTGTGTGCATGTGTTTTCTTGTGTGGTGCATGTGTGTGTGTATGCATGCATTTGTGTGTGTGTGTTTATGTGTGTGCAACTATGTGTGGATGTGTGTGTTGGTAAGTGTGGGTGTGTAGTTGCATTTGTGTGTGCATGTACACATGCATGTGTGAGTGCATCTATGGGGACATGCATGTGTGCATGTATGTTTGTGCATTTGTACATGCATGTGTTCATGTGCATGTGTACATGTGTGTAAATTTGCATTTGTTCATATGTGTGTGTGTGTGTGTGTGCATAAGTGAGCTTTTATATGTGTGTGGACATGTGTGTGCATATGCATGGGTTTGTGAGTGTATGTGTGTGTGTGTGCAGATGTGTGAGTATGTACTTGTTTGTGTGTGCACTTGAGTAATCATGTGCATTTCTCTTTGTGTGCATGTATGTGCATGCATGTATGTATGTGAGCATATATTTGAGCCTTTGTGTGGATGTGTGTACTTATGTTTGTGCATGTGTTTATGCTTTTATAGGTGTGCACATGTGAGTATGTGCATTTGTGTGTGAGCTTGTATGGGATTATCTATGCATGTTGTATGTCTATGTTTGTATGTCTATGTGTGTGTGTGTTTGTGTATGTGTGCATGTGTGTGTGTATGCATGAGTATGCCTTTGTGTGGGTGTGTTTGTATGTATATGTGCATGTGTGTGCATGTGTGTACATGTGCTTATTTGTGCTTCTGAATGTGTATGTGCTTGTGCATTTGTGTCTATGCAATAGGACGTTTAGATGTGTGTGTTAGTAAGTGCATTTTCACTTGCCCGTGTGAGTATGTGTGTGGGTGCATGAGTATATGTGTCTTGCATGGGTATGTATGCATGTCTATGTGTGTGTGTATGACTGCATATGCATGAGTATGTATGTCTATGTGTGTGTGTGTGCATGTGTATTTATGAGTTTATGTGTGCATTCATTCATCTACATGTGTGTGTTCATGCGTGTGTGGGCACACCTGTGTGGGTGCACCTGTGTGGGTGCATATTTTTGCATGCATGAGTGTGTGTATAGGTGTGCATGCATGTGCACGTGTGTGTGTATATGTGTTTGTGCATGAGTGTGCATATGTGTGTGCATGTGTTCATGTGTGTTTAAGAGAGTGTGTTTAGGTGTGCATGTGCATTCTTCTGTAAGTGCATGTGCATATGTGTGTGTGCATATTTGTGCATATAGGTACATGTGTGTACACATGTTTGTGTGCACCTGTGTTATTGATATGCATATGTTCCTATGTGTGTGCATGTGTGTGCATGTGCACTTTTTTGCAAGCACGAATGCATGCGTTTATGTGGCTATACCTGTGCAAGCATGTCTATGTGTGAATATTTGTGCATGTGTGTCTATATATGTGAGTGTGTATGCTTGCATACATATGTGTGCCAGCATGTGCATTATGTATTAATGCATGTGTAAGCATGTGTGTGGACGTGTGTGTTCATGTGTGTGCATAATTATGTGAATGAGTATTCTTATGTTTGTGTGCATGTTTGTATGTATGCATATGTGTCTGAATACATGTGTGCATGAATATCTATGTATGTGTGTTCATGTTTGTGCAAGTAGGTGCACATGTTACCTTTGCTTGTATATGTGTGTGTTAATGTGAGTGTTTTTTATATGTTTATTTGTGTATGTGTGTGCATAGGTTCTTGTGTGTGTGTGTGCTGCAATTTTACATGTGAATGTGCCTATGAGCATGTGTACATTCCTATGTGTGTGTGATTGTAAACCTACATCTTAGTACTCATGTGAGTGAGTATGTACGTGTGTGTGTGTGTGCGCACACATGTGTAAGTGTGTGCATGTGCATGCATGCATGCATTTCTGTATATATGTGCTTGTGTGTGTGTGCATTTGTGTGAGTTTTCGTGTATGTGCATGTGTGTGTATCATTGTATGCGTGTGTCCTTGTATGCATTTGCACGTGTGTGTGCGTGTGCATGTGTGGTCATGTTTGTGTGTCCATCTGTGTGTATGGGTGTGAACTGGTTTTTGTGTGTTCATTTTGGTGTGTCTACATGTTTGCATGTGAGTATGCATATGTGTGAGCAAGTTTGTGTGCATGTTTATGTGTGACTGTGTGCATGTATGCTTGTGTGTGTGTGCATCTATATGTATGATCATGTGTGTGTTTGTGTGTTTTCGAGTCTGTGTGAATGTGTGCATGTTCATATGCATGTGCGTGTGTGTGAGCATGCACATGCATAAACACATGTCCATGCATGTATAGATATATGCATGTGTGTGTGGTGGGGTTTTATGTGTGTGCATATGGGTGCACTTGTTTTTGTGTGTGCATGCATGTGCATGTAGATGCATACACATGTGTATGTGTGTCTACGTGTCTTTAGATGTGGGCATGTGTGCATGTGTGAAATTCTTTTAGTCTATTTGTGTGTGCACATGCATGTGTGTATGTACGTGGGCATGATTGTGTGTGTGTGTGTGTGTGCATGTTTGTGTATGCATGCGTAAGTGTGATGTGCATTCTTACATGAGTGAATGTGTGTGTGTGTGAGTGTAAATGTGTATATGTGCATGTGAGCATGTGTGTGTGCCTGCATATGTGCGCATTTGTACGTGAGTGTGTGCACCTGTGTTTGTATTGTGTATATATAATGTCTTTGTGTGCATGCGTACATGTTGGCATACCTGTGTGTGAGTGTTTGTCTATGTGTGTTTGTGCATGTGACTACATATGTGCACATGTGTATTTTGAGTGCTTGTGCATGTGTGTGTACAAGTTCATGTGCAAGCATATGTATGTGCTTGTGCTTGTGTATGTGTATGTGCACATGTGTGTGTGCGTGTTTGTGTGCATGTGTGTGAGAGTGTGATTGCATGCATGTGTCTGTATGTGCTCATGCATGTGTGTGCATGTGCATGCATTTGTGTGAATGTTTGTTCGTGTGGGTGTGTGTGTGTTTGTGTTTATGCAAGTACATGTGCATGTGCATGTGCATGTGCATGTGCATGTGCATGTGTTATATGCATGTGTGTTCGTAGGTGCTTATGTGTGTATGGGTGACATTTGCAAATGCACTCACATGCACACATATAATCACATACAAACATACACGTAACTACACAAAAATGTTCGAACATGCTAACAGACATGCACTCACAATTGCATACACATGTGTAGATGCATAGGGACACACACATATGCACACACATTTGCATCACAAACACATATTTACAAAAACAAACACACACAAGCACTTGAGCACACATAGATAGACACACATGCACATGCACACACACACATATACACACATACAGACACATGTATGCAAACACATACACTCATGCATACACTTACAAGCATGCATACACAAACTCATACACATGCACACACACAAAAATGGTTACAAATAGACACATACTTGCACACGTGTAGACACATGCACCTGCACAAGCCCAAATTTTCTTACATGCACATGCACACATGCACAAGCAAGGCACACATATAAGAACAAACAAAACAACACACCCACAAAAGCCCACACACATACACATAGATGCACAAGCATGCATATGACTAGACGCTTGTACAAACACACATGCACGTGCATGCAAACCTACACACATGCTCATATAGACACATGCACGCACACACATATACACACTAACTCATGCACAAATACATAGCCACAAACATGCACATACACACACATGCAAATACATGGACATGCACACACACACAAACAAACAATCATGCACACATACACAGGTGAACAAACTCACAAATATGCTCATGTGCGTACGCATGAACACATACATAGAAATGCATGGACATGCACACAACACATGCAAACACTCATGCATGCCTACACGAACACATGCACACAGGTGTGCAAGGACGTAGGCACGAACACACACACACAGACTCACATGCATGCACACATACACATGCATGTGAATGCACATAAACACACACACGCACATGCACACTCATTTACAGAAATGTGCATAAGCATGCACATGAAAATGTACAGATATATAAACACATACACAAGTGCATGTGCACAAATGTACATATTTGCCTATATATACATAAAAATACCCTCACACACATGCACTTGCACACATATGCCAAAAAATATGCACAAACATACACATGCACAAGCACACAAACACACACACACAACCACACAAAGCACACATCTATATTGACACATGCACACACACACACATATATACATACACATGCATGCAAGCACACATAATGATGAAAAAAAAACTACATACACACATATACAAAGATACATGCATACACATTCACACAAGCAGATGCATCTACAAAGGGAAACACACAATCATGCACATAAAGGCTTTTACACATGTATACACACATGTGCACACACATGATCACATGCATAAGCACAAGCACACACATGCACACATAGACACACACATGTACGCATGTGCATGCACACACATGCATGTGCACACATATTCAAAAGTGTAAGCACATGCACAAACACACACACACATGCCCACTTGCATGCACATGAATACATGTAAAGATGCACAAATATGCACACAAGCATGCATAAACAAAAAAACACTCATGCATTAGTGCTCACACACAAACACACATGCTCAGACTCACACATGCCCACACATCAATGCATAAAGATGCATGCTCACACACACATACACACATGCATGAATACACAAACACAATCACATAAATTTGAAAAAGCACGAACACATGTAAACACATCCAATCAAACATGAACACAAGGGTATGTGGAGAACCTACACACATATGCATACACTAACTCAAGCATATATACTTGCACATTTACAAAAACATGCACCTCCATACACACATATATTCACTTACACATACACACACACACACACATTCACATAAGAACACCTACATATGCACAAACCCACATATGAAGACACACGAACACACAAAGGCAAACACATATGCACACCTAGGCACACATAAGCATTCACTTATACACACACAACCACATGCATGCACTTACACTAACTACACACGCATAAACACACACACAAATACACACGTACGCACACACACATAGAGATGCACATACATATGTACTCACACAAATATGCACACACAGACATTAAAATACACATTAATACAAATATACATGCCCACACACACACACTCCCCTACACAAGTTGATAAGCACATGCACTTATGCATATGCACTCATGCACAAATGCACACTTGCACACACACACATAGACACACATACACACATACACACACCCACAACTGTGCACACATGTGCATACATACACAGACACATGCATGCATAAAAAGGCACACACAGAAACATTCACACACATAGCTACTCATACAAGTACACACACATGCATATGCTTATGCATTAACACACTCATACACATGCATGCTCACACACATGAAGAAACACTTGCATGGACCTACACACACATGTGTGTACCTAAGTGCACACACACTCATGCTTGCACACATACACAGACATGCATGCACACAAATATATACCCACACACACTCCCACAAACAGACAATCATGCACACATCCACATGCACATAAGTGCATACATGAACACATGCACACACCTACACATGCAGGCACAAACACCCATACTAGCTCCATAAAGACATACACACACATGCCCACTAACACATGCACACACATATACTCACATGCACACTTGCACACACAACCAGCCACATAGACACGAACAAAATTGCATATGTCAGCCAAACATACACACTCAGACAAACACACACACATGTGCCCACAAACACACATGCATTCATGCGCACATGGGCACACTAACTCAAATGTGAACCCACTCTCACAAGTGACATTCACATAAGCACAGATGCATGCATGCAGATGCATATAAATGCATGAAGATAATTGTGTGCACACAAATAAGTGCACACGTAATACTCACACACACATGCACATATGTACGCACACATACATAGATGTATGCAAAACAAACACACATGCAAAACCACGTATGTACAAGAATGCACATGCACAAAGTGCTCACATGCACTTGCATACACAAAACAAATACACACATGCATATGCATGCACACACACACCAACACCATAAACACAACCGTTGTCACCCATTGCACATGCACACAAACATGAACACACACACACACACACTCGCACAAACATGCATAAGCACAAGTAAAAACACAAGTACATGCATGGATGCATGCAACTATACACATACGCAAACATGCACACACTAATCTCTTTAAAACAACACAAACGCATAAAAATGTGAGCACAACCACACACACACAAACACACACACACATGCACACAAATACACATATGGACACAATTGCACACACACACACACTATCACACAAACACATATACAAATAGATACACATGCTCTCACACACAAAGTCACATGTGTGCAATCACACATGCACACATATGCTTTTTTGTGGGTACTTGCACATATGCACACACTCACATAAATTTTAATGCACACATACATTAATGCACATGCACACACATGGCGATAAGCACTCACATGTGCCAAAACATCATTCACAAATACATGCACACACACACATGTTTGCTAATCCACACACATGCACATACCCAAGCACACATACAAGCATATATGCACTTGCACACACACATACATGTGCACACACATGCAAACACACACTTGTACACACTCATGCATGCACACATGAGAGCACACATGCACACCCACACATATACACACACATATGCACATACACTCACAAACACACACATACACATGCCCAAGAATACACACCCAAATGAACACACCCATGCACACAATCTTGTATGTACAAACAAATGCAAACACACACATATTCACACACATGTATGAATACACATGCACAAACACAAAGTTGCACAAGCACAATGATACATGCATGTGTGCTCAAAAACACGCAATGGAATGTATACACACAAGCAAGCACACACAGATGCACATGCACATGCACATAAACTCTTACATAATCAAAAGAATACACACAAATGCACCCATAGAGACACATGTACAAAAACACATACACCAACACGAACACAGAAAGACATGTGTACATGCATACTAACAAATGCATGCATAACCATACATATTGCACACATAGGCACAAACACGTGGATACACTCATGAGCAAACACACATGAAGACAGACACTAGCTTCAATCCACACTCATAGACACCTGTGCATGCATATGCACATGCATATGTGCATTCACATACACACAAATACACACACAAACATCCACTCACACACATACATAGACATAATGATGTGCATGCACACACATAAACACATGTAAGCATGCACACATGCATGCACGCAAAATCAACCACACTCCCCCACCCCACAAACATGCAACACAAGTGCACTCACAAACACACATTCACACACATAACATGCACAGACTTACACATGCAAGTAGACACACATGCAAAAACACACACTTACACCTGATGCACATGCATGCATACACACATGTACTCGAGCCCACTCATACAACCACACATACATACATAATCATACATGCACAAAAACACACACACACACACATAAATGCAACCAAGCAATCACATGGGCACATATAAACACATGAACAAACACACACACATGCACATGCACATGCACTTAGATGCATGCAACACACACGCATGTGCAAGTACATGCGTGTATGCACACACATTCATAAAAGCATAAATGCACACATAAGCACATGTACACAAGCACAAAAAGCCACACATGCACAAAGGCCTTCATGCATATACCTGCACACACAAAAACATGGTCACACGCATACATTCAAACACACACACACACACACATGCACCTGTGCACACTTGCATTAACACACATGCAAATGCACACATACACACAAAAACACACATACAACCACACATCCCATTCACACACACATACACACAAACAAACACAACAACACAAGCATATATGAGCACACATGTGTACGAATGCATAGACACATTTGCACACACATACAAATAAGCACGTATACACACACGTAGATGCACATACAAAATCACAAACACACATGTACACAAATAAATGCTTATGCATATGCTCACAAAGACACACATATACAAATACAAACACACACATTTTAATATGCACAAATACACACACATGTACACACATACACATATATGCATAAGCATGTACACACACCCATGCAAACATGCATACACAAATACATGTACATGCAAACACATGCATCCATGCACACACAGGCATGCACATAAGAATACACACATGAATACCCATGCACATAATGGCAAAATGCATATGTACAAGCTGAAGCACATACACGTATGCACATACACGTACTCACATGCACAAACACACATAAACACATGCATACACTGACACCGACACACAAATAAGCACATACACACACACATACCCATTAACACGGATGCTGACAAGCTCGTACACATGAACAAATACAAAAACACACGCATACTTACACACATGCATGCACACACACTTGCACACACCCGTGCATACACACATATACACAAATGTAAAGACACACACACACATGCACCAATGCACACATGTACATACACCCACACATGCATACACTTTTGTACATTCACATCCATAAACAAAAATACACAAAAAGAGAAACATGCACACACATAAAAGCACAAAAACACACTCATAGAAATAGTTGCATTCACACACACATGTATTTAGATGTGAACACACTCACACACACCTACGCATACACAAACCTAGAAGGTACAACACACATGTACCCATCCAAACACGCGCACATGGGCACACACACATGCATAATACACAAATACACACACAACCACACATGCAAACACTTGCATGCATAAATACACACATTTACAAACACACCCGCACACACATATGTATGCATGCACATATGCATAAGCATTGATGCACACATGCATAAGAAATCACTCACACGTGCTTACACACACACACATGTACATGTACTCAAACACAAGAAAACACACACATGCACATATACTCAAACATAAGCACACACACACACATGCATAAGCATACATACATGCTCCTACACTTGCACACAAGTACATACACATGCATGCACTTACATTCTCACAAACTTTATCACACACGCACACATACAAATAGATGTAAATGCATAAATTCACGAACACGTAGACACACATATACTACACCCACACACATATGCACACATGCACACACAACACTCAAACGTGTGCTCCCAGCCGCACATGCATGCATAGATAGACACATGCACACATACACACACAAGCTAAAAAATGCACACATGAATGCATACATGCAAACACTCATACACACACATGCACATGCATATGTAACACAAGCTAATGGAAACATGCACACACAAAACACGCACACAAGCATACAACAATGCACAAATACACGCATGCATGCTTCCATAGATACATGCATATGAACTCATGCATACACTAACGAATGCACATACTCTCTTAAACACACAAGCACACACACATTCATACATGCATAGATACACATGCACACACACCCACACACACCACCATAGACATACACACACATACACACTCACACATGTGAACACAAGGACACACATGCAAATAAACGCAAGCATGCATAAATACACTGAGAAACATGCACACACACGTAGATGTGCAAGTACACTAACTTTGAATCAAATGCACGCACATGTACATAAGTGCATGCACACACACATGCACATAACACACAAAAACACATAGATGCACACACTCAAATATACATGCATATGAGACCTCAAACGAATGCAAATTGTCATGCATAGGTGTGCATGCATGCCCACTTACACACATGCACACACACGAACATAAGCACACACACATGTATATGCACACACACAAGCCAACACACACACACTAAAACCCACAAGCAAATACATACACACACAGGTGCATGCATGCATGCATGCACACACACACACATGCAAACTGGCACCCATAGACAGGCATACATGCAAAAACAATGCACCCACTTGCATATACCCACATGCTTGCTCTCACACATGTACAAACACAAACATCTGCACACACACACACATGAGCACACATGCTCATAAATATACACACACACATGTGCACACATGCACACATACACACTAACACATATATACACATATGCACACTGACACACACTTGCACACACGCAAATGCATGCTTTCACACAAGCACAACATGCATCCACCAACACACATGTGCACACATGTACAAATAAGCACACTACGCAAACCCATGAACAAACACCCACATCCATGCACATAGATGCAGAGACACACATACATCCATGCATACACATTAAGACACACGCACATGCATGCACACATGCACACATACATAAGGGGCAAATGCAAATACACATGCACACACACTGACATACACAGGTAGACATACACATAAAAACACACACAAGCACACATGCACACACACACAAACACACACACACACACATGCATGGACATGGCTCACACAAACACACACACATGCACAAGCGCACACACTCACACACTAACATGCATAGACACACACGTATAGTCACATGCACACACACACCCAACCAGATAGGCACAGTCACATACTAGCACACACATGTAATTGCAAACACATGTCCACTCATGCACACACATACACATGTAACATACATTAGTTAACATGCATATGCATGCACACACATGCACATTCATATGCATAAGCTCAAAAATACACACACGCAAGCTCACAAACATGTATATACACATGCCCACACATGTGTACACAAATATCCATATACATGCACAGATAAACACACACACATGCACATGCATTCATGCACACATAGACACACATGTACATGCACTCTCACAAACACATATGCACACACTCATGCACATAAACATATGAACACACATATGTCACATACACATACACACTCCCAAACACACACATATACATAATCATGTATGCACAGACACACACACTTACACATATGTATGCACAATCACATGCACACACACACGGATGTATGAAGACATGCTTGCACACATATGCATGCATACAAAAACACACATACACACTCACACAGGTACACTGACACACACACACTAACATACACACATGACATACATATAGACACACGCACACATGCCTATAGACACAAACACACTTGTGCATGCACACTTTCAAGCACACACCCACATACATGCACACACATGCACATTTGTAAGCACAGACACATGCACATGCACACACAGGAAGAAATGCAAACATGTACATGCACAACCATGCACACCTAAACACATCCACATACACACCAACATGCACATATGCATGCATAGAGACACACACACACATACTCACATGTGCACATAATTGCACACACACACATACTCACATGTGCACATAATTGCACACACACACATAGCCACATAAATAGATGACCACAAATATACACTCACACACATACAAACACACACACATGCAAAACATGCATAAACATGTAGACACAACCACACACACCCACACTCACACACACTTGTGCACAAACATGCATGCTTATGTACACACACATGCACAAACACACATCTATAGATACACACATATACACTTATAAACACATGCATAATAGCACACACACACACACATGTATACACACACATGTGTACACGCATAGGTGCACACATCTGCCCACACACAAACACACACGTGCACTTACAGACATATGCACGTGCATACACACATGCTTACAACAATAATTTCATATGCCCACAAACATGTACACAAAAATTGCACACATAGGCACAAAAAACACACACATATAGGCACACTTAGACACTCTCATCCATGTCAACACATCGATGCACCCATAGAAACATATTAATGCTCACACACATTGACACACATAAGCACATGAACACATACAGAAAAAGAAATGAACACACATAGACACACACATGTGCACACACAAAAACGTACGCACCCACATCCACTTGGATAAACACACATGCCCACACTCAATCACACACACATGCACATGTGCACAAAAATGCCAAGGCACCCACATGCACATGCACACATGCACACACAAAAAGACATATATACAGCCACATGCACACACACAAACACACTCATATACATGCAAGCATAGTAGAGACATGTGTACACACACATAGATTACCATGCATAGAAATGTACATACACACATATGCATGCAAGCACGCACATGTAGACATGCAAACATGCAAACATGCATACACACGCACATTGCTACCCACACATGGCCATGCACAGACATGCACATGCACACACAAACTGACACACACATCCATGTAAACATTCACATGTACACATGCACACACACACACATGCGCACAAACACATGCCCAAAGGCACTAACACACAAACACGCACATGTATATGCACATACACACACATGTACCTATGTACACACATAGACAAGCACGCACACACACATGTACCCATGAACACACTTGCATATGCACACACACACACATGCATTCAAGCACACACAAATGCTTGTACATGCACACATGCATTAGTACCCATCCACACACAAGCATATGCATGCACATAGATAAGAAAATACACTTATACAATTGCACACAAATGCCTGTATGTCCATACACAAACACATATACACACACAAGAAAGCACACACCAACACACGAACATGTGCACACACACACTTGCATGTATACACAATCACACACATATTAAAGCACAAAAGCACCAAAATGTGCACATTCTTGAACATATGCATTAAAACACAAAGACTCACACAAATGCACAAACACATATATATGCACATACACATGAAGACACCCACACATACCCTAAGATGTATGCACAAATACACATACAAACCCCTACATGTTGCGTGCACAAACACATGCATACATGCACATATATGCTCTCACACATTCACTCACAACCACACATACACACACACAGACTTGACCACATGCTTAAATGCACATATGCACATAAAAATGCACACACACACATGTGCCCAAACACACTCACATGTGCTCATGTGTACACACACACACACATTCACACACACATGAATACCCATGCATACATATGAACACACACACATGCACACACATGAACACACACACACACACACACACTTGCACACATATGAACACCACACACACACACATATACACATGTGCTCTTGTGTACACACACAAGTATGTGCTCACACACACAAACACCCACACAAGCTAATACCATGACCACAAACACATTGGCACATTAACACACACACATGCACATATTTGTGTACATATATAAGCACACCCAAACATACCCACACACACACAAGCACACAAAAACACACACACATGCACACACATGCACATGGTTGCACACACTCACTTACATATGCTCATGCATGTAGACACAAACAAATAGAGGTAAACACATGCATGTACAGACTAACACAAACACACTTATACACACACATGTAAGCATTAGCACAAATAAATGCATACGCACACACACACACACACATAAGAACACACATTCAAACACAGACAGGCACACCTAACATATGTAGAAACACATGTAGGCACAAGCACACACACACACCCTCATCCACTTGAACACACATAGAAGCAAGAAAAAATAGACACACACATGTACACTTGAACACACATTCACAAAAGTGTGCATACACACATATACACACACACACACTTGCACATTCAAACAACCACATGCACACACATGCATCAAAAAACTCGAATAAGCACAACCACACACAACATAGATACATGCACTCACATGAACACAAACCCTCACATGCATGCACGTATACACATATGCATGCACACAAAAACATATGCCCATAAACACATAGATGCACACTTACACACACATATGTGCACATATGCACTAACACACTTTCACACACATACACCTAGACACAGACATGCACATAGAAATACATGCAAATGCAAACACAATCACACATATGCACATGTACACATGCACACATAGATGAACAGACAACCCACATAATACACATGTTATAGCATGTACACAATCACATGCACATTCTCTTAAGCACACACACATGCATGCATACATTCACACAAAAACCCACACACACTTATGCACACGAATACACACACACATGCAAACATACACTTGCGTGTGTATGCATAAGAAAAACAACACACACACATATGTAGCATACATCCAAATGCACACATATGCATAGACACACATCCTTACTCACAGACTCACACACACAAATAAATGCATGCACACATAAACCCACACACAAGAACACACACACGCACATGTATGCATATACCCATCCATGCACATGCTTGTAGATACACACACACACATGTACACACATGCACAAATATATACACATAGGAACCCACATTCATAGGATCAAGCACATAATTGCAAATACACAGTCAAACACATATGCAAGCATACAGTCACGCATAGGCACACACAACACACACAACAACTATGCAATCGTACCCACAAGAACATGCAAGCATGTATGCATAGCAAACACATGCACACACACACGTGAGTGTATACACACATGCACACATGTACACACTCACAGTTGCACACATGAATAGATGTGCACACAAACTTACACATACACATACATGCATCTGTATATGCACTTACCCAAAACATACACACACACACACAACATGCATGTACAAACATGCATGCATGCACACATGCATCCATATACAAACATGTATATGTACAGACATGGATCCCCACTAGCAAGTACACATGGACATATAAAAACACACACATAGGTGCTGATACATGCACACACAAATGAACACACATGCACGCACACATCCACACAAATGCATATACATAAGCACACTCACGCACACAAACAAACACATACAAATACACATACACAACACAAGCATGAAGAAATGCACACATATATAAGTGCACCCACACGCAACCATACCCATAAGAATAGGCACAAGTAGACAAATTTACATAAGCATGCACAGACATCCACACACACACATTCAAGGGTGCTCAAACATGCACACACACAAATGCATACACATGAACACACACGCTCACTCAGAAATCCTTAAACATTGAAACACACACACATGCATACACAAGCACAGACTTGTCCACACACATGCTTAGATGCACACAACACACACACACACAAACACATAAGCACACAAGCACACACACTCATGTGAACACATACATGCACTCACATATGAACACACATAGACACACATGCACTAACACACATACACATGCACAAAAACATGGATACACACACACAAGCACATGCATGCACACAAAAGCACACATACACATAAACAACAAAACCCATACTAACACACACAAATAACTACACATGTACACACATATACACATGTGAACACAAAAATGCACACATACACGCACATGTACTCACAACATACAAACAAACACTCACACTTGCACAAGCACACAAACAAACACACCCACACACATATAGATATATGTACACACATGTACAAACACACACATGTCCACACATATATCCACAGACACATAAAGACACTCACTCATATAAATGCACACACACATGCAAATGTACACATACTAAAATAAACATTAATGTACATAGGAAAACACATATGCACACACACATACACATAAGCACACACTCATAGACATGCACATGCACACACACAACTATACACAAATATGCATGCACACACAGACATACTATAGGCACACATGTACACACACATATGTAGGCAAATACACCTACACCCATATGCACACACATATAAATGCACTATCACACAAGGACACAGACACACACAACCACACACACACACACATGCATAGATATGCATGCATGCATATGCACACAAAGACACATGCATCACCCTGAGACCTATGAACACATATACATATAAATGCACACACGAATGCACACACATGCATGTACCCAAACATACACACATACATTATAAGGCACACACACACACACATATACATACATGCACATACACATGCCCTCAAATGCTCACATACAAACACATAGATTTGCATACACACCCTCACACACATATAAACATGCACACACTCATACAAGCACACCTATGCATGCACTCAAAAACACTCATATGTGCCCATGTGGACACACACACACAAAAGCACATGGACACAAAAATGCACACATATGCATACACGCACACAAACTTGCACATACACACATGTTCCCATGCAAGCACACCTATGCACAAAGTCACACACACACACATGTGCACACACTAAGACACATACTCATGTGTGTACACACACTTGCACACAAACAAACACCCATGAAAGCAACACACACACACACATTTGCTTGCATATGCAAGCACACCTATACACATATGCACATAGAAACATACATACAAGAACATGTACATGCATATACAAAACCCCATACAATTGTATATAGACACACATTCACACTTACTTCCACAAGTAAATTCATGCATAGACACACAAATAGAGGTGCACACGTGCAAGCACATAGCAAAATGCATAAATAGACATAAGTGCATATGCATACATGTAGGAACACACATGCACATGCACAAGCACACATATTCATAGACACATAAGTACACATGAACACATGCTCACACATAGGTACATGCCTAAAACACACCCTCATCCACATGCATGCACATAAATGCATGCAAAAATGGACACAAACATGTGCACACACATTCACATACTTGCACATGCGGACATGCACATGCACACAAACACTTGTATACACACACATACACAATCATCAATACACAAACACATGCACTCATATAAACACAAACTCTCATATGCACACATAAAAATACACACACATGCATACACAAAAACATAAACACACATACACACAAGTATGCACACCCACACATGCACATACACACATGTGCATGTGGTTTAGAATAAAAACATACACACATGTATGTGCACACACACATGCACACACACGTGCTTGCACATCTACACACACAGGCACACATACAAGGAAACGCATGCATAGATGCACCAACACACTTATGCACATACAAAATAGACCGCATTCATAATCACACATATGCACATGTACACATGCACATACAGACAAATAGACAACCTACACACAAACATGTGCCAACATGTGCATTTGCATATCCACACACACACACACACTCATGCATGCACATGAAAACACACACGCATGCATGCATGAACACAAACATAGACACAAACTCATGCACAAAAAACACACACATGTGCACACAAACACCAACACACACATATGCAGGCACATACATAAATGCACACATATGTATACACACACCCTACACCCACATGCACACACATACACATACATAGGCACACATATTCAAATGTAAGCTTAAATATAAACAAATACATACACACACATACACACGTATACACCCATACAAATGTACTTAGACTCACATGCATATAGAGGTACACACATGCACTCGCACATACACACATGTACAGACATGCATAAACTTATACACATTAGAACACAAATGCACATGCTTAAGCACCCAAAACCCACACTCAAGCACATACCCATGCATGCACAAAAACATACGCACATGCAAACACACACAACCACACTGACATACATGCATGTACAAACACATACATAGGCTATCAAAGCACACACACACACACACCTAGTCGCATGCACATAATAACACAAACACATGCACACACTTACACACACAAACATGCACGCACTTACACACACATGCACACTTGCAAATAAATTCACATACACAAGTGCACACGTGCACATCCACATACCCACATGCACACAAGAAGACATACATGCACGTAAGCACAAACACACACACATAACCACATAAGTAGACAACAATGCACACACACGCACACACCCATGCACAAACATACAATGGCACATTCACACACATTTACACAGAGATGAATACACATGCACACACTTGCATATGCACAAGCACATGAACACACATAAATAAGAACACACACATACACTAACACACTGACACATATAAACACTTAGGCTCATACATATGCACACTAACACATACACACACAAGCATGAAGACATGTATGCCCATGCACATGCACACACCCACACACATTGACACACACATAAGACACACACATACAATAAACACAAGAATGCATCTGTATGCACAAGCACACTCAAACATGCAAATACACATAAATGAATACACATGGATACACAAGCACACTTACATTCACCCACACACATTAAAGAAGACATGCATGTGCATGCATACACATGCATGCATGGACATAGACATGCATACACACATGCTCACACACTTATATAAATACACAAGTACACACACACACATACACACACTCATACACGTACACACACACACACACACACACACTATCGTACAAATGCATGCACACTCACACACATATGCATAGTTATGCCTATATGCACACATAGTCGCACCCATACACACACACACATGCATATACATGTGCACCCATATGCACACACACATACACCTAGGCATAGAGGTACATACACATGCACACAATTACACAAATGCAAAAATGCAAATGAATGCACACATATACACAAATAATGAAATGGAAGCACATAAACACGCACACATATGCTAATGCACACATATACACACACATAAATGCACACACATGTGTACACATGTACATAATCGTACATGCACACACATACACATAAACATCAATGTACACACAAATACACATGCAGATAAACACACAACTACTCACACACACCCTTACATACACATGAATGTACACACAAACACATGTAATTATGCACATACACATGCACATAAACACACACCCACATACACCTATACACATAATCTCATAAACACATGCACAACCACAAACTCATACAAAAACACACACACACATGTACACGCACATATTGACACACATATGCATGTACACGCATATTCCCATTCACATAAATGCAAGCACTCAGACATAAATGTATGCACAAGCACACACACACATCCATGCATAAGCACATACACATGCATCCATACATTCATAGAACCACATATGCACATGCACACATGCACACACACATACTCACATGCATAAAAACTCACAAACACACAGATACACACACGTGCAAGTGCACACAAATATGTACAAAAACACATACACATGCACATAGACACATAGACACACAAACACACACATATTAGCACACAAATATATAGCACACATGCTTGTGTAGAAACCATGCATACACACATCGACACACAAGCACAATCACAAACATGCACACTTAGAAAAACAAGCACATGTACACACACAAACACCCATGCACGTACACACACACATATATGCATATGTGCACATGCAAACACACACACATGCATGCACACTTATACACCCAAACACACACACATACGCACATACAAACACATATACACTCATATGCATACATGCACAAATGTAAACACATGCAAGTGCATAGCAACACACGCATGCACAAACACACACACCCACAAAAGATTACAGAAAGATAGGTATAGCACAAACACGTGCACACACACATGCATAAACATAATCATAATCTTGCAAACACACAAAAGAACACACATGGATAGGAACAAATGCATGCATGCAAACACACATACACATGCACACTTTTGTACAGAAATGCATACACACATGAAAGTGCTCACATATGTATGTAAACACGCTCATGCACCTACACACAAGCACATGCATAGATGCACAGCACACACAAACACACACACACACACATGCATGCACACACTTGCACTCACATGTACACACCAATACACCAACACACACATACTCTCTGACAACACACACACACACATGAACATACACATACATGCACAGACACAGACACACAAAAAACACACACATACACTCACACAGATGAACATCCACAAATGCGCTTACACACACAAGCAGAACACACCCACAAATGCTCACATGCACCCATATGCACACACATGCATGCACACGTACAACCACACACATGCACACCCTGACACATTCACACTTGTACTCACACACAAATGAGCAAACACAAGCATGCACAGGCACAAGCACACACATACTTGTGCGTGCATGTGGATAGACATAGTGCATGCACAAGTGTTTGCACGAACATGTACACACATATGCACACCCACACTCATGCACATAAGCGAACACACTCATACACCTATACATAACCACACATGCAAACATGACATAAACACGAGTAAACATATGTGAACACATACAGACACACATAAACATACACATTCACACACACATGTGTGCTCCATGCAAACATACAAACTAATATGACTCACACACATGCATGCACACAAGCACAAGTAAACATGCACACTCATACGTAGGCTCATATGAATGCTTACACACTTACATGAAATGCACACACACACACATGAGTACGTAGAAAAAAGCACACACACATGAACATGCACACTCACACAAAAACAAACATGCATGAACACACATATGCAAACACAATGCTTTGCACACACATGCACATACTTACGCATGCACTAGAGCACAGACTTATATACACATAGGCAGACACACATGTGCACATACATGTATGCACACACATGCACACTTTTGCATGATCAAGCACAAAAGTAAATGAAAACACACACAAGTTGGCACACGTATATGTAGGAGCATGCACACATGCCTAGATACATAAATATTCACACACACACACACATGCACAATGATACACATGCACATAAGGACACACTTGCACCCAAAATTGTATGCAAACACACACAGACACACACTCATGCATACAAAAACACACATATGCCAACATAAACACACTCAGACATGCATGCACCCACACATAACTACACACAAACACACACACATGCACACGAACATGCATGAATATGCATGCACATGCATAGACATCGATACAAGTGTACAAACATATGTGCACACTTGCACCCATAGGTACACACATTCACATAAGAACTTGCACACACATGGAAACAAATAGACACACATACACACACCAACACAAGCATGCACACACACAAATATGCATGCACTTGCCCATAAAGAAGCATGAACACAAGCACACACACAAGAACACATATACAAATATACAAAAAAGCACACGCACACACAAATGCACACACCCTTGCATATATCCACACACACACACACACCCACACAAGCACACACATACTTGGATATGAACACAAATGCGCAAACACACCTACATGCACACTAATGTACACACACATGCAAACACATAAGCACAGGCAAGCACACACTCATACACACATATGCACATGCATACATGCATAGGAACGCAAACATACATATAGAAATTTGTGCACTTATACACACACACTAGTACATACACTCATACATATAAGCACTTCAACATCGCCGTGTTTCCACACACACACACACACTGAACACACACAATCACAAGCATAAACATACACACTCACACATGCATGTGTGCATGCACACATGCACGTACTTGTGCACATATATACACACCCACAAACGAAAACATGCACACAAATTTGCACAACTACACATAAGTGGGCACATACATTTGCACATGGAATCACACACACGCTCACACTTTTGCTCACTAGCTTACTTGCAAACATGTAGACACACACATGCAAATACAAGACTGTACACACACTTGCACACAAATAGACAAACACATGCATACATGTGCACATGCATACATGTACACTGGCACATGCTCATGCACATATGTATACACTTTCTTGCATGCAAGCACAACCTACACACATGCACTCACAAATAGGTATATAGACACACATGCATACACATAGATATACACATGCAAGCAAACATGCACACATGTATGCAAGCACATATATACACAAATGTGGACCCACGCACCTACACACTCACAAAGACATGCACTTGCATATGCACTCATAGAAATGTGCACATGCACTCCACAAGCATATGCATGCACAAGCACACAATGGAAACATAAAACCACACACACACGAGTGCATTTATACACACACATACACGTTGCACACACACACATGCACACAAGTACAAACAACTATACTGAAGCACACACACACTTGTACAAGAGAAGCACACATGAATGCAAGTACATGCAGTCATGCATAAATGCACACATACATATACACACACATTAATGCACACACATGCACTCATGAATACATGAACACAAGCACAAACATGCTTAAGGGCAAACAAACACATGTGAACAAACCCACTCACAAATGCACGTAAACACAAACACATGTAGGCATGAACACATATGTCTACACAAATACACACATACACACAACAATACCATGCACACATAGTCACACACATGTATGAAAACAAATGCATGACCATGCACTTATATGCATACACCCATGTGCATACATGCATGTCCACTTGTGTGTGTATGCATGCATTTGTGTGCATGGATACACATGTACATTTGTGTATGGTTTTTGTGTGTGTGCATGTGTTTATGTGTATGTTTATGTGAATCTTTGTGTGTATGCATGCCTATATGCATATGTGTATGCATGTGGGTGTGGATGCACATATGTTGGTAAGCACACACATTCACAAACACGCACACATATAAACATGCTTGCACACAGCAACATACATGCACATGTGCATCCAAGTAGAAAAAAATGCCACACACATATAAACATGCACATGCAAAGACACACACATAGGCACATGCAAAAGCACATGCATGCATAGGCAATCACACACACATGCAGAGGCATGCAAGCACATAGATACACAAACATATGTACACTCACACATACATACATATGCACAAATGATGAACACACACATACATAAGCACAAGAATGCAAATGTGTGGACATATGCATGCACACCCACACACATACAAGCGCAAGCATATGCATAGACACACATGCATACACAAACACACAAGCACACAAACACACACACACACACACACACACACACATGCATGCACATATGCATGAACATACAAAGACACATACAAGCACAAATACACACATTCATACAAGTACATGCATACAGACACACATAAACACATACATACACACACAAATAGACACAAAAGTGAATGGATAAGCATATATGCACCCAAGCACACACATAAGCACACACGCGCACAAACAAACATGATAATGCACACATAAGAACACAAAGGCCCATGCACATACACACACATTCACAAATACATGCAAACACAAATACACATGCCCACACATATGCACATTCAATTACACAAATAGGGGTTCACATACATGCCTGCATAAACATATAAATAGAAACACACACAAGCACACAGACATAGACATATCAATAGAAGCATTCACACATGCACAACATCCACACACACACACACACCACATAAAAACACACAAACAAGCACACATGGATACACAAAAAAACTCAAAAATGCATACCCATTGCACATGCATTTGTATAAGTGTGCACACACGAAAACATAGGCTGACACATTTGCACAGACACATGCACATCGACATGCACTCACACGTGATTACAAATGTAAACAAACATGCGCACATATACACAAACACACATACGTGCACACACATGCACAGTCATTCACACAAGCACATGCACATATACATACACATGCATAAGTATGCACAAACATACACACACCTATGCTCACACACACAAATGTATATAGACACATGCACTCTTGCGCCTATACAAATGCTCATGTGCACGTGCATGCACCAATACAAAAATGTACAAAACACACACAAATGCATGTGCATAGACTTGCAAACAATCTTGTAGGTGCACAAACATACACACACTCACCCCACACACAATGATGCATAAACATGTACACATACAAACATGTGTGAATATGCACACACACACACATGTATATACATATATGCAATACTTACATACACATGCACATGCAAGGACACGAATGCACAGATTCATGCACACGCATATGCAAGCACATACAGAGAACCTATACCCGCACACACACATATTGTTATGCACATTCATGCACACACACACAAGCAAATGCAAGCACATGCAAACACACGTGCACACACACACACACAAAGACACATGCACACATGTACCCATATGCACACAGACATGAGCATACATGCATAGATACAAACATGCACATGAATACAAATACTCCCATGTATATACACACACACATGCACATATGCACACCCACATGCACACAGACACATACACACACACACACACACGTAATGGTGCACACACATATGGCCATGCAAACACATAAACAATAACACATGCACACACAACCACATACACACACTAATGCACACTCACATACACATTCTTGTATAAATGCACACATATCCACATACACAATGATGGATACGCACATGCATACATGCACACAAATAAATGTGTCCATAAGCACATGTACACACATACACATGGATGCATATGCACACAAAAAATAAACACACACACACATCCATTCATAGTCACACATACACACATATGCACATACGAATGCATAAATACATAAGCACACATATTCACATAGCCACACATACACATGCATAAACAAATGCTGACACAAATATACAAAAAACATGGTCACCCATACACGTGTACTTGTGCACACAAATACACACACGCACTCCAAAAAATTCACCTTCACACACACTGACACACAAATACAAGTACACATGATTGCACATGTGCACATGCTGACAAAGAGCCACACACACACTTACACACAAGCACATGAACATACACATAAGAACACGTGCACACATGCACACTCATGCACCCACTCACACACATGCTTGAAAAACACTCACATACACCAGAACATGCACACACATATATACATGAAAACACACACAAGCACAAAGGCATGCATGCTCTCATATGCACATGCACAGACACAAGCACCCACACACAAAAGCGCACACATATACCCATGTACACACATGCACACCCATGCGTACCTACAAACACACATCCATATGCAACCACATGCACATGCACATGGACATACCCATGCACATGCTCAAATGCACATGCATAAAAAATACACATGCACACACACATGTCGGCATATGCAAGCATGCCAATATGAATAGACCCACACTCAAACATGCACACACACAAGCACACACACACACATGCATTAAAATAGCTATAATTGCACACACTCATACAATTGTGTAAATGCATGTACGAATGCACACACATACACACACGTGGATAATAACATGCACATGTACACATACTAAGATGCATGCACTCATACTTACACGCTCAAGCACAAATATGCACACAAATGACACACAATCACATACACATACACACATGCATGTGCACACACACACACACAAACACATGCATAGACATATGCACAAACATACACAAAACTACCACACACCCAGACACACACGTACATAAACACATACCCACACGCACAGGCACAAATGCACACACAAATACGCACCCACACAAACACATACATGCACACATGTATATAAACAAGCACGCACTCACACTTACAAGCAAACACACATGCCCATGCACATGCACCTATATGCACAAATGTACATACACACTCACACACACACAAAAACAAACACACACCATGCACATACACACATAGGCGATTACATACATGCACCCATTAGCCCCACATAAGGGCACATGCATATAAACTCACTTACACTACCCAAACACATGTGCATGCACACATAAAGGCAGAAACACATGCATGCACACACATGTACGTACACATACACACATTTGCATACTCATATGCACACACACAAACACACTCATGAATAACTACATGTGCATGCACTTGCATGCACTCATGCACATACATATGCACTAGCATATAAGACTTGCACAACCAAAAGTGCACATATGTGTGCATACATAACCAAACACACTCGCATAGACACATGCACTCACACACATGTAGACTTGCATGCAAACATATAAACAAACATACATGCAGACACCTGCATAATCATATATAGCCCCCATGAATATGGGTAAGAATTCAATACATATGCACCCCTGCACACACATAGATGTGCCCACGTGGTCACACACACACATGTATACACATAAACACAGCACACACTCCACACATAGGAACACACACACCCACACACATAAGAACGCACACACATGCACACACATACATGCATACATAAATACCATCACACACATGCTCAATATGCCCACAAACCCATACACATGCATACACATGCACTTTCACACACTTGCACACATGCACATGCACACAGACGCACATGTAGCTACACACATGTATGCACATAGAAACACAAAAACATACACACACACTCACAGGTGCACTAAAAAATACATAGATAAGAAACACATGCATAAAAGCAGACAAGCAAACAAATGCATAAGAAAACACAAAGACATGTGAACACACGTAAGCACAAGCAAACTCACACATTAAACACACACATATATGCACATGCAAAAACATAAATGCACAACACACACATTTTTGCACGTATTTTCATATACACATACATGCATGCACACACACACCCACTCAAATGCACACACAAGCACACACACATACACACACTTGCACAAACATGTACACAAACATACACACACAAAGCACAAGAAGACACACAGGCACGTATGCACCCATGCACAAATAACCACACATGCACACACACATTTATAGACTCGCACCAACACACACACAAACCAACATGCACACACACATGCATGTAAACATGCGGACTCATACGCACACATGTAGACTCACAAGAAGACATGCACATGCATAGATACATGCTTATACACATACCCACTTACATGCATGAACCATACACACAAAACCCACATGTGCACACACATAAGAAAAATCATGTACACACATACAAACATGCATGTGCATGCATGCACATGCACATACACACTAATACATAAACACCCACTCAAATGCACACACACACACACATACACAGATGCACAATCGCATGTGGGTGCACACACATACGCTGACACCCTCACACACTGATGCACTAAAACACTCACATATCCATGCACACACACATAAATGAAAATGCACATCCACACACACACATGCATACACACACATGCATACACACTGAAACGCATATGCACATAGACGCACATACACATGCATGCACACAAACATGTACATGTGTGTAGGAAGTCCACACACTATGTCCAAAGACATGTACATGCACCCCATGCACATGTATATGCATGGCATACACACACCCACATAACCATGCATGCACTCACATGCATAGTCATACTCACAACATAACTCTTGAACACACATGCATTAATGCACTCAATTACACACACATGTGCATGTCTGCACTCACACATGCCTGCATGCATGAGGACACACCAACATGCATTCATGCATTGCCCACAAACATAAACCCATACACGCTCACATTCATTAGCAGACACACATGACTCACACATGTGCACAACATTACAAGCAAACACACATTCATATGCATAGCCACACGTGTGCACACATGCACCCCAACCACACACATATATGTACATACACAAGTATACACACGCAAGAACACGCATGCATATGTATACGAACAAGCACACACAAGTACACATAAAAACACACATAAGCATAGACACAAATGCACATGCACACACACATAGGTGCATGCACTCACCCACAAATCACACAAACAACCACAAATATGCACACATGTATACATATCACAAACAGATGCACTCACACATTCAAAAACATGCATCACATAAATATACACAAACACACATGCATGCACACACAAACACAAACACCCACGTACACAAACATTCTTGTAGACAAACACACATGAACACACACACACACACACACAAGCACATTTTCAACCACCCACATACACAAGCACACACACATAGACATACATTCACACACACTCACACCCACACACATGCATGCATGCACATGCACACACACACATGCACACATATACACATGCACACAAATCACACAAATACATGCATGCACTCACATAAACATTTGCCCAAGCATGCACACGCACATGCAAACATGCACAAACACACATAAATGACCATGCACACAAATGTACACATAAGCACACACACAAACATGCATACAGGATGCAACTACACATGCACATATGCACAAGTGCAAATAAGCAGCTACACACATGTGCATGCACACACACAAAACAACACATTCAAGTATTCCCTACACACATAAATTTGTATATACATATATACCACAGGCATCCACATGAGCAAACAAACACAAACACACATGCATGTTTGCACACACAACTACGCATACACGTGCATTGATGAACACATGCATACAATCATGTGCACACTCATGCACATGCACTCACACAAACATGAACATGCACTCACACATACATAAACATGTACATGCATAGGAACACAAATAGCCAAAAAGTGAGGATACACACATGGGCACACATATACACACACATGCATAAGCACACACATACACAAATACACACAATCACACTCGCACTCAGACAAACACAAGTGCACACAAATATACACATGCACAAGCACAGATATGCCTTGCACATGCACGTGCACACATCTATACACATGCACTCAACTCACATATGTACACACATGTGGTCACATACACAAACACACACACACACACACATACATACTCACAAATAAGCATGTAAATAAGTACACGTGCACATAGACACTATACACACACAAATGCAAATACATCATAGTCACGTACAAATGCATCTATATGCATGCAACACATGCACATTCTCACGTGCACATACACATAGAAACACACATGCAAACACAGAAGAATACACATGCATATGCACGCATATGCACATTCACACACACATGCACATGCCACCCACACATAAATCATGCATATGCACACACACACATGCATGTGCATAAACAAACACAACCACATATACTCACACATACACAAATGTATACATCAACATCGCATCCACACAGACAAACACACACACACACACTTATATGCAAGCATGCATGCACATGTCCATGCACATGCATAAACACTCTCACACACATGCATATGCACATACACACGTTCACATAGATTAGAAAACACACAAACACACATAGACATATAAGCACACACCAAGCATATATGCACACAATCATACACAAACATGTACATACACACATAGACATGCATACACACATGTTGGCATGTAGACACACCAACATGAACACACACATGCTGACACACATGCACATGCACACACATACATAACACATGCCAACATGACCATGCAAGAACACACACAACCACACACTTGCAAATGCAGAAAGACACACAAACACATGCACATATAAAAATGCCTACACAAATGCTTGCATGCAGGCACATGCACACACACACACACCCATGTATATATGTACACACACACATATGCAAACACACACGAACAAATAAGAATGTGCACATGCCCATAGGCACATTTGCATACAAAAAAACATACACATGCATGAGCACATCCACACACACACATGTACAGGCACACACCCAAGCATACCCATGTACACATAGGCATAAATATATGCCACACACAAGCATATTCACAGACACTGACACATACACACACATACACACATATGCAATCACATGTGCTCACAGGCATAAACATTTATACACACACACACACACACACACGTGTAGACATAGGCACACACAAAGACACATACATGCATACCAATGTACACACATACTCATATAAGTACACATGCACACAAATGCCCATGCAAATGCACACACAAATGCATACATGCACACACACACAT